>CM022303.1:24701743-25006143 GCA_011799875.1 Thinopyrum elongatum | reverse complement strand
GAAAAAGAATGTGTTTAGATTTTTCTCTATTTAATGTTTATTAGGCCCAAATAAAGATTAGTTATTTTCAATTGTTTCATGAAGAAAATTATGATAACTCTGAGAAAATATCTCAACAAAATTTTAGACCGAAACATGCTACCTTTAATATTAACTATCAGGTTATAGAAAAAATTAGTTCAGAATCACAACAATATATACTATATATGCTATGTATGCATGTAAGAATTGGATATTCATTTTGACTCTGAACAATATATCACTTTTGCATAAATTAGATGAACTCATGCTCTAAAAGATAATATGTAATTCCTCATCGTGAATGCATCATAGCAGAGTTATGAATAATTAAAGTAAAGACAAAATCGGCAACGTATATACATATAGATTGTCGGACAACACTTGAACCGTCTGGCGAGTTTAGCCAACATCATTCCACGTGCAGTCACCGGATGTACCCGGCGCAGCACACACCATCTGGAGACTGGCATGTAGCCGCCACCCAGTGACGTAAAGTATAAGAGTTTGGTGCCGCCTAGAAGTGTTAATTTTTGTTTCAAGGCGTCTAGTCATGATGGATCCACAAACACCAAGCAAGTTTTCCTTGCAAGGTCGCATGAAATAAATTAGACAGAGGAACTACGCATGTACTCCATACCTATAAATACCCAACTTAGAAGCAAGCGGTATGTGGTTTCTTTTGTGAAGTGTAACTCTAGTTCGCTCTTTTTGCTGTGAACTCTAGTTGGCTTTTGTTATCCAGCCAAACGTATATAGTTAGGACTCTTGCTATCCCGCCCAGAAAAAACAACTAAACAGTCCATGATGCCACTGTTTCCTTCTTTTTTTCTTTGCACGTACAATTTGGACGTACAGTTTATTGTCACATCTGTCACGTCCTAGCATACCTTTTGGTCAATTAATCATAGCCGCAAATCCAAGATCTGACAGCTTAATTAACTCTAATGATGTGGGTTATTGTGGAGGCTTTGTTGGTGCTTCCAATTAGAAAATATAAGATGTATTTCTTTAATAGGTGGTAAATTCTTAACATCCTCAGTTTTAATACCTTTTTCTTTCTGGCCTTTATTTGCTTCTTGCATATCTTTAGGACTGATATATAAGATACCCCTCTTCTTCGTAGTGGGTTTAGGCGGTTGTTCAGGAATTGTCCAATCATTATCATTCTTCAATATATTATTCAATAATTCCTCAGCTTCTTCAATAGTCCTTTCCCTGAAAACACAACTCACACAACTATCTAGGTAGTCCCTAGAAGTATCGATTAGTCCATTATAGAAGATATCAAGTATTTCATTCTTTTTAAGAGGATGATCAGGTAGAGCATTAAGCAATTGGAGAAGCCTCCCCCAAGCTTGTGGGAGAGACTCTTCTTCAATTTGCACAAAATTAAATATTTCCTGTAAGGCAGCTTGTTTCCTATGGGCAGGAAAATATTTTTTAGAGAAGTAATAGATAATATCCTAGGGGCTACGCACACATCCAGGAGCAAGAGTATTATACCAATCTTTAGCATCACCGTTTAATGAAAAACGAAACAACTTAAGGATATAGTAGTGGCAAAAAAAATTCTCATGAGTAAACAGGGTGGCTATATCGTTTAATTTAGTGAGATGTGCCACAACGGTTTCAGTTTCATATCAATGGAAATGATTAGATTCTACCAGTTTAATTAACTCAGGATCAACAGAGTATTCATAATCCTTATCAATAACAAATATAGAAGAAGTTTCAAACTTAGGATCATATTTCATTTTCTCCCTCATGGATTTTTCTTTCATATCAGCAATCAATTTTATAACTTCATCTCTATCATTACAAGCTAGAATGGCTCTAGCGGTCTCCCTATCAAAACATTGTTCATCAGGTGTTTCAACTCTAGTAGGAGAGCTAGGCATGATAGGTGAATCATAATTCTCAAGAGTTTCAACATTTTCAATTTCTTTAGCTTTAGCGATTTGTTCAATAAGAAATTCACCAAGTGGCACAGTATTATCAAATATGGTACTAGCATCATCATGAGTATCATTCAAAGAAGAAGTGGTATCATTAATAACTTGCGACATATCACAGGTAATAGCATGTGGTGGTGTTGCAAGTTTACTCAAAACTGAAGGTGAATCAAGTGCAGAGCTAGATGGCAGTTCCTTACCTCCCCTCATCTTAGAGGGAACGATCTTGGTTCTAATGTCTTTCAGATTCTTCATATTGATCAATAGATATAAATCCCAAGTGACTCAACAAGTATTGCTATGCTCCCCGGCAACGGCGCCAGAAAAAGGTCTTGATAACCCACAAGTATAGGGGACTGCAACAGTTTTCGAGGGTAGAGTATTCAACCCAAATTTATTGATTCGACACAAGGGGAGCCAAAGAATACTTATAAGTATTAGCAGTTGAGTTGTCAATTCAACCACACCTGGAGACTAAATATCTGCAGCAGAGTGATCAGTAGCAAAGTAGTATGATAATTTGATAGCAATAGCGATGACAGTAACAGTAGCAGTAGCATCAGTAGCAATTGTAACAGTAGTAGCAACAGTAGTAACTTAGCAAGAATCAATATGTGAAAAGCTCGTAGGCATTGGATCGGTGATATTCATTGGATAACATTCATCATGTAACAGTCATAACCTAGGGTGACACAGAACTAGCTCCAATTCATCAATGTAATGTAGCCATGTATTCCATATATAGTCATATGTGCTTGCGATAAGAACTTGCATGACATCTTTTGTCCTACCCTCCCATGGCAGTGGGGTCCATAAGGAAACTAAGGGATATTAAGGCCTCCTTTTAATAGAGAACCGGAACAAAGCATTAACACTTAGTGAATACATGAACTCCTCAAACTATCGCAATCACCGGAAAGAATCCCAATTATTGTCACCTTGGGGGATGCGGATCATAACACACAGTAGGTGCGTACAACTTGCAAGATTGGATCAAGAACACAAATATATTGATGAAAACATAAAGGGTTTAGATCTGGAATCATGGCACTCGAGCCCTAGTGACAAGCATTAAGCATAGCAAAGTCATAGCAACATCAATCTCAGAACATGGTGGATACTAGGGATCAAGCCCTAACAAAACTAACTCGATTACATGATAAATCTCATCCAACTCATCACCGTCTAGCAAGCCTACAAAGGAATTACTCACTACCGGCGGTGAGCATCATGAAATTGGTGATGGAGGATGGTTGATGATGACGATGCCGGAAGATCCCCCTCTCCGGAGCCCTGAACGGACTCCAAATCTGGCCTCCCAATGAAGAACAGGAGGTGGCGGCGGCTCTATATAGTGAAACGTAATAAAACTTCCTCTCCTATGTTTTTTCCACTAAAATGAATTTATAGTGTTGGAATTAGGTCAGACAGAGCCACATGGGCCCCACGAGGTACCAGGGCGTGCCTGGGGGGGGGGGGGGTGGCGCGCACTGGTGCCTCATGGGCACTGGGTGGCCCCCCCTCCAGTAGTTCTTGATGCCAATATTTTTTATATATTCAATAAAAAATCTCCAAAAAGTTTCATCCAATTCCAAGAACTTTGATTTTCTGCACAAAAACAACACCATGGCAATTCTGCTGAAAACAGCATCAGTCTGGGTTAGTTCCATTCAAATCATGCAAATTAGAGGTCAAAAGAAGAGCAAAAGTGTTTGGAAAAGTTGATACGACAGAGATGTATCAGAGCCCCTGTGGGTCTTCTGGCCTCCTCCCGAAGCTTCAAGTGTTTATCTTGGCCAATAAAAAATCTCCAAAAAGTTTCGTGGGATTTGGACTTCGTTTGGTATTGATTTTCTGTAAAACAAAAAACAAGGTAGAAAATAGCAACTGGCACTGGGCACTAGGTCAATATGTTAGTCCAGAAAAATCGTATGAAAGCCATATAAAAGTGCACCAAAATCATACAAAACTATAATAAACATGCATGAACACTTCATAAATTATAGATACGTTGGAGACGTATCACCGGCCCGGGCACTGCCGCTCCGGTGGCTGTGTTCATCGGTGCGGCGAGGAGGAGGAGGAGGAGGACGTCCGTCCGCTCCGCCCGCACCATTGCGGTTTCTCTCAACAGAGGATCGAGGAAATCGACCGCCTCCAGCGCACTCGTCTCCTACGCCGACCGTGGTGGGCGTGGCGACCACGCCGCCTGCGCTGGTAGTGCCAACCGCAGTATCCGCACCGCATGCATTGGCCGCGCCGCCTGCGGACGAGTGTGGGGTGGCCGTCATCGTGATGCCCTTCTTCTTGGGCACCATCGACGATGAGGAGGACGAGGTCGAGGAAGTTGATGAAGGTGATCAAGAAGACGCAAAATCCACTAATCCAAGTTCGCGCAAGCGATATCTCCTACCTGGTGCGCCAAAGATGTCACGGTGACACGACCATCTATGGGGCCATCCAGCCCCTTGTGGTTCGGCAGGGGGATCAACGTGCACAAAGAGCAGGATCAATGGAAGACATGAGGGATTTACCCAGGTTCTGGCCACTGAGAAGCGTAAAAACCCTACTCCTGCTTTTGGTGTATTAGTAGTGTGGGAGCACAGTACAAGGAGTGCTTCTTCTGGCAAGATGCAGAGAGAGCAACTACGCGAGATGTGCTGGTGTTTGAAAAGGGGGTTCGAATCCCTCTAACTGTTGCCTTGGCCCTCCTTTTATAGCTCAAAGGGGTTACCACAGTGGCAAAACGGTAATTACATAGCAATTAGATAGCAAACAGTGCTATCATACCAAACTCTACCAGTTTAGGACAAAAGCATTAAATGCGCCGTTAGGTGTCATGTGGATAAGTAGTCCAGACAAGGTTTCTTGACCGCTTGCCCTGCTACCTCATATTATTCTGACACGCCACCTAGACGGGTGTCATTAGGGGCAAATCTTGTCCCAGCGTGCTGACATGTGCCCGACAAGCCTTACCAACCAGCCTGCGTGGTTGACACCTCACCCATTAGCGAACATCTGTGCGGTGAGGTGGAGCACTGGAGGGCTGGCAGAAGCTTGCCAGTACGGAGCTTGCCGGGTCTTTACCTTGCCGGTTTAGTCTTGTTGGCAAGAAATGCCTTCATCTTCGGTACCAGTTGAGTGGTTGTTGATGTTTTGTCTTGAGCTTTTGTAATTGGACCTTGAGTTTTGGTCCTGGCGATCCCCGGCAAGGCTTGGCTGGCAAGGAGGCTGCTACTGTCGGTGCATAAGTCAGGGTATAAAATACCCATGTTTTATACACCAACAATATGCATATCATAGAATGTCATTTAGTCTATGTAACGGACCACCCTCTTTCCAGAAATGCATTTCTAGAATCCTCGCTGACTTTGTGGAGAAAGTTGTTGAAGTGTTTATGGACAATTTTTCTGACCAAGGCACTTCCTTTGATAATTATCTCTATAATCTTGCGAAGGTTTTGCAGAGATGTGAAGAAATAGGTTTCGTGCGGAATTGGGAAAAGAGCCATTTCATGGTCACTGAAGGGGTAGTGTTCGGACACAGGGTCTCGGGAAAAAGTATCGAGATAGATCAAGAAAGAATAAAGGTAATAGAAAATTTACCTTACGCTCAAGATATAAAAGGTATGCAAACTTTCATGGGACTTGCTAGTTTTTGCAGAAAGGTTCATTAAGGATTTTTCTAAATTAGCAAAACCTTTGACTGACATTTTGCAAAAATATGTGCCCTATTCTTTTCAAAAGTTGTGTGCAGGCCTATGAAAAACTAAGAGATCATTGGTCACTGCTCCTATCATCCAACCTCCGAAGTGGGATGAACCCTTTGAGATCATGTCTGACGCGAGCAACTATGCTGTCGGAGCTGTCATGGGACTGCGAGATGATAAGAAAACTTAATGTTGTCTTTTATGCTAGTAGGAGTTTGGATGAAGATCAAATGCATTTAGCTACCACAAAAAAGGAATTACTCGCTATTGTCTTTGGTTGTGATAAATTTCGACCTTACATTATTAATTCCAAAGTGATAGTCCATACGAATCATCTTGCCTTGCATTATCTTCTAGCAAAGAAGGATGCTAAGCCTCGATTGATTTGATTGATATTACTACTTCAAGAATTAGATTTGCAAATAGTAGACCGCAAGGGAGAGGTCAATCAAATGCTCGGAATTACGATGACAAAGGATGCTAATGAGTATTGCTAGACATATGGAAGTAACAATAATGCAAGCAGATAAGGAGGAACATGAGCAATAGGCTACTGAGTATTTTCGTAAGATCAAATAGTAATTCAGGACATCTTGTAATAACAAGAGCAACTGGGAATGAAGGTATGAACGACAAATGTAGGTAGTTACCCATAAGGATTTATCGATGGTAGGGAATTACAAATCCGATGAGCACAAGTTCTCGAAAGAACATCGGAGAGTAACTTCGGAATCTTCTGGTGCACCAAGTAATCATCTAGAGTAAGGGCTCTCCGGGAGGAAGTAGTTACGAGAACCTAGAGTCGGCGTTAGTAAAATCATTTATCCCGAATAGAAGAGAGGTCAGAGTCCCAGAGTATAGACGAGGAGTAAAAGATCCTAATACCACCCAATTGGCGATGTGGGCCCGTAAGCCACACAGCTAAGTTAGTAAATTAGTTTTTCGGTTTCTAGACTCAACTTCGGCCAAGGTGTTGGAAGGGGGGGATCCTACAGGCAGTCGGCTCTGATACCAACTTATTTCACCCTCGGCACTTGATAGAAACGCTGCAGTGTCGTTACAACTAAGGTGGGGTGATGTGCGGTGCCGGGGTCTGGTCTTCAATCCCGTTGATCGGGTCTTCTGATAATCCAGTGGGGCAGTCGGGATAATTGGGGTCACTGATAGGTCTCTACCCAGCCTATACTAAGCAGTTTAGGATATGCAGGTAATTATCAACAGCAGGTTACAATAAACAGGCTATGCATCAGAATAGGTAAAGCAGTAGCAGCAGCAATTCTAATGCAAGCATGAGAAAATAGAATGGGTGATATTGGGATGATCAAAGGGGGGGGCTTGCCTGGTTGCTCGGCGGCAAGGGCAAGGTCGTCAATGGTGTCGTCGGTCTCCGGAGCTGCGTCGGTCTCGGGGACGACGTTGGGGTCTAACGAGACAGAAGAGGGGGAGGAAACAATAAATACAGAGCAAACAAGTGCAGCACAAAGCATAACATGGCAATACGCGGTGACAGAGGTGATCTAACGCAGGGCCGGGTGATACTGGCGAAGGGGGAATTCATCCGGAAATGTTTTCCCGGTTCCGGACATTTGTCAGACAGATGACCGGAGGGGAACGGTTCCATGTTTGGATAGTTAGGGACGTGTGACGGACGAACGAACCGCGAACTCGGATTCGTCATGAAATTCTAAGCAACTTTCATGTACAAAGTTTTTCGATCCGAGCTACGGTTTATTTTATACGATGTTCTAAAGATTTAAACATTTTCTGGATTTATTAATTTCGAGAACAAAATGCAACAAATATTTTTTGTACACAGGGACAGCTAGACCCAGAGGTTTACAGGTGGGGCCAGGGTCTGAGTTGACCCAGTCAATACTTGACTGGTCAACTCATGAACAGTGCCAGTGAGGGCCTAGTTGCCATGGACTCTATTTTATTAAGTCAAATTAATTTGAGATAATCAACAGGGGTGGCTCACATGTTATTTTCTACTGCATTAAACTAAATTAGCACTAACTAATCTAGTCTAATTAAACAAGAGCCGGCCGTATTGGACAGTGGCCCAGCCGGCCACAAGAACACACGCATACAACACATTCAGTCATGGCCATCGCCATGTTCAGTAGCAGCAGCAGTCAACGGCAATTGAGCAGCAGCTTGTAGCAATAGTAGTGAGGAGCAGCAGCGGCTCGCGAGCAGCAAGTAGCAGGAGTAGCACGCAGCCAGCGACGGCAAGCCAGAGCAGCAGCTGGTAAGAGGAGCAGCAGCAAAAAAAAAAGCAGCAGCAAGCCGACGCAGGGAGCAGCGGCGGCTCGGGCGAGGCCACGCGCACGCGGAGGCGCCGCCGCGAGCGGCGTTGGCCCAGAGCAGGCAGCGGCGCAGCGGCTGGAGCAGCAGCGGGCGACGGCGGAAGTGGCGGGGCGTGCGCAGGGGAAAGAACACAGGCGGGAGGAGAGTGCGGTCGTACCACGTCGGGGCATGCGGGGGCGTAGCGCGAGCACGGCCTGAGGCACAGGGCGCGGCTACGCGTCCGCGGGGCGCAGCTCAACGCCGGGACGATGGGCTCGCGGCCATGAGCAGGACATGCGCATCACGGCGCGGCCATGGACGAGCTCGGGGACGGCGGTGGCAACAGAGGGCAGCGGCTAGCGAACGAAATCGGGGCTAGCGGCGAGTACGAGCATGAGGAAAAGGCAGGGATCGAGAGAGGAGCTCACGTCGGGGCTTTAGGGCAAGTCAGTGAGCTCGGGGAAGTGTTGGGGGACGACGAATCAGGGACGGAAATCAACGGCGTTTGAGGTAGGAGAAGAAGATGACGGCGTTGAGGTGAAGCACCCCAGCTCGAATCATTCCTCGCACGGGACGTAGGCGACGACGGCGCTGTTGCTGGATAGGTCTCTGTCATCGAGGCGGTTGGTGGTCATGCGGGCAATGACAGCGCGGCGATGGAGCTCGAGCGTGGGCTTCAGATCCGCAGAGAGGCATGAGGGGGGAGGGAATGAGAGGGTTAGGGTTCGTCGACGTGGTCGGGGGCGGTATTATACTCCTCCTAGCGCTCCTGTAGCGCCAGGCGTCGGCAATCCGACCGTGGTGGCCGCAGATGGCCGCCACGCCATGGCCTCTGCCTCTCCTGTACGAGAGGTAGGAGAAAGGCCGGCTACGTGGGCTGGACCTGGTACAGTGAGCACTGGGCCAAGTGCACGGGGTTTCTTTCCATTTTTCTCATTTCTTGTGTTCCTCTTTTATTTATTAACAGAGATAGAAAATAATTATTTAGGGTAACCGAAAGAGCTGAGAAAAATTGTGGGACTTAGCCTATTAAATAGTTTGCATTTTTAGGCAGTGCCACAAAAAGTATGGAGGCCAGAGGAATCCATTTGCATTTTCCACAAATAAATTAGCACTTTAAAAAGCTGAAATTGTATTGTAATAATTGCTACGGTCCATCTTAGCTCTTAGGTGATGTTGTTTTTCTTAACAATTAAATGTTATGGAATTTCGGCTAAATGATGAACTATTTTGCACTAACTTTTATGCAACTCCATATTTCACTTGCAAATTGACTTTGATTACAAAGTGGAATTTCAAATGATATTTGAATCAAAGGTGATCAAGCATTGTTTAGAAAAATGATTAACTTAATCACAGAGGGTTACTGTAGCATGATACTGGGGGTGTTACAACTGCCCAAGGACTCCCTTGGCGTTCCGCTTCGAGGCACTCCTCAGAAAGAAATCCATTTTCGTATGGACAAATTTCTGAAAATTTTTGGGCCACAAAATGATATCAATAAAACTTCACAAGATTGATAGCAACTACTCATATGGATGTCTAGAGGCTATATCAAGCATTCAAACTACTTGGGACTCAAAGAATTCAACATGCAAGCTCATTTTCTGTAGCACCAACAGTAGCTAATCATGCAAAATATAATCCACAAAAACCAAAAATAATTGGAGCAATGGAGGAGTCACATACCAAGGAACAATTCCTCAAAACAGTTTCGTAAACAGAGCTCTGAGCAAAGAGATCGAAAAATTCAGTGTTGTAAGCAAGAACACGAGGGAGTGAGCTACCAGGAATTTTTTCTAGAGGTAGGACATGAAGTGAGACAAAGGTATAAGGGAGAGGGGCCCTGTGGGGCCCATGAGGTAGCAGGGCGCGCCAGGGGGGAGGCGCGCCCTGGTGCCTCGTGGGCACCTGGGGAACCCCCCTAGTATAATTTTTGTGCCAAAAATTATTAAATATTCTATAAAAATTAATGTTAAAACTTTATTACATTCTGAGAACTTTCATTTTCTGGACATTTCTTATTGCATGGATAAATCAGAAAACAGGACAAACAAGGCATTTTATTTTATTTAACTGAAAATAACAGGAAACAAAAAGTGGGTACAGAAGGTTATGCTTACTAAATTCATCGACCACATGCCTCTCAAAAAGAATCCATTAATAAGGTTGATCAGGTCTTATTAACAAACCATTTCCGAGTGACATGAAACCGAAGAATTTTCGTATAACACTAAGTTACCTCAACGGGGATATGCATCTCCCCAATAATAAGAGTTTCATATCTCTTTTTAACAGTAGGTAGAGGAATTTGAAATCTTCCAATAGTGATTGTCGGAGTCTTTTCAATAATATGAATACCATTTACTTGAAGTTGTTTCTTCGGAAAGTGCACCGTATGTTCATTACCATTGATATGAAAAGTGACCTTGCTTTTGTTGCAATCAATAACAGCCCCTATAGGATTGGCGGTTGATTTGTCAGCCATTTGCAATGATATTTCAGTGGGAGTGAGTTTATTCAAATCAAGACTTTTATATAAAGAGAAAGGCATAACACTAACACCGGCTCCCAAATCACACAGAGCAGTTTTGACATAATTTCGTTTAATGGAGCATGGTATAGTTGGTATTCCTGGATCTCCTAGTTTCTTAGGTACTCAATCCTTAAAAGAGTAATTTGCAAGCATGGTAGAAATTTCAACTTCAGGTATCTTTATTTTGTTTGTGACAATATCTTTCATATATTTAGCATAGGGAGGCATCTTTATAATATCAGTCAAGCGAGCACACAAAAAGACTGGCCTAAGCATTTCAGCGAAACTTTCAAATTCTTCCTCATCTTTTTTCTTAGATGGTTTAGGAGGAAAGGGCATGGGTTTTTGAACCCATGGTTCTCTTTCTTTACCATGTTTTCTACCAATGAAATCTCTTTTATCATAACGTTTACTTTTAGAAGGTGGGTTATCAAGATCAACATCAGGTTCAATTTCAACATCATTATCAGGTTCTTTATCATTATCTGGTTGGGTATCCACATGAGCATCATTATTATTATCATCAGGTGGTTGTTCATTACCAGATTGTGTTTCAGCATCAGAAATAGAAACATCATTACTATCCTCCAAAGGTTTTTCAACCTTTGGTTCACTAGAAGTATGCAAAGTTCTATCATTTTTCTTTTTCTTCTTCCTTTTAGAAGGACTTGGTGCATTATCATTAATTCTTTGAGAGTCTTGTTCAATTCTTTTAGGGTGGCCCTCAGCGTAAAGTGGCTCCTGAGTCATTCTACCTCCTCTAGTCATTACTCTAACATCATGATCATTCATATTATTATTCAGTTCATTAAGCTATTCACTCTGAGATTTAGCAACTTGTTCTAATTGGGTTTGAACCATAGATGCATGTTTACTTACACCTTTAACATCATTAGCAATTCTAAATAACAAGTCATTCAAGCGATCAATCATGTAGGAATTTCGTTCCAATTGTTTCATAACATTTGCATTGAAATGATCTTGCTTCATCATATAATTGTCAAATTCATACAAGCATTGACTAGGAAATTTATTATGAGGAATATCACTTTCGTTAAACCTTAAGAGAGAATTTACCTCTACTACCTGTGACGGTGTATTAAGACCACTAGTCATCAACCCGTGCCTCTGCACGGGCTAGCACTTCTTAATACTTCATAATTCACTTTTTCATTCGCTACGGAATTTTAGAAAACAATGACAGTTTCAACTTCCAATTTCTGAGGTGAAGAACACATAGGACATCATTTAATTTTTAGTATTATAAACCTGCCTTTAAAATATATTATGTTTATTTTCTATAATGGGTATATGTGGAATTTTTTTTAAACAAATTTCGTGAAGAAAAAACATTCTGAATATTCTGGGCAAAAAATTATACTTCAAAAGACTATTTTTTTAGACCTTGGTGAATGTTCCATAATGCAAATTTGCATGTAGTTAAAAACCTAACCAATGTTTGTTGTAAAAACTATTCAGAATATTTTGAATTTGGTTGCTCTCTTGTAATTTTCTTTCCAAAGTAGGCACTTTCGAGACTCCTTCACTCGAAAAAGAATGTGTTTAGATTTTTCTCTATTTAATGTTTATTAGGCCCAAATAAAGATTAGTTATTTTCAATTGTTTCATGAAGAAAATTATGATAACTCTGAGAAAATATCTCAACAAAATTTTAGACCGAAACATGCTACCTTTAATATTAACTCTCAGGTTATAGAAAAAATTAGTTCAGAATCACAACAATATATACTATATATGCTATGTATGCATGTAAGAATTGGATATTCATTTTGACTCTGAACAATATATCACTTTTGCATAAATTAGATGAACTCATGCTCTAAAAGATAATATGTAATTCCTCATCGTGAATGCATCATAGCAGAGTTATGAATAATTAAAGTAAAGACAAAATCGGCAACGTATATACATATAGATTGTCGGACAACACTCGAACCGTCTGGCGAGTTTAGCCAACATCATTCCATGTGTAGTCACCGGATGTACCCGGCGCAGCACACACCATCTGGAGACTGGCATGTAGCCGCCACCCAGTGACGTAAAGTATAAGAGTTTGGTGCCGCCTAGAAGTGTTAATTTTTGTTTCAAGGCGTCTAGTCATGATGGATCCACAAACACCAAGCAAGTTTTCCTTGCAAGGTCGCATGAAATAAATTAGACAGAGGAACTACGCATGTACTCCATACCTATAAATACCCAACTTAGAAGCAAGCGGTATGTGGTTTCTTTTGTGAAGTGTAACTCTAGTTCGCTCTTTTTGCTGTGAACTCTAGTTGGCTTTTGTTATCCAGCCAAACGTATATAGTTAGGACTCTTGCTATCCCGCCCAGAAAAAACAACTAAACAGTCCATGATGCCACTGTTTCCTTCTTTTTTTCTTTGCACGTACAATTTGGACGTACAGTTTATTGTCACATCTGTCACGTCCTAGCATACCTTTTGGTCAATTAATCCTAGCCGCAAATCCAAGATCTGACAGCTTAATTAACTCTAATGATGTGGGTTATTGTGGAGGCTTTGTTGGTGCTTCCAATTAGTAAATATATGATGTATTTCTTTAATAGGTGGTAAATTCTTAACATCCTCAGTTTTAATACCTTTTTCTTTCTGGCCTTTATTTGCTTCTTGCATATCTTTAGGACTGATATATAAGATACCCCTCTTCTTCGTAGTGGGTTTAGGCGGTTGTTCAGGAATTGTCCAATCATTATCATTCTTCAATATATTATTCAATAATTCCTCAGCTTCTTCAATAGTCCTTTCCCTGAAAACACAACTCACACAACTATCTAGGTAGTCCCTAGAAGTATCGATTAGTCCATTATAGAAGATATCAAGTATTTCATTCTTTTTAAGAGGATGATCAGGTAGAGCATTAAGCAATATGCTAAGCCCATGATTTGATGATATTACTACTTCAAGAATAGATTTGCAAATAGTAGACCGCAAGGGAGAGGTCAATCAAATGCTCGGAATTACGATGACAAAGGATGCTAATGAGTATTGCTAGACTATGGAAGTAACAATAATGCAAGCAGATAAGGAGGAAACTGAGCAATAGGCTACTGAGTATTTCGTAAGATCAAATAGTAATTCAGGACATCTTGTAATAACAAGAGCAACTGGGAATGAAGGTATGAACGACAAATGTAGGTAGTTACCCATAAGGATTTATCGTGTAGGGAATTACAAATCGATGAGCACAAGTTCTCGAAAGAACACGGAGAGTAACTTCGAATCTTCTGGTGCACCAAGTAATCATCTGAGTAAGGGCTCTCCGGGAGGAAGTAGTTACGAGAACCTAGAGTCGTGCGTTAGTAAAATCATTTATCCCGAATAGAAGAGAGGTCAGAGTCCCAGAGTATAGACGAGGAGTAAAAGATCCTAATACCACCCAATTGGCGATGTGGGCCCGTAAGCCACACAGCTAAGTTTAGAAATTAGTTTTTCGGTTTCTAGACTCAACTTCGGCCAAGGTGTTGGAAGGGGGGATCCTACAGGCAGTCGGCTCTGATACCAACTTATTTCACCCTCGGCACTTGATAGAAACGCGTTGCAGTGTCGTTACAACTAAGGTGGGTGTGTGCGGTGCCGGGGTCTGGTCTTCAATCCCGTTGATCGGGTCTTCTGATAATCCAGTGGGGCAGTCGGGATAATTGGGGTCACTGATAGGTCTCTACCCAGCCTATACTAAGCAGTTTAGGATATGCAGGTAATTATCAACAGCAGGTTACAATAACAGGCTATGCATCAGAATAGGTAAAGCAGTAGCAGCAGCAATTCTAATGCAGAATGAGAAAATAGAATGGGTGATATTGGGATGATCAAAGGGGGGGCTTGCCTGGTTGCTCGCGGCAAGGGCAAGTCGTAATGGTGTCGTCGGTCTCCGGAGCTGCGTCGTCTCGGGGACGACGTTGGGTCTAACGAGACAGAAGAGGGGGAGGAAACAATAATACAGAGCAAAAAGTGCAGCACAAAGCATAACATGGCAATACGGTGACAGAGGTGATCTAACGCAGGGCGGTGTGATACTGGCGAAGGGGGAATTCATCGGAAATGTTTTCCCGGTTCCGGACATTTGTCAGACAGATGACGGAGGGAACGGTTCCATGTTGGATAGTTGGGACGTGTGACGGACTAACGAACCGCGAACTCGGATTCGTCATGAAATTCTAAGCAACTTCATGTAAAAGTTTTTCGATCCGAGCTACGGTTTATTTTATACGATGTTCTAAAGATTTAAACATTTTCTGGATTTATTAATTTCGAGAACAAATGCAACAAATATTTTTTGTACACAGGGACAGCTAGACCCAGAGGTTTACAGGTTGGGCCAGGGTCTGAGTTGACCCAGTCAATACTTGACTGGTCAACTCATGAACAGTGCCGTGGGGCCTAGTTGCCATGACTCTATTTTATTAAGTCAAATTAATTTGAGATAATCAACAGGGGTGGCTCAATGTTATTTTCTACTGCATTAAATAAATTAGCACTAACTAATCTAGTCTAATTAAACAAGAGCCGGCCGTATTGGACAGTGGCCCAGCCGGCCACAAGAACACACGCATACAACACATTCAGTCATGGCCATACGCCATGTTCAGTAGCAGCAGCAGTCAACGGCAATTGAGCAGCAGCTTGTAGCAATAGTAGTGAGGAGCAGCAGCGGCTCGCGAGCAGCAAGTAGCAGGAGTAGCACGCAGCCAGCGACGGCAAGCCAGAGCAGCAGCTGTAAGAGGAGCAGCAGCAAAAAAAAAGCACAGCAAGCGAGCAGGGAGCAGCGGCGGCTCGGGCGAGGCCACGCGCACGCGGAGCGGCGCCGCGCGAGCGGCGTTGGCCCAGAGCAGGCAGCGGCGCAGCGGCTGGAGCAGCAGCGGGCGACGCGGCGGAAGTGCGGGGCGTGCGCAGGGGAAAGAACAAGGGCGGGAGGAGAGTGCGGTCGTACCACGTCGGGGCATGCGGGGGCGTAGCGCGAGCACGGCCTGGGCACAGGGCGCGGCTAGCGTCGCCGGGGCGCAGCTCAACGCCGGGACGATGGCTCGCGGCCATGAGCAGGACATGCGCATCACGGCGCGGCCATGGACGAGCTCGGGACGGCGGTGGCAAAGAGGGCAGACGGCTGCGAAACGAAATCGGGGCTAGCGGCGGTACGAGCATGAGGAAAAGGCAGGGATCGAGAGAGGAGCTCACGTCGGGGCTTTAGGGCAAGTAGTTGAGAGCTCGGGGAAGTGTTGGGGACGACGAATCAGGGACGGAAATCAACGGCGTTGATGGTAGGAGAAGAAGATGACGGCGCGTTGAGGTGAAGCCCCAGCTCGAATCATCCTCGCACGGGACGTAGGCGACGACGGCGCTGTTGCTGGATGGTCCTGTCATCGAGGCGGTTGGTGGTCATGCGGGCAATGACAGCCGGCGATGGAGCTCGAGCGTGGGCTTCAGATCCGCAGAGAGGCATGAGGGGGGAGGGATGAGAGGGTTAGGGTTCGTCGACGTGTGGGGGCGGTGGTATTATACTCCTCCTAGCGCTCCTGTAGAAGCGCCAGGCGTCGGCCAATCGACCGTGGTGGCCGCGAATGGCCGCCACGCCATGGCCTCTGCTCTCCTGTACGAGAGGTAGGAGAAAGGCCGGCTACGTGGGTGGACCTGGTACAGTGAGCACTGGGCCAAGTGCACGGGGTTTCTTTCCATTTTCTCATTTCTTGTGTTCCTCTTTAGTTATTATAACAGAGATAGAAAATAATTATTTAGGGTAACCGAAAGAGCTGAGAAAAATTGTGGGACTTAGCCTATTAAAATAGTTTGATTTTTAGGCAGTGCCACAAAAGTATGGAGGCCAGAGGAATCCATTTGCATTTCCACAAATAAATTAGCACTTTAAAAGCTGAAATTGTATTGTAATAATTGCTACGGTCCATCTTAGTCTTAGGTGATGTTGTTTTCTTCAACATTAAATGTTATGGAATTTCGGCTAAATGATGAACTATTTTGCATAACTTTATGCAACTCCATATTTCACTTGCAAATTGACTTTGATTACAAAGTGGAATTTCAAATGATATTTGAATCAAAGGTGATCAAGATTGTTTAGAAAAAATGATTAACTTAATCACAGAGGGTTCGTAGCATGATACTGGGGGTTTACAAACTGCCCAAGGACTCCCTTGGCGTTCCGCTTCGAGGCACTCCTCAGAAAGAAATCCATTTTCGTATGGAAAATTTCTGAAAATTTTTGGGCCACAAATGATATCAATAAACTTCACAAGATTGATAGCAACTACTCATATGGATGTCTAGAGGCTATATCAAGCATTCAAATACTGGGACTCAAAGAATTCAACATGCAAGCTCATTTTCTGTAGCACCAACGTAGATAATCATGCAAATATAATCCACAAAAACCAAAATAATTGGAGCAATGGAGGAGTCCATACCAGGAACAATTCCTCAAAACAGTTTCGTAAACAGAGCTCTGAGCAAAGAGATCGAAAAATTCAGTGTTGTAAGCAAGAAAACCGGGAGTGAGCTACCAGGAATTTTTTCTAAGAGGTAGGACATGAAGTGAGACAAAGGTATAAGGGAGAGGGGCCCTGTGGGGGCCATGAGGTAGCAGGGCGCCGCCAGGGGGGAGGCGCGCCCTGGGTGCCTCGTGGGCACCTGGGAACCCCCCTAGTATAATTTTTGTGCCAAAAATTATTAAATATTCTAAAAATTAATGTTAAAACTTTATTACATTCTGAACTTTCATTTTCTGGACATTTCTTATTGCATGGATAAATAGAAAACAGGACAAACAAGGACATTTATTTTATTTAACTGAAAATAACAGGAAAACAAAAAGTGGGTAAAGAAGGTTATGCTTACTAAATTCATCGACACATGCCTCTCAAAAAGAATCCATTAATAAGGTTGATACAGGTCTTATTAACAAACCATTTCCGAGGACATGAAACCGAAGAATTTTCGTATAACACTAAGTTACCTCACGGGGATATGCATCTCCCCAATAATAAGAGTTTCATATTTTTTTAAACAGTAGGTAGAGGAATTTGAATCTTCCAATAGTGATTGTCGGAGTCTTTTTCAAAATATGAATACCATTTACTGAAGTTGTTTCTTCGGAAAGTGCACCGTAGTTCATTACCATTGATATGAAAAGTGACCTTGCTTTTTTGCAATCAATAACAGCCCCTATAGATTGGCGGTTGATTTGTACGCCTTTGCAATGATATTTCGATGTGGGAGTGAGTTTATTCAAATCAAGTCTTTATATAAGGAAAGGCATAACACTAACACCGCTCCCAAATCACACAGAGCAGTTTGAACATATTTCGCTTTAAGGAGCATGGTATAGTTGGTATTCCTGGATATCCTAGTTTCTATGTACTCAATCTTAAAGAGTAATTTGCAAGCATGGTAGAAATTTCAACTTCAGTATCTTTATTTGTTTGTGACAATATCTTTCATATATTTAGCTAGGGGAGGCATCTTTATACTATCAGTCAAGCGAGCACACAAAAGACTGGCCAAGCATTCAGCGAAACTTTCAAATTCTTCCTCATCTTTTTCTTAGATGTTAGGAGGAAAGGGCAGGGTTTTTGAACCCATGGTCTTTCTTTACATGTTTTTCATAAATGAACCTTTTATCATAACGTAAAGTTTCATCCAATTCCAAGAACTTTGATTTTCTGCACAAAAACAACACCATGGCAATTCTGCTGAAAACAGCATCAGTCTGGGTTAGTTCCATTCAAATCATGCAAATTAGGGGTCAAAAGAAGAGCAAAAGTGTTTGGAAAAGTTGATACGACAGAGATGTATCAGAGCCCCTGTGGGTCTTCTGGCCTCCTCCCGAAGCTTCAAGTGTTTATCTTGGCCAATAAAAAATTTCCAAAAAGTTTCGTGGGATTTGGACTTCGTTTGGTATTGATTTTCTGTAAAACAAAAAACAAGGTAGAAAATAGCAACTGGCACTGGGCACTAGGTCAATATGTTAGTCCAGAAAAATCGTATGAAAGCCATATAAAAGTGCACCAAAATCATACAAAACTATAATAAACATGCATGAACACTTCATAAATTATAGATACGTTGGAGACCTATCACCGGCCCGGGCACTGCCGCTCCGGTGGCTGTGTTCATCGGTGCGGCGAGGAGGAGGAGGAGGAGGACGTCCGTCCGCTCCGCCCGCACCATTGCGGTTTCTCTCAACAGAGGATCGAGGAAATCGACCGCCTCCAGCGCACTCGTCTCCTACGCCGACCGTGGTGGGCGTGGCGACCACGCCGCCTGCGCTGGTAGTGCCAACCGCAGTATCCGCACCACATGCATTGGCCGCGCCGCCTGCGGACGAGTGTGGGGTGGCCGTCATCGTGATGCCCTTCTTCTTGGGCACCATCGACGATGAGGAGGACGAGGTCGAGGAAGTTGATGAAGGTGATCAAGAAGACGCAAAATCCACTAATCCAAGTTCGCGCAAGCGATATCTCCTACCTGGTGCACCAAAGATGTCACGGTGACACGACCATCTATGGGGCCATCCAGCCCCTTGTGGTTCGGCAGGGGGATCAACATGCACAAAGAGCAGGATCAATGGAAGACGCGAGGGATTTACCCAGGTTCTGGCCACTGAGAAGCGTAAAAACCCTACTCCTGCTTTTGGTGTATTAGTAGTGTGGGAGCACAGTACAAGGAGTGCTTCTTCTGGCAAGATGCAGAGAGAGCAACTACGCGAGATGTGCTGGTGTTTGAAAAGGGGGTTCGAATCCCTCTAACTGTTGCCTTGGCCCTCCTTTTATAGCTCAAAGGGGTTACCACAGTGGCAAAACGGTAATTACATAGCAATTAGATAGCAAACAGTGCTATCATACCAAACTCTACCAGTTTAGGACAAAAGCATTAAATGCGCCGTTAGGTGTCATGTCGATAAGTAGTCTAGACAAGGTTTCTTGACCGCTTGCCCTGCTACCTCATATTATTCTGACACGCCACCTAGACGGGTGTCATTAGGGGCAAATCTTGTCCCAGCGTGCTGACATGTGCCCGACAAGCCTTACCAACCAGCCTGCGTGGTTGACACCTCACCCATTAGCGAACATCTGTGCGGTGAGGTGGAGCACTGGAGGGCTGGCAGAAGCTTGCCAGTACGGAGCTTGCCGGGTCTTTACCTTGCCGGTTTAGTCTTGTTGGCAAGAAATGCCTTCATCTTCGGTACCAGTTGAGTGGTTGTTGATGTTTTGTCTTGAGCTTTTGTAATTGGACCTTGAGTTTTGGTCCTGGCGGTCCCCGGCAAGGCTTGGCTGGCAAGGAGGCTGCTACTGTCGGTGCATAAGTCAGGGTATAAAATACCCATGTTTTATACACCAACAATATGCATATCATAGAATGTCATTTAGTCTATGTAACGGACCACCCTCTTTCCAGAAATGCATTTCTAGAATCCTCGCTGACTTTGTGGAGAAAGTTGTTGAAGTGTTTATGGACAATTTTTCTGACCAAGGCACTTCCTTTGATAATTATCTCTATAATCTTGCGAAGGTTTTGCAGAGATGTGAAGAAATAGGTTTCGTGCGGAATTGGGAAAAGAGCCATTTCATGGTCACCGAAGGGGTAGTGTTCGGACACAGGGTCTCGGGAAAAAGTATCGAGATAGATCAAGAAAGAATAAAGGTAATAGAAAATTTACCTTACGCTCAAGATATAAAAGGTATGCAAACTTTCATGGGACATGCTAGTTTTTGCAGAAAGGTTCATTAAGGATTTTTCTAAATTAGCAAAACCTTTGACTGACATTTTGCAAAAATATGTGCCCTATTCTTTTCAAAAGTTGTGTGCAGGCCTATGAAAAACTAAGAGATCATTGGTCACTGCTCCTATCATCCAACCTCCGAAGTGGGATGAACCCTTTGAGATCATGTCTGACGCGAGCAACTATGCTGTCGGAGCTGTCATGGGACTGCGAGATGATAAGAAAACTTAATGTTGTCTTTTATGCTAGTAGGAGTTTGGATGAAGATCAAATGCATTTAGCTACCACAAAAAAGGAATTACTCGCTATTGTCTTTGGTTGTGATAAATTTCGACCTTACATTATTAATTCCAAAGTGATAGTCCATACGAATCATCTTGCCTTGCATTATCTTCTAGCAAAGAAGGATGCTAAGCCTCGATTGATTTGATTGATATTACTACTTCAAGAATTAGATTTGCAAATAGTAGACCGCAAGGGAGAGGTCAATCAAATGCTCGGAATTACGATGACAAAGGATGCTAATGAGTATTGCTAGACATATGGAAGTAACAATAATGCAAGCAGATAAGGAGGAACATGAGCAATAGGCTACTGAGTATTTTCGTAAGATCAAATAGTAATTCAGGACATCTTGTAATAACAAGAGCAACTGGGAATGAAGGTATGAACGACAAATGTAGGTAGTTACCCATAAGGATTTATCGATGGTAGGGAATTACAAATCCGATGAGCACAAGTTCTCGAAAGAACATCGGAGAGTAACTTCGGAATCTTCTGGTGCACCAAGTAATCATCTGGAGTAAGGGCTCTCCGGGAGGAAGTAGTTACGAGAACCTAGAGTCGGCGTTAGTAAAATCATTTATCCCGAATAGAAGAGAGGTCAGAGTCCCAGAGTATAGACGAGGAGTAAAAGATCCTAATACCACCCAATTGGCGATGTGGGCCCGTAAGCCACACAGCTAAGTTAGTAAATTAGTTTTTCGGTTTCTAGACTCAACTTCGGCCAAGGTGTTGGAAGGGGGGATCCTACAGGCAGTCGGCTCTGATACCAACTTATTTCACCCTCGGCACTTGATAGAAACGCTGCAGTGTCGTTACAACTAAGGTGGGGTGATGTGCGGTGCCGGGGTCTGGTCTTCAATCCCGTTGATCGGGTCTTCTGATAATCCAGTGGGGCAGTCGGGATAATTGGGGTCACTGATAGGTCTCTACCCAGCCTATACTAAGCAGTTTAGGATATGCAGGTAATTATCAACAGCAGATTACAATAAACAGGCGATGCATCAGAATAGGTAAAGCAGTAGCAGCAGCAATTCTAATGCAAGCATGAGAAAATAGAATGGGTGATATCGGGATGATCAAAGGGGGGGGCTTGCCTGGTTGCTCGGCGGCAAGGGCAAGGTCGTCAATGGTGTCGTCGGTCTCCGGAGCTGCGTCGGTCTCGGGGACGACGTTGGGGTCTAACGAGACAGAAGAGGGGGAGGAAACAATAAATACAGAGCAAACAAGTGCAGCATAAAGCATAACATGGCAATACGCGGTGACAGAGGTGATCTAACGCAGGGCCGGGTGATACTGGCGAAGGGGGAATTCATCCGGAAATGTTTTCCCGGTTCCGGACATTTGTCAGACAGATGACCGGAGGGGAACGGTTTCATGTTCGGATAGTTAGGGACGTGTGACGGACGAACGAAACGCGAACTCGGATTCATCATGAAATTCTAAGCAACTTTCATGTACAAAGTTTTTCGATCCGAACTACGGTTTATTTTATACGATGTTCTAAAGATTTAAACATTTTCTGGATTTATTAATTTCGAGAACAAAATGCAACAAATATTTTTTGTACACAGGGACAGCTAGACCCAGAGGTTTACAGGTGGGGCCAGGGTCTGAGTTGACCCAGTCAATACTTGACTGGTCAACTCATGAACAGTGCCAGTGGGGGCCTAGTTGTCATGGACTCTATTTTATTAAGTCAAATTAATTTGAGATAATCAACAGGGGTGGCTCACATGTTATTTTCTACTGCATTAAACTAAATTAGCACTAACTAATCTAGTCTAATTAAACAAGAGCCGGCCGTATTGGACAGTGGCCCAGCCGGCCACAAGAACACACGCATACAACACATTCAGTCATGGCCATCGCCATGTTCAGTAGCAGCAGCAGTCAACGGCAATTGAGCAGCAGCTTGTAGCAATAGTAGTGAGGAGCAGCAGCGGCTCGCGAGCAGCAAGTAGCAGGAGTAGCACGCAGCCAGCGACGGCAAGCCAGAGCAGCAGCTGGTAAGAGGAGCAGCAGCAAAAAAAAAAGCAGCAGCAAGCCGACGCAGGGAGCAGCGGCGGCTCGGGCGAGGCCACGCGCACGCGGAGGTGCCGCCGCGAGCGGCGTTGGCCCAGAGCAGGCAGCGGCGCAGCGGCTGAGCAGCAGCGGGCGACGGCGGAAGTGGCGGGGCGTGCGCAGGGGAAAGAACACAGGCGGGAGGAGAGTGCGGTCGTACCACATCGGGGCATGCGGGGGCGTAGCGCGAGCACGGCCTGAGGCACAGAGCGCGGCTACGCGTCCGCGGGGCGCAGCTCGACGCCGGGACGATGGGCTCGCGGCCATGAGCAGGACATGCGCATCACGGCGCGGCCATGGACGAGCTCGGGGGCGGCGGTGGCAACAGAGGGCAGCGGCTAGCGAACGAAATCGGGGCTAGCGGCGAGTACGAGCATGAGGAAAAGGCAGGGATCGAGAGAGGAGCTCATGTCGGGGCTTTAGGGCAAGTCAGTGAGCTCGGAGAAGTGTTGGGGGACGACGAATCAGGGACGGAAATCAACGGCGTTTGAGGTAGGAGAAGAAGATGACGGCGTTGAGGTGAAGCACCCCAGCTCGAATCATTCCTCGCACGGGACGTAGGCGACGACGGCGCTGTTGCTGGATAGGTCTCTGTCATCGAGGCGGTTGGTGGTCATGCGGGCAATGACAGCGCGGCGATGGAGCTCGAGCGTGGGCTTCAGATCCGCAGAGAGGCATGAGGGGGGAGGGAATGAGAGGGTTAGGGTTCGTCGACGTGGTCGGGGGCGGTATTATACTCCTCCTAGCGCTCCTGTAGCGCCAGGCGTCGGCAATCCGACCGTGGTGGCCGCAGATGGCCGCCACGCCATGGCCTCTGCCTCTCCTGTACGAGAGGTAGGAGAAAGGCCGGCTACGTGGGCTGGACCTGGTACAGTGAGCACTGGGCCAAGTGCACGGGGTTTCTTTCCATTTTTCTCATTTCTTGTGTTCCTCTTTTATTTATTAACAGAGATAGAAAATAATTATTTAGGGTAACCGAAAGAGCTGAGAAAAATTGTGGGACTTAGCCTATTAAATAGTTTGCATTTTTAGGCAGTGCCACAAAAAGTATGGAGGCCAGAGGAATCCATTTGCATTTTCCACAAATAAATTAGCACTTTAAAAAGCTGAAATTGTATTGTAATAATTGCTACGGTCCATCTTAGCTCTTAGGTGATGTTGTTTTTCTTAACAATTAAATGTTATGGAATTTCGGCTAAATGATGAACTATTTTGCAATAACTTTTATGCAACTCCATATTTCACTTGCAAATTGACTTTGATTACAAAGTGGAATTTCAAATGATATTTGAATCAAAGGTGATCAAGCATTGTTTAGAAAAATGATTAACTTAATCACAGAGGGTTACTGTAGCATGATACTGGGGGTGGTACAACTGCCCAAGGACTCCCTTGGCGTTCCGCTTCGAGGCACTCCTCAGAAAGAAATCCATTTTCGTATGGACAAATTTCTGAAAATTTTTGGGCCACAAAATGATATCAATAAAACTTCACAAGATTGATAGCAACTACTCATATGGATGTCTAGAGGCTATATCAAGCATTCAAACTACTTGGGACTCAAAGAATTCAACATGCAAGCTCATTTTCTGTAGCACCAACAGTAGCTAATCATGCAAAATATAATCCACAAAAACCAAAAATAATTGGAGCAATGGAGGAGTCACATACCAAGGAACAATTCCTCAAAACAGTTTCGTAAACAGAGCTCTGAGCAAAGAGATCGAAAAATTCAGTGTTGTAAGCAAGAACACGAGGGAGTGAGCTACCAGGAATTTTTTCTAGAGGTAGGACATGAAGTGAGACAAAGGTATAAGGGAGAGGGGCCCTGTGGGGCCCATGAGGTAGCAGGGCGCGCCAGGGGGGAGGCGCGCCCTGGTGCCTCGTGGGCACCTGGGGAACCCCCCTAGTATAATTTTTGTGCCAAAAATTATTAAATATTCTATAAAAATTAATGTTAAAACTTTATTACATTCTGAGAACTTTCATTTTCTGGACATTTCTTATTGCATGGATAAATCAGAAAACAGGACAAACAAGGCATTTTATTTTATTTAACTGAAAATAACAGGAAACAAAAAGTGGGTACAGAAGGTTATGCTTACTAAATTCATCGACCACATGCCTCTCAAAAAGAATCCATTAATAAGGTTGATCAGGTCTTATTAACAAACCATTTCCGAGTGACATGAAACCGAAGAATTTTCGTATAACACTAAGTTACCTCAACGGGGATATGCATCTCCCCAATAATAAGAGTTTCATATCTCTTTTTAAACAGTAGGTAGAGGAATTTGAAATCTTCCAATAGTGATTGTCGGAGTCTTTTCAATAATATGAATACCATTACTTGAAGTTGTTCTTCGGAAAGTGCACCGTATGTTCATTACCATTGATATGAAAAGTGACCTTGCTTTTGTTGCAATCAATAACAGCCCCTATAGGATGGCGGTTGATTTGTCAGCCATTTGCAATGATATTTCAGTGGGAGTGAGTTTATTCAAATCAAGTCTTTATATAAAGAGAAAGGCATAACACTCTAACACGGTCCCAAATCACACAGAGCAGTTTTGACATAATTTCGTTTAATGGAGCATGGTATAGTTGGTATTCCTGGATCTCCTAGTTTCTTAGGTACTCAATCCTTAAAGAGTAATTTGCAACATGGTAGAAATTTCAATCAGGTATCTTTATTTGTTTGTGACAATATCTTTCATATATTAGCATAGGGAGGGCATCTTTATAATATCAGTCAAGCGAGCGACACAAAAAGACTGGCCTAAGCATTTCAGCGAAACTTTCAAATTCTTCCTCATCTTTTTTCTTAGATGGTTTAGGAGGAAAGGGCATGGGTTTTTGACACCATGGTTCTCTTTCTTTACCATGTTTTCTACCAATGAAATCTCTTTTATCATAACGTTTACTTTTAGAAGGTGGGTTATCAAGCAACATCAGGTTCAATTTCAACATCATTATCAGGTTCTTTATCATTATCTGGTTGGGTATCCAATGAGCATCATTATTTATCATCAGGTGGTTGTTCATTACCAGATTGTGTTTCAGCCTCAGAAATAGAAACATCATTACTATCCCCAAAGGTTTTTCAACCTTTGGTTCACTAGAAGTATGCAAAGTTCTATCATTTTTCTTTTTCTTCCCTTTTAGAAGGACTTGGTGCATTATCATTAATTCTTTGAGAGTCTTGTCAATTCTTTTAGGGTGGCCCTCAGCGTAAAGTGGCTCCTGAGTCATTCTACCTCCTCTAGTCATTACTCTAACATCATGATCATTCATATTATTATTCAGTCATTAAGCTATTCACTCTGAGATTTAGCAACTTGTTCTAATTGGGTTTGAACCATAGATGCATGTTTACTACACCTTTAACATCATTAGCAATCTAAATAACAAGTCATTCAAGCGATCAATCATGTAGGAATTTCGTTCCAATTGTTTCATAACATTTGCATTGAAATGATCTGCTTCATCATATATGTCAAATTCATACAAGCATTGACTAGGAAATTATTATGAGGAATACACTTTCGTTAAACCTTAAGAGAGAATTTACCTCTACTACCGTGTGAGGTGTATTAAGACCACTAGTCATCAAACCGTGCCTCTGCACGGGCTAGCACTCTAATACTTCATAATTCACTTTTTCATTCGCTACGGAATTTTAGAAAATAATGACAGTTTCAACTTCCAATTTCTGAGGTGAAGACACATAGGACATCATTTAATTTTTAGTATTATAAACCTGCCTTTAAAATATTATGTTTTTTTTATAATGGGTATATGTGGAATTTTTTTTAAACAAATTTCGTGAAGAAAAAACATTCTGAATATTCTGGGCAAAAAATTATACTTCAAAAGACTATTTTTTAGACCTTGGTGAATGTTCCATAATGCAAATTTGCATGTAGTTAAAAACCTAACCAATGTTTGTTGT
Source organism: Thinopyrum elongatum (assembly GCA_011799875.1). Classification (NCBI taxonomy): domain Eukaryota; kingdom Viridiplantae; phylum Streptophyta; class Magnoliopsida; order Poales; family Poaceae; genus Thinopyrum; species Thinopyrum elongatum. The sequence continues at coordinate 24,979,572 of CM022303.1, read as the reverse complement.
AAAAACTATTCAGAATATTTTGAATTTGGTTGCTCTCTTGTAATTTCTTTCAAAGTAGGCACTTTCGAGACTCCTTCACTCGAAAAAGAATGTGTTTAGATTTTTCTCTATTTAATGTTTATTAGGCCCAAATAAAGATTAGTTATTTTCAATTGTTTCATGAAGAAAATTATGATAACTCTGAGAAAATATCTCAAAAAAATTTTAGACCGAAACATGCTACCTTTAATATTAACTATCAGGTTATAGAAAAAATTAGTTCAGAATCACAACAATATATACTATATATGCTATGTATGCATGTAAGAATTGGATATTCATTTTGACTCTGAACAATATATCACTTTTGCATAAATTAGATGAACTCATGCTCTAAAAGATAATATGTAATTCCTCATCGTGAATGCATCATAGCAGAGTTATGAATAATTAAAGTAAAGACAAAATCGGAAACGTATATACATATAGATTGTCGGACAACACTCGAACCGTCTGGCGAGTTTAGCCAACATCATTCCATGTGCAGTCACCGGATGTACCCGGCGCAGCACACACCATCTGGAGACTGGCATGTAGCCGCCACCCAGTGACGTAAAGTATAAGAGTTTGGTGCTGCCTAGAAGTGTTAATTTTTGTTTCAAGGCGTCTAGTCATGATGGATCCACAAACACCAAGCAAGTTTTCCTTGCAAGGTCGCATGAAATAAATTAGACAGAGGAACTACGCATGTACTCCATACCTATAAATACCCAACTTAGAAGCAAGCAGTATGTGGTTTCTTTTGTGAAGTGTAACTCTAGTTTGCTCTTTTTGCTGTGAACTCTAGTTGGCTTTTGTTATCCAGCCAAACGTATATAGTTAGGACTCTTGCTATCCCGCCCAGAAAAAACAACTAAACAGTCCATGATGCCACTGTTTCCTTCTTTTTTTCTTTGCACGTACAATTTGGACGTACAGTTTATTGTCACATCTGTCACGTCCTAGCATACCTTTTGGTTAATTAATCCTAGCCGCAAATCCAAGATCTGACAGCTTAATTAACTCTAACGATGTGGGTTATTGTGGAGGCTTTGTTGGTGCTTCCAATTAGTAAATATAAGATGTATTTCTTTAATAGGTGGTAAATTCTTAACATCCTCAGTTTTAATACCTTTTTCTTTCTGGCCTTTATTTGCTTCTTGCATATCTTTAGGACTGATATATAAGATACCCCTCTTCTTCGTAGTGGGTTTAGGCGGTTGTTCAGGAATTGTCCAATCATTATCATTCTTCAATATATTATTCAATAATTCCTCAGCTTCTTCAATAGTCCTTTCCCTGAAAACACAACTCACACAACTATCTAGGTAGTCCCTAGAAGTATCGATTAGTCCATTATAGAAGATATCAAGTATTTCATTCTTTTTAAGAGGATGATCAGGTAGAGCATTAAGCAATTGGAGAAGCCTCCCCCAAGCTTGTGGGAGAGACTCTTCTTCAATTTGCACAAAATTAAATATTTCCTGTAAGGCAGCTTGTTTCCTATGGGCAGGAAAATATTTTTTAGAGAAGTAATAGATAATATCCTAGGGGCTACGCACACATCCAGGAGCAAGAGTATTATACCAATCTTTAGCATCACCGTTTAATGAAAAACGAAACAACTTAAGGATATAGTAGTGGCAAAAAAAATTCTCATGAGTAAACAGGGTGGCTATATCGTTTAATTTAGTGAGATGTGCCACAACGGTTTCAGTTTCATATCAATGGAAATGATTAGATTCTACCAGTTTAATTAACTCAGGATCAACAGAGTATTCATAATCCTTATCAATAACAAATATAGAAGAAGTTTCAAACTTAGGATCATATTTCATTTTCTCCCTCATGGATTTTTCTTTCATATCAGCAATCAATTTTATAACTTCATCTCTATCATTACAAGCTAGAATGGCTCTAGCGGTCTCCCTATCAAAACATTGTTCATCAGGTGTTTCAACTCTAGTAGGAGAGCTAGGCATGATAGGTGAATCATAATTCTCAAGAGTTTCAACATTTTCAATTTCTTTAGCTTTAGCGATTTGTTCAATAAGAAATTCACCAAGTGGCACAGTATTATCAAATATGGTACTAGCATCATCATGAGTATCATTCAAAGAAGAAGTGGTATCATTAATAACTTGCGACATATCACAGGTAATAGCATGTGGTGGTGTTGCAAGTTTACTCAAAACTGAAGGTGAATCAAGTGCAGAGCTAGATGGCAGTTCCTTACCTCCCCTCATCTTAGAGGGAACGATCTTGGTTCTAATGTCTTTCAGATTCTTCATATTGATCAATAGATATAAATCCCAAGTGACTCAACAAGTATTGCTATGCTCCCCGGCAACAGCGCCAGAAAAAGGTCTTGATAACCCACAAGTATAGGGGACTGCAACAGTTTTCGAGGGTAGAGTATTCAACCCAAATTTATTGATTCGACACAAGGGGAGCCAAAGAATACTTATAAGTATTAGCAGTTGAGTTGTCAATTCAACCACACCTGGAGACTAAATATCTGCAGCAGAGTGATCAGTAGCAAAGTAGTATGATAATTTGATAGCAATAGCGATGACAGTAACAGTAGCAGTAGCATCAGTAGCAATTGTAACAGTAGTAGCAACAGTAGTAACTTAGCAAGAATCAATATGTGAAAAGCTCGTAGGCATTGGATCGGTGATATTCATTGGATAACATTCATCATGTAACAGTCATAACCTAGGGTGACACAGAACTAGCTCCAATTCATCAATGTAATGTAGCCATGTATTCCATATATAGTCATATGTGCTTGCGATAAGAACTTGCATGACATCTTTTGTCCTACCCTCCCATGGCAGTGGGGTCCATAAGGAAACTAAGGGATATTAAGGCCTCCTTTTAATAGAGAACCGGAACAAAGCATTAACACTTAGTGAATACATGAACTCCTCAAACTATCGCAATCACCGGAAAGAATCCCAATTATTGTCACCTTGGGGGATGCGGATCATAACACACAGTAGGTGCGTACAACTTGCAAGATTGGATCAAGAACACAAATATATTGATGAAAACATAAAGGGTTTAGGTCTGGAATCATGGCACTCGAGCCCTAGTGACAAGCATTAAGCATAGCAAAGTCATAGCAACATCAATCTCAGAACATAGTGGATACTAGGGATCAAGCCCTAACAAAACTAACTCGATTACATGATAAATATCATCCAACTCATCACCGTCTAGCAAGCCTACAAAGGAATTACTCACTACCGGCGGTGAGCATCATGAAATTGGTGATGGAGGATGGTTGATGATGACGATGCCGGAAGATCCCCCTCTCCGGAGCCCTGAACGGACTCCAAATCTGGCCTCCCAATGAAGAACAGGAGGTGGCGGCGGCTCTATATAGTGAAACGTAATAAAACTTCCTCTCCTATGTTTTTTCCACTAAAATGAATTTATAGTGTTGGAATTAGGTCAGACAGAGCCACATGGGCCCCACGAGGTACCAGGGCGTGCCTGGGGGGGGGGGGGTGGCGCGCACTGGTGCCTCATGGGCACTGGGTGGCCCCCCCTCCAGTAGTTCTTGATGCCAATATTTTTTATATATTCAATAAAAAATCTTCAAAAAGTTTCATCCAATTCCAAGAACTTTGATTTTCTGCACAAAAACAACACCATGGCAATTCTGCTGAAAACAGCATCAGTCTGGGTTAGTTCCATTCAAATCATGCAAATTAGGGGTCAAAAGAAGAGCAAAAGTGTTTGGAAAAGTTGATACGACAGAGATGTATCAGAGCCCCTGTGGGTCTTCTGGCCTCCTCCCGAAGCTTCAAGTGTTTATCTTGGCCAATAAAAAATCTCCAAAAAGTTTCGTGGGATTTGGACTTCGTTTGGTATTGATTTTCTGTAAAACAAAAAACAAGGTAGAAAATAGCAACTGGCACTAGGCACTAGGTCAATATGTTAGTCCAGAAAAATCGTATGAAAGCCATATAAAAGTGCACCAAAATCATACAAAACTATAATAAACATGCATGAACACTTCATAAATTATAGATACGTTGGAGACGTATCACCGGCCCGGGCACTGCCGCTCCGGTGGCTGTGTTCATCGGTGCGGCGAGTTGGAGGAGGAGGAGGACGTCCGTCCGCTCCGCCCGCACCATTGCGGTTTCTCTCAACAGAGGATCGAGGAAATCGACCGCCTCCAGCGCACTCGTCTCCTACGCCGACCGTGGTGGGCGTGGCGACCACGCCGCCTGCGCTGGTAGTGCCAACCGCAGTATCCGCACCGCATGCATTGGCCGCGCCGCCTGCGGACGAGTGTGGGGTGGCCGTCATCGTGATGCCCTTCTTCTTGGGCACCATCGACGATGAGGAGGACGAGGTCGAGGAAGTTGATGAAGGTGATCAAGAAGACGCAAAATCCACTAATCCAAGTTCGCGCAAGCGATATCTCCTACCTGGTGCGCCAAACATGTCACGGTGACACGACCATCTATGGGGCCTCCAGCCCCTTGTGGTTCGGCAGGGGGATCAACGTGCACAAAGAGCAGGATCAATGGAAGACGCGAGGGATTTACCCAGGTTCTGGCCACTGAGAAGCGTAAAAACCCTACTCCTGCTTTTGGTGTATTAGTAGTGTGGGAGCACAGTACAAGGAGTGCTTCTTCTGGCAAGATGCAGAGAGAGCAACTACGCGAGATGTGCTGGTGTTTGAAAAGGGGGTTCGAATCCCTCTAACTGTTGCCTTGGCCCTCCTTTTATAGCTCAAAGGGGTTACCACAGTGGCAAAACGGTAATTACATAGCAATTAGATAGCAAACAGTGCTATCATACCAAACTCTACCAGTTTAGGACAAAAGCATTAAATGCGCCGTTAGGTGTCATGTGGATAAGTAGTCCAGACAAGGTTTCTTGACCGCTTGCCCTGCTACCTCATATTATTCTGACACGCCACCTAGACGGGTGTCATTAGGGGCAAATCTTGTCCCAGCGTGCTGACATGTGCCCGACAAGCCTTACCAACCAGCCTGCGTGGTTGACACCTCACCCATTAGCGAACATCTGTGCGGTGAGGTGGAGCACTGGAGGGCTGGCAGAAGCTTGCCAGTACGGAGCTTGCCGGGTCTTTACCTTGCCGGTTTAGTCTTGTTGGCAAGAAATGCCTTCATCTTCGGTACCAGTTGAGTGGTTGTTGATGTTTTGTCTTGAGCTTTTGTAATTGGACCTTGAGTTTTGGTCCTGGCGATCCCCGGCAAGGCTTGGCTGGCAAGGAGTCTGCTACTGTCGGTGCATAAGTCAGGGTATAAAATACCCATGTTTTATACACCAACAATATGCATATCATAGAATGTCATTTAGTCTATGTAACGGACCACCCTCTTTCCAGAAATGCATTTCTAGAATCCTCGCTTACTTTGTGGAGAAAGTTGTTGAAGTGTTTATGGACAATTTTTCTGACCAAGGCACTTCCTTTGATAATTATCTCTATAATCTTGCGAAGGTTTTGCAGAGATGTGAAGAAATAGGTTTCGTGCGGAATTGGGAAAAGAGCCATTTCATGGTCACCGAAGGGGTAGTGTTCGGACACAGGGTCTCGGGAAAAAGTATCGAGATAGATCAAGAAAGAATAAAGGTAATAGAAAATTTACCTTACGCTCAAGATATAAAAGGTATGCAAACTTTCATGGGACATGCTAGTTTTTGCAGAAAGGTTCATTAAGGATTTTTCTAAATTAGCAAAACCTTTGACTGACATTTTGCAAAAATATGTGCCCTATTCTTTTCAAAAGTTGTGTGCAGGCCTATGAAAAACTAAGAGATCATTGGTCACTGCTCCTATCATCCAACCTCCGAAGTGGGATGAACCCTTTGAGATCATGTCTGACGCGAGCAACTATGCTGTCGGAGCTGTCATGGGACTGCGAGATGATAAGAAAACTTAATGTTGTCTTTTATGCTAGTAGGAGTTTGGATGAAGATCAAATGCATTTAGCTACCACAAAAAAGGAATTACTCGCTATTGTCTTTGGTTGTGATAAATTTCGACCTTACATTATTAATTCCAAAGTGATAGTCCATACGAATCATCTTGCCTTGCATTATCTTCTAGCAAAGAAGGATGCTAAGCCTCGATTGATTCGATTGATATTACTACTTCAAGAATTAGATTTGCAAATAGTAGACCGCAAGGGAGAGGTCAATCAAATGCTCGGAATTACGATGACAAAGGATGCTAATGAGTATTGCTAGACATATGGAAGTAACAATAATGCAAGCAGATAAGGAGGAACATGAGCAATAGGCTACTGAGTATTTTCGTAAGATCAAATAGTAATTCAGGACATCTTGTAATAAAAAGAGCAACTGGGAATGAAGGTATGAACGACAAATGTAGGTAGTTACCCATAAGGATTTATCGATGGTAGGGAATTACAAATCCGATGAGCACAAGTTCTCGAAAGAACATCGGAGAGTAACTTCGGAATCTTCTGGTGCACAAGTAATCATCTGGAGTAAGGGCTCTCCGGGAGGAAGTAGTTACGAGAACCTAGAGTCGGCGTTAGTAAAATCATTTATCCCGAATAGAAGAGAGGTCAGAGTCCCAGAGTATAGACGAGGAGTAAAAGATCCTAATACCACCCAATTGGCGATGTGGGCCCGTAAGCCACACAGCTAAGTTAGTAAATTAGTTTTTCGGTTTCTAGACTCAACTTCGGCCAAGGTGTTGGAAGGGGGGGATCCTACAGGCAGTCGGCTCTGATACCAACTTATTTCACCCTCGGCACTTGATAGAAACGCTGCAGTGTCGTTACAACTAAGGTGGGGTGATGTGCGGTGCCGGGGTCTGGTCTTCAATCCCGTTGATCGGGTCTTCTGATAATCCAGTGGGGCAGTCGGGATAATTGGGGTCACTGATAGGTCTCTACCCAGCCTATACTAAGCAGTTTAGGATATGCAGGTAATTATCAACAGCAGGTTACAATAAACAGGCGATGCATCAGAATAGGTAAAGCAGTAGCAGCAGCAATTCTAATGCAAGCATGAGAAAATAGAATGGGTGATATCGGGATGATCAAAGGGGGGGGCTTGCCTGGTTGCTCGGCGGCAAGGGCAAGGTCGTCAATGGTGTCGTCGGTCTCCGGAGCTGCGTCGGTCTCGGGGACGACGTTGGGGTCTAACGAGACAGAAGAGGGGGAGGAAACAATAAATACAGAGCAAACAAGTGCAGCATAAAGCATAACATGGCAATACGCGGTGACAGAGGTGATCTAACGCAGGGCCGGGTGATACTGGCGAAGGGGGAATTCATCCGGAAATGTTTTCCCGGTTCCGGACATTTGTCAGACAGATGACCGGAGGGGAACGGTTTCATGTTCGGATAGTTAGGGACGTGTGACGGACGAACGAACCGCGAACTCGGATTCGTCATGAAATTCTAAGCAACTTTCATGTACAAAGTTTTTCGATCCGAGCTACGGTTTATTTTATACGATGTTCTAAAGATTTAAACATTTTCTGGATTTATTAATTTCGAGAACAAAATGCAACAAATATTTTTTGTACACAGGGACAGCTAGACCGAGAGGTTTACAGGTGGGGCCAGGGTCTGAGTTGACCCAGTCAATACTTGACTGGTCAACTCATGAACAGTGCCAGCGGGGGCCTAGTTGTCATGGACTCTATTTTATTAAGTCAAATTAATTTGAGATAATCAACAGGGGTGGCTCACATGTTATTTTCTACTGCATTAAACTAAATTAGCACTAACTAATCTAGTCTAATTAAACAAGAGCCGGCCGTATTGGACAGTGGCCCAGCCGGCCACAAGAACACACGCATACAACACATTCAGTCATGGCCATCGCCATGTTCAGTAGCAGCAGCAGTCAACGGCAATTGAGCAGCAGCTTGTAGCAATAGTAGTGAGGAGCAGCAGCGGCTCGCGAGCAGCAAGTAGCAGGAGTAGCACGCAGCCAGCGACGGCAAGCCAGAGCAGCAGCTGGTAAGAGGAGCAGCAGCAAGCCGACGCAGGGAGCAGCGGCGGCTCGGGCGAGGCCACGCGCACGCGGAGTCGCCGCCGCGAGCGGCGTTGGCCCAGAGCAGGCAGCGGCGCAGCGGCTGAGCAGCAGCGGGCGACGGCGGAAGTGGCGGGGCGTGCGCAGGGGAAAGAACACAGGCGGGAGGAGAGTGCGGTCGTACCACGTCGGGGCATGCGGGGGCGTAGCGCGAGCACGGCCTGAGGCACAGGGCGCGGCTACGCGTCCGCGGCGCGCAGCTCAACGCCGGGACGATGGGCTCGCGGCCATGAGCAGGACATGCGCATCACGGCGCGGCCATGGACGAGCTCGGGGACGGCGGTGGCAACAGAGGGCAGCGGCTAGCGAACGAAATCGGGGCTAGCGGCGAGTACGAGCATGAGGAAAAGGCAGGGATCGAGAGAGGAGCTCACGTCGGGGCTTTAGGGCAAGTCAGTGAGCTCGGGGAAGTGTTGGGGGACGACGAATCAGGGACGGAAATCAACGGCGTTTGAGGTAGGAGAAGAAGATGACGGCGTTGAGGTGAAGAACCCCAGCTCGAATCATTCCTCGCACGGGACGTAGGCGACGACGGCGCTGTTGCTGGATAGGTCTCTGTCATCGAGGCGGTTGGTGGTCATGCGGGCAATGACAGCACGGCGATGGAGCTCGAGTGTGGGCTTCAGATCCGCAGAGAGGCATGAGGGGGGAGGGAATGAGAGGGTTAGGGTTCGTCGACGTGGTCGGGGGCGGTATTATACTCCTCCTAGCGCTCCTGTAGCGCCAGGCGTCGGCAATCCGACCGTGGTGGCCGCAGATGGCCGCCACGCCATGGCCTCTGCCTCTCCTGTACGAGAGGTAGGAGAAAGGCCGGCTACGTGGGCTGGACCTGGTACAGTGAGCACTGGGCCAAGTGCACGGGGTTTCTTTCCATTTTTCTCATTTCTTGTGTTCCTCTTTTATTTATTAACAGAGATAGAAAATAATTATTTAGGGTAACCGAAAGAGCTGAGAAAAATTGTGGGACTTAGCCTATTAAATAGTTTGCATTTTTAGGCAGTGCCACAAAAAGTATGGAGGCCAGAGGAATCCATTTGCATTTTCCACAAATAAATTAGCACTTTAAAAAGCTGAAATTGTATTGTAATAATTGCTATGGTCCATCTTAGCTCTTAGGTGATGTTGTTTTCCTTAACAATTAAATGTTATGGAATTTCGGCTAAATGATGAACTATTTTGCACTAACTTTTATGCAACTCCATATTTCACTTGCAAATTGACTTTGATTACAAAGTGGAATTTCAAATGATATTTGAATCAAAGGTGATCAAGCATTGTTTAGAAAAATGATTAACTTAATCACAGAGGGTTACTGTAGCATGATACTGGGGGTGTTACAACTGCCCAAGGACTCCCTTGGCGTTCCGCTTCGAGGCACTCCTCAGAAAGAAATCCATTTTCGTATGGATAAATTTCTGAAAATTTTTGGGCCACAAAATGATATCAATAAAACTTCACAAGATTGATAGCAACTACTCATATGGATGTCTAGAGGCTATATCAAGCATTCAAACTACTTGGGACTCAAAGAATTCAACATGCAAGCTCATTTTCTGTAGCACCAACAGTAGCTAATCATGCAAAATATAATCCACAAAAACCAAAAATAATTGGAGCAATGGAGGAGTCACATACCAAGGAACAATTCCTCAAAACAGTTTCGTAAACAGAGCTCTGAGCAAAGAGATCGAAAAATTCAGTGTTGTAAGCAAGAACACGAGGGAGTGAGCTACCAGGAATTTTTTCTAGAGGTAGGACATGAAGTGAGACAAAGGTATAAGGGAGAGGGGCCCTGTGGGGCCCATGAGGTAGCAGGGCGCGCCAGGGGGGAGGCGCGCCCTGGTGCCTCGTGGGCACCTAGGGAACCCCCCTAGTATAATTTTTGTGCCAAAAATTATTAAATATTCTATAAAAATTAATGTTAAAACTTTATTACATTCTGTGAACTTTCATTTTCTGGACATTTCTTATTGCATGGATAAATCAGAAAACAGGACAAACAAGGCATTTTATTTTATTTAACTGAAAATAACAGGAAACAAAAAGTGGGTACAGAAGGTTATGCTTACTAAATTCATCGACCACATGCCTCTCAAAAAGAATCCATTAATAAGGTTGATCAGGTCTTATTAACAAACCATTTCCGAGTGACATGAAACCGAAGAATTTTCGTATAACACTAAGTTACCTCAACGGGGATATGCATCTCCCCAATAATAAGAGTTTCATATCTCTTTTTAACAGTAGGTAGAGGAATTTGAAATCTTCCAATAGTGATTGTCGGAGTCTTTTCAATAATATGAATACCATTTACTTGAAGTTGTTTCTTCGGAAAGTGCACCGTATGTTCATTACCATTGATATGAAAAGTGACCTTGCTTTTGTTGCAATCAATAACAGCCCCTATAGGATTGGCGGTTGATTTGTCAGCCATTTGCAATGATATTTCAGTGGGAGTGAGTTTATTCAAATCAAGTCTTTTATATAAAGAGAAAGGCATAACACTAACACCGGCTCCCAAATCACATAGAGCAGTTTTGACATAATTTCGTTTAATGGAGCATGGTATAGTTGGTATTCCTGGATCTCCTAGTTTCTTAGGTACTCAATCCTTAAAAGAGTAATTTGCAAGCATGGTAGAAATTTCAACTTCAGGTATCTTTATTTTGTTTGTGACAATATCTTTCATATATTTAGCATAGGGAGGCATCTTTATAATATCAGTCAAGCGAGCACACAAAAGACTGGCCTAAGCATTTCAGCGAAACTTTCAAATTCTTCCTCATCTTTTTTCTTAGATGGTTTAGGAGGAAAGGGCATGGGTTTTTGAACCCATGGTTCTCTTTCTTTACCATGTTTTCTACCAATGAAATCTCTTTTATCATAACGTTTACTTTTAGAAGGTGGGTTATCAAGATCAACATCAGGTTCAATTTCAACATCATTATCAGGTTCTTTATCATTATCTGGTTGGGTATCCACATGAGCATCATTATTATTATCATCAGGTGGTTGTTCATTACCAGATTGTGTTTCAGCATCAGAAATAGAAACATCATTACTATCCTCCAAAGGTTTTTCAACCTTTGGTTCACTAGAAGTATGCAAAGTTCTATCATTTTTCTTTTTCTTCTTCCTTTTAGAAGGACTTGGTGCATTATCATTAATTCTTTGAGAGTCTTGTTCAATTCTTTTAGGGTGGCCCTCAGTGTAAAGTGGCTCCTGAGTCATTCTACCTCCTCTAGTCATTACTCTAACATCATGATCATTCATATTATTATTCAGTTCATTAAGCTATTCACTCTGAGATTTAGCAACTTGTTCTAATTGGGTTTGAACCATAGATGCATGTTTACTTACACCTTTAACATCATTAGCAATTCTAAATAACAAGTCATTCAAGCGATCAATCATGTAGGAATTTCGTTCCAATTGTTTCATAACATTTGCATTGAAATGATCTTGCTTCATCAAATAATTGTCAAATTCATACAAGCATTGACTAGGAAATTTATTATGAGGAATATCACTTTCGTTAAACCTTAAGAGAGAATTTACCTCTACTACCTGTGACGGTGTATTAAGACCACTAGTCATCAACCCGTGCCTCTGCACGGGCTAGCACTTCTTAATACTTCATAATTCACTTTTTCATTCGCTACGGAATTTTAGAAAAAGAATGTGTTTAGATTTTTCTCTATTTAATGTTTATTAGGCCCAAATAAAGATTAGTTATTTTCAATTGTTTCATGAAGAAAATTATGATAACTCTGAGAAAATATCTCAACAAAATTTTAGACCGAAACATGCTACCTTTAATATTAACTATCAGGTTATAGAAAAAATTAGTTCAGAATCACAACAATATATACTATATATGCTATGTATGCATGTAAGAATTGGATATTCATTTTGACTCTGAACAATATATCACTTTTGCATAAATTAGATGAACTCATGCTCTAAAAGATAATATGTAATTCCTCATCGTGAATGCATCATAGCAGAGTTATGAATAATTAAAGTAAAGACAAAATCGGCAACGTATATACATATAGATTGTCGGACAACACTCGAACCGTCTGGCGAGTTTAGCCAACATCATTCCATGTGCAGTCACCGGATGTACCCGGCGCAGCACACACCATCTGGAGACTGGCATGTAGCCGCCACCCAGTGACGTAAAGTATAAGAGTTTGGTGCCGCCTAGAAGTGTTAATTTTTGTTTCAAGGCGTCTAGTCATGATGGATCCACAAACACCAAGCAAGTTTTCCTTGCAAGGTCGCATGAAATAAATTAGACAGAGGAACTACGCATGTACTCCATACCTATAAATACCCAACTTAGAAGCAAGCGGTATGTGGTTTCTTTTGTGAAGTGTAACTCTAGTTCGCTCTTTTTGCTGTGAACTCTAGTTGGCTTTTGTTATCCAGCCAAACGTATATAGTTAGGACTCTTGCTATCCTGCCCAGAAAAAACAACTAAACAGTCCATGATGCCACTGTTTCCTTCTTTTTTTCTTTGCACGTACAATTTGGACGTACAGTTTATTGTCACATCTGTCACGTCCTAGCATACCTTTTGGTCAATTAATCCTAGCCGCAAATCCAAGATCTGACAGCTTAATTAACTCTAATGATGTGGGTTATTGTGGAGGCTTTGTTGGTGCTTCCAATTAGTAAATATAAGATGTATTTCTTTAATAGGTGGTAAATTCTTAACATCCTCAGTTTTAATACCTTTTTCTTTCTGGCCTTTATTTGCTTCTTGCATATCTTTAGGACTGATATATAAGATACCCCTCTTCTTCGTAGTGGGTTTAGGCGGTTGTTCAGGAATTGTCCAATCATTATCATTCTTCAATATATTATTCAATAATTCCTCAGCTTCTTCAATAGTCCTTTCCCTGAAAACACAACTCACACAACTATCTAGGTAGTCCCTAGAAGTATCGATTAGTCCATTATAGAAGATATCAAGTATTTCATTCTTTTTAAGAGGATGATCAGGTAGAGCATTAAGCAATTGGAGAAGCCTCCCCCAAGCTTGTGGGAGAGACTCTTCTTCAATTTGCACAAAATTAAATATTTCCTGTAAGGCAGCTTGTTTCCTATGGGCAGGAAAATATTTTTTAGAGAAGTAATAGATAATATCCTAGGGGCTACGCACACATCCAGGAGCAAGAGTATTATACCAATCTTTAGCATCACCGTTTAATGAAAAACGAAACAACTTAAGGATATAGTAGTGGCAAAAAAAATTCTCATGAGTAAACAGGGTAGCTATATCGTTTAATTTAGTGAGATGTGCCACAACGGTTTCAGTTTCATATCAATGGAAATGATTAGATTCTACCAGTTTAATTAACTCAGGATCAACAGAGAATTCATAATCCTTATCAATAACAAATATAGAAGAAGTTTCAAACTTAGGAACATATTTCATTTTCTCCCTCATGGATTTTTCTTTCATATCAGCAATCAATTTTATAACTTCATCTCTATCATTACAAGCTAGAATGGCTCTAGCGGTCTCCCTATCAAAACTTTGTTCATCAGGTGTTTCAACTCTAGTAGGAGAGCTAGGCATGATAGGTGAATCATAATTCTCAAGAGTTTCAACATTTTCAATTTCTTTAGCTTTAGCGATTTGTTCAATAAGAAATTCACCAAGTGGCACAGTATTATCAAATATGGTACTAGCATCATCATGAGTATCATTCAAAGAAGAAGTGGTATCATTAATAACTTGCGACATATCACAGGTAATAGCATGTGGTGGTGTTGCAAGTTTACTCAAAACTGAAGGTGAATCAAGTGCAGAGCTAGATGGCAGTTCCTTACCTCCCCTCATCTTAGAGGGAACGATCTTGGTTCTAATGTCTTTCAGATTCTTCATATTGATCAATAGATATAAATCCCAAGTGACTCAACAAGTATTGCTATGCTCCCCGGCAACGGCGCCAGAAAAAGGTCTTGATAACCCACAAGTATAGGGGACTGCAACAGTTTTCGAGGGTAGAGTATTCAACCCAAATTTATTGATTCGACACAAGGGGAGCCAAAGAATACTTATAAGTATTAGCAGTTGAGTTGTCAATTCAACCACACCTGGAGACTAAATATCTGCAGCAGAGTGATCAGTAGCAAAGTAGTATGATAATTTGATAGCAATAGCGATAACAGTAACAGTAGCGGTAGCATCAGTAGCAATTGTAACAGTAGTAGCAACAGTAGTAACTTAGCAAGAATCAATATGTGAAAAGCTCGTAGGCATTGGATCGGTGATATTCATTGGATAACATTCATCATGTAACAGTCATAACCTAGGGTGACACAGAACTAGCTCCAATTCATCAATGTAATGTAGCCATGTATTCCATATATAGTCATATGTGCTTGCGATAAGAACTTGCATGACATCTTTTGTCCTACCCTCCCATGGCAGTGGGGTCCATAAGGAAACTAAGGGATATTAAGGCCTCCTTTTAATAGAGAACCGGAACAAAGCATTAACACTTAGTGAATACATGAACTCCTCAAACTATCGCAATCACCGGAAAGAATCCCAATTATTGTCACCTTGGGGGATGCGGATCATAACACACAGTAGGTGCGTACAACTTGCAAGATTGGATCAAGAACACAAATATATTGATGAAAACATAAAGGGTTTAGATCTGGAATCATGGCACTCGAGCCCTAGTGACAAGCATTAAGCATAGCAAAGTCATAGCAACATCAATCTCAGAACATAGTGGATACTAGGGATCAAGCCCTAACAAAACTAACTCGATTACATGATAAATATCATCCAACTCATCACCGGCTAGCAAGCCTACAAAGGAATTACTCACTACCGGCGGTGAGCATCATGAAATTGGTGATGGAGGATGGTTGATGATGACGATGCCGGAAGATCCCCCTCTCCGGAGCCCTGAACGGACTCCAAATCTGGCCTCCCAATGAAGAACAGGAGGTGGCGGCGGCTCTATATAGTGAAACGTAATAAAACTTCCTCTCCTATGTTTTTTCCACTAAAATGAATTTATAGTGTTGGAATTAGGTCAGACAGAGCCACATGGGCCCCACGAGGTACCAGGGCGTGCCTGGGGGGGGGGGGGGTGGCGCGCACTGGTGCCTCATGGGCACTGGGTGGCCCCCCCTCCAGTAGTTCTTGATGCCAATATTTTTTATATATTCAATAAAAAATCTCCAAAAAGTTTCATCCAATTCCAAGAACTTTGATTTTCTGCACAAAAACAACACCATGGCAATTCTGCTGAAAACAGCATCAGTCTGGGTTAGTTCCATTCAAATCATGCAAATTAGGGGTCAAAAGAAGAGCAAAAGTGTTTGGAAAAGTTGATACGACAGAGATGTATCAGAGCCCCTGTGGGTCTTCTGGCCTCCTCCCGAAGCTTCAAGTGTTTATCTTGGCCAATAAAAAATCTCCAAAAAGTTTCGTGGGATTTGGACTTCGTTTGGTATTGATTTTCTGTAAAACAAAAAACAAGGTAGAAAATAGCAACTGGCACTGGGCACTAGGTCAATATGTTAGTCCAGAAAAATCGTATGAAAGCCATATAAAAGTGCACCAAAATCATACAAAACTATAATAAACATGCATGAACACTTCATAAATTATAGATACGTTGGAGACGTATCACCGGCCCGGGCACTGCCGCTCCGGTGGCTGTGTTCATCGGTGCGGCGAGGAGGAGGAGGAGGAGGAGGACGTCCGTCCGCTCCGCCCGCACCATTGCGGTTTCTCTCAACAGAGGATCGAGGAAATCGACCGCCTCCAGCGCACTCGTCTCCTACGCCGACCGTGGTGGGCGTGGCGACCACGCCGCCTGCGCTGGTAGTGCCAACCGCAGTATCCGCACCGCATGCATTGGCCGCGCCGCCTGCGGACGAGTGTGGGGTGGCCGTCATCGTGATGCCCTTCTTCTTGGGCACCATCGACAATGAGGAGGACGAGGTCGAGGAAGTTGATGAAGGTGATCAAGAAGACGCAAAATCCACTAATCCAAGTTCGCGCAAGCGATATCTCCTACCTGGTGCGCCAAAGATGTCACGGTGACACGACCATCTATGGGGCCATCCAGCCCCTTGTGGTTCGGCAGGGGGATCAACGTGCACAAAGAGCAGGATCAATGGAAGACGCGAGGGATTTACCCAGGTTCTGGCCACTGAGAACCGTAAAAACCCTACTCCTGCTTTTGGTGTATTAGTAGTGTGGGAGCACAGTACAAGGAGTGCTTCTTCTGGCAAGATGCAGAGAGAGCAACTACGCGAGATGTGCTGGTGTTTGAAAAGGGGGTTCGAATCCCTCTAACTGTTGCCTTGGCCCTCCTTTTATAGCTCAAAGGGGTTACCACAGTGGCAAAACGGTAATTACATAGCAATTAGATAGCAAACAGTGCTATCATACCAAACTCTACCAGTTTAGGACAAAAGCATTAAATGCGCCGTTAGGTGTCATGTGGATAAGTAGTCCAGACAAGGTTTCTTGACCGCTTGCCCTGCTACCTCATATTATTCTGACACGCGACCTAGACGGGTGTCATTAGGGGCAAATCTTGTCCCAGCGTGCTGACATGTGCCCGACAAGCCTTACCAACCAGCCTGCGTGGTTGACACCTCACCCATTAGCGAACATCTGTGCGGTGAGGTGGAGCACTGGAGGGCTGGCAGAAGCTTGCCAGTACGGAGCTTGCCGGGTCTTTACCTTGCCGGTTTAGTCTTGTTGGCAAGAAATGCCTTCATCTTCGGTACCAGTTGAGTGGTTGTCGATGTTTTGTCTTGAGCTTTTGTAATTGGACCTTGAGTTTTGGTCCTGGCGATCCCCGGCAAGGCTTGGCTGGCAAGGAGGCTGCTACTGCCGGTGCATAAGTCAGGGTATAAAATACCCATGTTTTATACACCAACAATATGCATATCATAGAATGTCATTTAGTCTATGTAACGGACCACCCTCTTTCCAGAAATTTATTTCTAGAATCCTCGCTGACTTTGTGGAGAAAGTTGTTGAAGTGTTTATGGACAATTTTTCTGACCAAGGCACTTCCTTTGATAATTATCTCTATAATCTTGCGAAGGTTTTGCAGAGATGTGAAGAAATAGGTTTCGTGCGGAATTGGGAAAAGAGCCATTTCATGGTCACCGAAGGGGTAGTGTTCGGACACAGGGTCTTGGGAAAAAGTATCGAGATAGATCAAGAAAGAATAAAGGTAATAGAAAATTTACCTTACGCTCAAGATATAAAAGGTATGCAAACTTTCATGGGACATGCTAGTTTTTGCAGAAAGGTTCATTAAGGATTTTTCTAAATTAGCAAAACCTTTGACTGACATTTTGCAAAAATATGTGCCCTATTCTTTTCAAAAGTTGTGTGCAGGCCTATGAAAAACTAAGAGATCATTGGTCACTGCTCCTATCATCCAACCTCCGAAATGGGATGAACCCTTTGAGATCATGTCTGACGCGAGCAACTATGCTGTCGGAGCTGTCATGGGACTGCGAGATGATAAGAAAACTTAATGTTGTCTTTTATGCTAGTAGGAGTTTGGATGAAGATCAAATGCATTTAGCTACCACAAAAAAGGAATTACTCGCTATTGTCTTTGGTTGTGATAAATTTCGACCTTACATTATTAATTCCAAAGTGATAGTCCATACGAATCATCTTGCCTTGCATTATCTTCTAGCAAAGAAGGATGCTAAGCCTCGATTGATTCAATTGATATTACTACTTCAAGAATTAGATTTGCAAATAGTAGACCGCAAGGGAGAGGTCAATCTACTGGAAGACCACGTATCGCGTATGGAAAGAATACTGTATAATGTTTGTCCCCATAAATGAACCCTTTCCAAGTGAGAGTTTAAATATGATTAAAAAGATAGAACTTCGGTTTGCAGACTATGCTAACTTTCATGTAGGAAAGTACATGCCACCTGATATGAATTATCAACAGAGAAAAAAGTTCTTCAGTGTGATGCCCCCGACTCAATTGTGCACTAATCATACATGCAAATGCGCATGATCAAGCCCAGGGACTCACGGGAAGAAATCACAACACAACTCTAGACAAAGAATAAAATAATACCAGCTTTATATTACAAGCCAGGGGCCTCGAGGGCTCGAATACATAAGCTTGAATACAAGAGTCAGTGGAAGCATCAGTATCTGAGTACAGACATAATTAGACAATGGTTGCCTTAAGAAGGCCGAGCAAAACAATGCCATCTAGATTGAAAAGGTGTAGGCCTCCTGCCTGGGAGCCTCCGAACTACTCCTAGTCGTCGGTCTCCATGTAGTAGTAGGCTCCGTCGGGGTAGAAGTAGTCATCGACAGGATCAGCTGTCTCGTGGGCTCCGTCATCTGATCGCAGCAATCGGGTAGGGGGAAAAAGGGTAGCAAAGCAACCATGAGTACTCATCCAAAGTACTCGCAAGACTTACATCAGATCTATGCCAAATATGCATTGGTATCAAATGAAGGGGCTGTATCTATGGACTGGATTGCAGAAATGCTAGAATAGAGAGAAGGCCTAGTCTATGAAAGACTAGCATCTTGCAGCGTCTTGCAGCATTAGAAGAGAGTAGAGTAACATATAATATATTAACAAGTATATATTAGCAATGCCCAGAGATCCTTCCTCGACTCCCTGCGAGAAAGCGATCCTGGAGCCATCATATTAATTCATTACCACAAGTATCCAGTTTTAGTTGTAGTAGATCGGGATACAACTCCGAGCATCCTGTTACCATGGACACGGCTATTGGAATAGATAACTTCCCTGCAGGGGTGCACCAACTTACCCAACACGCTCGATTAACTCTGGCCAGACACAGTTTTCCTAGTCATGCCCGGCCTCGGCTGATCAACACGATGTAGTCCTACCTAGGCTCCGCAGATAGGTCCCCGTTGGTCTACATCCTAAGTGCTTAGGGGTCTTGGGCCCATCAACCTTTACACTCCGGGTCATTGCACGCAGGGTCAGCCTCACCGCATTGTGCCTGTGGGTATCTGCTGTCGGCCATGCCGCAATGCTGCACTGGATGTCTGACAGAGCTTTCGAAAGAATCATACGATGCCGAGTGCCCATACTTATTCCTGCATGGTGGTCAGTGCGTAAAAGGCCAGCGGCCTACTCAGATCACATATCCAAACCATTAGTGTGTTGGGAGCTCGCGGTGATGATCAGTGCTCCTGTCGCCAAGTCTCGCAGACTTACGGCAAGGGCCAGGCCCATCCCTCTCCTGGGGCGGTCTGCCTGCCCGGCCGTGCCACGTGGTTATCTCGCGGGTACCCTCACGGTCAACCCGACTTCACATCTCTCATGGGTACCCCTCGGGGTCGACCCGGCTTCAACACGGGACTGAGGTAAAAACATGGTAACCGTGTGTCCTTTACATCAAGCAGGAATCCGAGGAATCACCCTCATTGGATTCCTACTCGATGTAACCGTCAAGGTGAACTTGGAGGAATCACCCTCGATGGGTTCACACTTGAGGGGCTGCATGACAGAGGCATCATCGGAGGTGGTGAAAGAGGAATCACCCTCGGTAACCCCCAACCGACTAGCTATGCTACAGAGATATCATCAGGAGTGAGGTAGGAGGTATCACCCTCGGCACTCGATAGTAGCTCTGCAGAGTCATACAACTAAGGGGGTGTGTGGTGATGTGTCAGTCTCTGCACGTCAATCACAATGATCGAGTCATCAGTAGTAAAGCATGGCAACAAGGACAAGGATGCGGGGCCTCTGATGGATCACTAACCAGCCTATACTAAGCATATAGGACAACAGATAAAGTATCAACAACAGGTTACAAAATCAGGCTATGCATCAGAATAAGAGATATCAAACAACAGCAGCAAAATCTAATGCAAGCATAAGAGAGAAAGAATGGACGATATAGGAATGATCAAGTGGGTTTGCTTGCCTGGAAGCTCTGTTGAAAGGGGCTCCATGTCTGGAGCGTAGTCGTACTCGGGAGTAGCGTCAATCTCAGAGTCTACCGGAGAAAAGTGGGGAAAGAAACAATAAATACAAAGCAAACAAATGCATCACAGATGTATATCACGGCAAACTGTGTTGGTGATATGCTCTAATGCATCACTGTGCATTTTAATTGAAGAGGGAAAATATTCGGGTATATTTTCCCAGCTCCAGGTATTATTTGGTCAGACGATCTGGAGGGGAAGGTTCCATGTTTGTAGTGTTGGAGGCATGTGGTTGGTATGTGGACAGCATATTCGGTTTCGTCTTATTTTTCTAATCATTTTTCATATAGAAAACAATTTCATCTGACTTACGGTTGAATTTCTAAAGTTTTAACAATTTTTTGAAATTCCTGGAATTATTTAATCGAATATAAACAGTGCAATATCTTTTTATACACAGCAGTAGCTAGCCACTGTGTATGACATGTGGGTCCAGTGGGGCTGAGTCAGCCCAGTCAACTGTTGACCAGTTGACTGGTCAACATAGTCAAAGGGGGCCTAGGGGGTCCCATCTATCACCGACTAGGACTGCCCAGTCAGCAGTTTTGACTGGTCAGCGGGTCCAGTGGGACCCGCTTGTCAACGAGTAAACTAATCTAATCGATTTATTTGCTCTAATTAATTCGTGCGGGGCCCGGTGTCAGTGGGGATTAGAGGGGGGAATTAGTGCTTAATGACGCCACGTCATCAGCATGAACGGCGGCGAGGCCGAGCGCCGGCGATGCCCGTCCGCTTGATTCCAGTGACCAAATGGCCCAGGCCCAGGCTCTACCAAACGGGGGAGGTGTCGCGCATCGAGCTGAGGTGGCGGGAGACGCTGTGGTGGATGGACGTGGTCGCAGCAGCAACGGCCGGAGCACGGCTCAGATACAAGCGCCGTTTGGCGCGGCGCGTGTCCAAAGCAATGGCACGGGCGGCCTTGTGGGATCGTCCCAAGCACATAGACGTGCTCTTCTCGCCCTGATACGTCTACGTCGTATCTACTTTTCCAAACACTTTTGCTCCTGTTTTGGACTCTAATTTGCATGATTTGAATGAAACTAACCCGGACTGACGCTGTTTTCAGCACAACTACCATGGTGTTGTTTTTGTGCAGAAATAAAGGTTCTGGAAATGGACGAAACTTTTTGGATATTTTTTATGGATTAAATAAAAAATACTGGAGCCAAGACCTATTGGAGGGGGGCCACCTACTGCCCACGAGGCACCAGGGCGCGCCACCCCCCAGGCGCGCCCTGGTGGCTCATGGAGACCACATGGCTCTACTGACCCTAATCTCAGGCCTATCAATTCACAATTCCAAAGAAAAAATAAGAGAAGAAGTTTCATCACGTTTTACGATACGAAGCCACCGCCACCTCCTGTTCTTCATCGAGAGGCCAGATCTGGAGTCCGTTCGGGGCTTTGGAGAGGGGGATGTTCCGGCATCATCATCATCAACCATCCTTCATTAGCAATTTCATGATGCTCACCACCGGGAGTGAGTAATTCCTTTGTCGGCTTGCTGGACAATGATGAGTTGGATGAAATTTATCATATAATCGAGTTAGTTTTGTTAGGGCTTGATCCCTAGTATCCACTATGTTCTGAGATTGATGTTGCTATGACTTTGCTATGCTTAATGCTTGTCACTAGGGCCCGAGTGCCATGATTTTAGATCTGAACCCTTTATGTTTTCATGAATATATTTGTGTTCTTGATCTGATCTTGCAAGTTATACACATCTGCTACGTGTTATGATCCGCATACCCCAAGGTGACAATAATTTGGATTCTTTCCGGTGATTACCGTAGTTTGAGGAGTTCATGTATTCACTATGTGTTAATGCTTTGTTCCGGTTCTCTTTGAAAAAAAGGCCTTAATATCCCTTAGTTTCCTTATGGACCCCGCTGCCACGGTAGGGTCGGCCAAAAGATGTCATGCAAGTTCTTATCGCAAGCACGTATGACTATATACGAAATACATGCCTACACTACATTGATGAATTGGAGCTAGTTCTGTGTTGCCCTAGGTTATGATTGTTGGATGATGAATGTTATCCATCCTAATCACCGATCCAATGCCTACGAGTTTTTCACATACTGTTCTTTGCTAAGTTACTAATGTTGCTACTAGTGTCACAATTGTTACAAAACTATTGCTGCTACCGTTACTGCTACTGTTGCTATTATTGCTATTGCTATCAAACTACCATACTACTGTGCTACTAATCACTCTGCTGCAGATATTTAGTCTCCAGGTGTGGTTGAATTGACAACTCAACTGCTAATACTTGCAAATATTCTTTGGCTCCCTTTGTGTCGAATCAATAAATTTGGGTTGAATACTCTACCCTCAAAAACTGTTGCGATCCCCTATACTTGTGGGTTATCAAAACCTTTTTTCTGGCGCCATTGCCGGGGAGCATAGCTCCATTTGCTGAGTCACTTGGGATTTATATCTCTTGTTCACTATGAAGAATCTGAAAGACACTAAGACCAAGATCGTTCCCTCTAAGACGAGTGGAGGTAAGGAACTGCCATCTAGCTCTGCATTTGATTCACCTTCTATTTTGAGTAAACTTGCAACACCACCACCTACTATTAATTCTGATATGTCACAAGTTATTGATGATACTTCTTCTATTATGAATGATACTTATGATTATGCTAGTACTATGCTTGTTAATACTGTGCCACTTGGTGAATTTCTTGATGAACAAATTGCTAAACCTAAAGAAACTAAAAATGTTGAAACTCTTGAAAATTATGATTCACCTATTATGCCTAGCTCACCTACTAGAGTTGAATCACCTGATGAACATTGCTTTGATAGGGAGAAGTCTAGAGCCAGCCTTTCTTGTAATGATAGAGATGAAGTTATAAAATTGCTTGCTGAAATGAAAGAAAAATCTATGAGGGAAAGAATGAAAGATGATCCTAAGTTTGCTACCTCTCGCATATTCGTTACTGATAAGGATTATGAATTCTCTATCGATCCTGAGTTAATTACTTTGGATGAATCTAAAGAAACTAAAACCGTTGTGGCACATCTTACAAAATTAAATGATATGGCCACCCTATTCGCTCATGAGGAAAAAATTCGCTATTACTATATTCTTAAGTTGTTTCGTTTCTCATTAAAGGGTGATGCTAAGGAATGGTATAATACTCTTGCTCTTGGATGTGTGTGTAGTCCCCAGGATATGATTTATTACTTCTCTGGAAAATATTTTCCTGCTCATAAGAAACAAGCTGCTTTACAGGAAATATTTAACTTTGTGCAAATTGAAGAAGAGAATCTCCCTCAAACTTGGGGGAGGCTTCTCCAATTACTTAATGCTTTGCCTGATCATTCTTAAGAAGAATTAAATACTTGATATCTTTATAATGGACTAACCAATGCTTCTATGGACTACCTAGATAGTTGTGCCGGTTGTGTTTTCAGGAAATGAACTGTTGGACAAGCTGAGGAACTATTGAATAATATATTGAAAAATGATAATGATTGGACTCCTCCTGAACCACCGCCTAAACCCACTCTGAAGAAGAGGGGTATTTTATTTCTCAGTCCTGAAGATATGCAAGAAGCAAAGAAATGTATGAAGGAAAAAAGGTATTAAAGCTGAAGATGTTAAGAATTTGCCACCTATTGTAGAAATAAATGGTCTTGACACACCATCACAGGTAGTAGAGGTAAATTCTCTTATAAAGTTAGACAAAGGTGATATTCCTTATAACAAACCTCCTAGTCAATGCTTGTATGAATTCGACAATTATATTATTAAGCAAGATCATTTCAATGCAAATGTTATGAAACAATTGAAACGAAATGCCTACATGATTGATCGCTTGAGTGACTTGTTAGTTAGAATTGTTAATGATGTTAAAGGTGTAGGTAAACATGCATCTATGGTTCAAACTCAATTAGAACAAGTTGCTAAATCTCAAAGTGAATTGCTCAACAAAATGAATAACAATATGAATGATCATGCTGTTAGAGTAATGACTAGAGGAGGTAGAATAACTCAGGAGCCACTTTATCCTGAAGGTCACCCTAAAAGAATTGAACATGACTCTCAAAGAATTAATGTTGATGCACCTAGTCCATCTAAAAAGAAGAAGAAAAAGAAAAATGATAGTACTTTGCATACTTCTAGTGAACCTGAGGTAGAAAAACCCTTAGAAGATAGTAATGACGTTTCTATTTCCGATGCCGAGACACAATCTGGTAATGAACATTCACCTGATGATAAATAATAATGATGTTACTCATGTGGATGCCCAACCAGATAATAATAAAGAACTTGATAATGATGTTGCAATTGAACCTGCTATTGATCTTGATAACCCATCTCCTAAAAACAAACGTTATGATAAAAGAGACTTCATTGCTAGAAAACCTGATAAAGAAAGAGAACCATGGGTTCAAAAACCCATTCCCTTTCCTCCTAAACCATCTAAGAATAAGGATGAGGAAGAATTTGAATGCTTTGCTAAAATGTTTAGGTCAGTCTTTTTGCATACTCGTTTGACTGATACTTTAAGGATGGCCCCTTATTATAAATATATGAAAGACATTGTCACAAATAAAAGATACATACCTGAAGCTGAAATTTCTACCATGCTTGCAAATTATTCTTTTAAGGATGGAGTACCTAAGAAACTATGAGATCCAGGAATACCAACTATACCATGCTCCATTAAACGAAATTATGTCAAAACTGCTTTGTCTGATTTAGGAGCCGGTGTTATTGTTATGCCTTTCTCTTTATATAAAAGACTTGATTTGAATAAACTCACTCCCACTAAAATACCATTGCAAATGGCTGACAAAGCAACTGCCATACCTATCGGTGTTTGTGAGGACGTGCCCGTAGTAGTTGCAAATGTTACTATCCTAACAGACTTTGTTATACTTGATATGCCCGAGGACGACAACATGTCGATTATCCTTGGTAGACCCTTTTTGAATACTGCAGGGGCTGTTATTAATTGCAACAAAAGCATGGTAACTTTTCATATCAATGGTAATGAACATACGGTGCACTTTCCAAAGAAACAATTTCAAGTAAATGGTGTTCATGTTATTGAAAAGACTGCGACAATTACTATTGGACAACTCCCTCTTCCTACTGTCAAAAAGAAATATGAAACTCTTATTATTGGGGAGATGCATATCCCCGTTGGGGAAACTTAGTGTTCTACGAAAGTTCTTCGGTTCCATGTTACTCGGAAATGGTTTGTTAATAAGACTTGATCAACCTTACTAATGGATTCTTTTTGAGAGGCATGTGGTCGATGAATTTAGTAAGCACAACCCTCTGCACCCACTTTTTGTTTCTGTTATTTTTAGTTAAATGCAATTAAATGCCATGATTACCCTGTTTTCTGAATTATCCGTGCAATAAAAAAATGCCCAGAAATGAAAGTGCTCAGAATGCAATAAAATTTTGACATGAATTTTTATAGAATATTTAAGAATTTTTGGCACTAAAAACATACCAGGGGGATGCCCCAGGTGCCCACGAGGCACCAGGGCACGCCACCCCCCTACAGGGACCCCCTCACTTATCCCTTCAGCCCACCTCATCTCTTACCTCTAGCAAAAATTTCTGGTAGCTCTCTCTCTCTCGTGTTCTTGCTCCCAAACCTAAGATTTTCGATCTCTTTGCTCAGAGCACCGTTTCCAAAACTGTTTTCGGAGATTGCTACTTGGTATGTGACCCCTCCATTGCTCCAATTAATTTTTGCTCTAGTGGATTATATTTTGCATAATTAGCTGGTCTTGGTGCTACTGAAAATGAGCTTGCATGTTGAATTCTTTGAGCTCCAAGTAGTTTGAATGCTTGATTTGGCCTCTAGACATCCATATGAGTAGTTGCTATCAATCTTGTGAAGTTTTATTGATTTCATTTTATGGCCCAAAAATTTTCAAAAATTGTTCATAGAGAAAATGAATTTCTTCCGGAGGAGTTCTTCGAGGAGGAGGTCCGCCGAGGCATCATCTAGCAAAAGCCCCGCACGCCAATCATACATTGAACCAAGGGCAAGTTCGGTGCGAGGTGCCGAAGCAAAATCATGTAGATGGCCGTGCAACGAGTTCATGCTGAGTGCAGGCATGAAGGAAGAATTTGACCAATATATTCACAACATCGAGCTCTCTGCCTTCATCGCAGATATGCCACCATAGCATTATTACCTCACTCATTCATTCACTCAAAACTTTGAATATCATCCGCGCACTTCTAGAGTTTTATTTCACCTCTATGACAGATCTTATGCTATGTCTCTAGAAGAGTTTTGTGATGCATGCAAAATTCCTTATTGGGGTTCTTTAGATGAACCACTAAAATCTGATTATGAGTCGTTTCTTAATAGCCTTTGCAACGGTGAGGATAGGGGAGTTATGCAGGCCAGAATAATTAGCATTCACTTTCCTACTATTCAATATTTTACACTTTTTAATGGTAAATGCATTGTTGGTAAGCAAGACTGCAGTGCGCTTTGCACCCCTGATCCGAGTCTTATTCATACAGCTTTGACTCGTAGCAAGCATTATAATCTTGGGGCGATTGTTGCATGCAGACTGCAGTGTAACGCGGGTAATGGTGATTTGTACGGAGGAATTTATGCCTCCCGTGTAGCTGCAAGGTTAGGGGTCTCGCCCAATTCCAATGATCCCCTCTTACCTGTTAAATATTTGAATTTTGAAACAATGCGAGAACATAAGTTTTTAAAATGCGACGCACATGGACATGAATATAACTTAGTTTTTAATAAATATCGATCTGTGTATGTTGCTTTGCCTGCTCCTGCCCTCTTTGATTTTCAGAACAAACAGAGATATTTTCTATTGGAGAGCGAGGTGCACGAGTACAAGGCGACGGTTGAGGCTGCCTGTCTGGCTGAGTAGGTGGCTCAGAATGCCTCTATGAGCTACCACTTTGATTATTACCCAGACCAGGGATGGTGATGACCAAGCTAGGCAAAAGCCTAAGCTTGGTGGAGTACGTATCTCTCACCGCCATTTCATTCATGTCCACACATTTCATTCCAGTTGTTGGTGTTCATACTTTTTCATTGTATAATCCATGTTAGTTTTATTTTCTCGCTTTCTTTTTGTATATTTGAAAAACTTTGAGAAAATCCAAAAACATTTCTTGTTTCTTTTCGGTTTTTCTTTCTAGCTTAATTAGTTGTAGTATTAAGAAAAAACCCAAAAAGACTTCCATTTCTTCTTTTGCTTGTTGGGAGCTTTCCCGTGCAAATAGTTTTTCTCGTTTTTGTTTTGTCTTCTTTAATTTGCTTCCTTCAAGAAAAAACTAAAAACTCAAAAAATATTTCAGTGTGTTTCTCCGAAATTCTTTTCCTTTGTTGAGTCATTGTAAGGACAAGACCACGATGAAAATGTTGAGTGGCTCTCATATGCATTATTGTTAATCTAACAAAGAGCCCATATTACCTTGTCTTCACCTTTGAATAAAATTCTTGAAGATTCCAGCTTAGTCCACGGCACACTTGCACTATTTTTATTTTTACATCATTCGGTCATGCAAGTGAAAGGCAATAATGACCACGATTTGATGAAGTGACTGTGGCAAAGAAAAGCGGGTATGAACTCAACTTGTTTTTGTTTTTGTAAATATGTTTAACTCAGTATCCATGATTTAGCATATTATGATTAAACATGTTTATGATGACAATTAGAGATTATAGTTGCTCATGGCATGCTGAAGTAGCTAGGACTGGATAATGATTTATCCTGGGTGTTAACATGCATTAAAATTTTCATGATGTAGTATGATGATATGGTATCCTCCTCTGAATGTTTCGAGTGTCTTGACTTGGCACATGTTCACGCATGTAGTTGATTCAAAACCAACATAGCCTCCATGATATTTATGCTCATGGTGCTTATAACCTACTCATGCTAATATTTAATGTTCATTATTCATAATGCATGATTATGACCATTTTTGCTCTCTAGCTGGTTGCTTCTCAACCTATTTGCTAGCTTTCGCCTGTACAAAGCGGGAATACTGCTTGTGCATCAAAACCCCTAAACCAAAGTTATTCTAGATGAGTCCACTATATCTACCTATATGCGGTATTACTCTGCCGTTCTAAGTAAATTTGCATGTGTCACCTCTAAATATTCAAATGAACTTCTGTTTTGTGTGCCCGTACTGCTCATGGTGTGACAAGGGGTGGTCAGTATCTTCCATGCTAAGCCGGTTATTCTCATGATGAGTGTTTATTTACTCATCCTTGCACGAGCGGGGCTGGTACTCGGGATGCCTAGTCCCATAATTAAAATTGCAAAATAATAAAACAAACTCCCCCGGAAAGTTGTTGGTATGGAGGGCACCCGAGGATTCAGCTAGCCATGGCTTGTGTTTGTTGGTGGAGGGGGAGTAAACTTTACTTTACCACTTTGGAGCCGCTGCTAATGCGTTTAGCATGGAAGATATTGAAAACTCTCGGTCGTGACGTTGACAGGAAAGGCATACCTCCCAAAATTATATTTATCTCTAATTTAAGCTTCGAGCTCTGTCACCTCTACAAATCCATGCTTCCTTCTACGAAGGGCGTATCTATTTACTTTTATGTTATTTTATTTTTATTGTTTAGTCACCACCTTCTCAAATAAGCACCAGTCCTGAGAGCACTATTGTCATTCTCATGCACTATGTATAGTTAATGTTGTGTGCATCATGACTGGATCTCTTCTACCATGAATTACAGTGTTTAGTCACTGCTTGAACTTTGAAGGAGCTCTGTGTTTATGTTTTGCGGTCTTAGAAAGGGCTAGCGAGATACCATGTTGTCATATTATATCATGATTGTTTTGACAAAGTGTTGGCATTTGAGATATCTTATTATTGCTCGCTAGTTGATTATGCCATCGATATGAGTGAACATAATTTCTAAGAGTTATCATTTGCATGGTTAGTTATAATCTTTGCTGAAACCTTGGGTATTATTTAAGCATATATATAGATACAAGAACAAAAGAGTTCGTAAAACTTTTTCTTTATCACTTTCATTTTGTCAACTGAATTGCTTGAGGACAAGCAATGAGTTAAGCTTGGGGGAGTTGATACGTCTCCATTGTATCTACTTTTCCAAACACTTTTGCTCTTGTTTTGGACTCTAATTTGCATGATTTGAATGAAACTAACCCGGACTGATGCTATTTTCAGCAGAACTACCGTGGTGTTGTTTTTGTGCAGAAATAAAAGTTCTTGGAATTGGACAAAACTTCTTGGAGATTTTTTATCGATTAAACAAAAAATACTGGAGCCAAGACCTACTGGAGGGGGGCCACCTGCTGCCCACGAGGCACCAGGGCGAGCCAGCCCCCCCCCCCCCTCCACAGGCACGCCCCGGTGGCTCGTGGGGCCCACATGGCTCCGCTGACCCTAATCTCAGGCCTATAAATTCACAATTCCAGAGAAAAAAATAAGAGAAGAAGTTTCATCATGTTTGATGATACAGAGCCGCCGCCACCTCCTGATCTTCATCGAGAGGCTAGATCTGGAGTGCGTTCGAGGCTCCGGAGAGGGGGGGTCTTCCAGCATCGTCATCATCAACCATCCTTCATCACCAATTTCATGATGCTCACCACCGAGAGTGAGTAATTCCTTCGTAGGCTCACTGGACGGTGATGAGTTGGATGAGATTTATCATGTAATCGAGTTAGTTTTGTTAGGGCTTGATCCCTAGTATCCACTACGCTCTGAGATTGATGTTGCTATGACTTTGCTATGCTTAATGCATGTCACTAGCGCCCGAGTGCCATGATTTCAGATCTGAACCCTTTATGTTTTCATGAATATATTTGTGTTCTTGATCCGATCTTGCAAGTTATACGCACTTGCTATGTGTTATGATCCGCATACCCCAAGGTGACAATAATTGGGATTCTTTCCGGTTATTACCGTAGTTCGAGGAGTTCATGTATTCACTATGTGTTAATGCTTTGTTCCGGTTCTCTACTAATAAAAGGCCTTAATATCCCTTAGTTTCCTTATGGACCCCGCTGCCACGGGAGGGTGGGACAAAAGATATCATGCAAGTTCTTATCGCAAGCACGTATGACTATATACGGAATACATGCCTACATTACATTGATGAATCTGAGCTAGTTCTGTGTCGCCCTAGGTTATGACTGTTACATGATGAATGTTATCCAACCTAATCACCGATCCAATGCCTACGAGTTTTTCACATATTGTTCTTTGCTAAGTTACTATTGTTGCGACTACTGTCACAATTGTTACAAAACTAGTGCTGCTACCATTACTGCTACTGTTACTATTATTGCTATTGCTATCAAACTACCATACTACTGTGCTACTGATCACTCTGCTGTAGATATTTAGTCTCCAGGTGTGGTTGAATTGACAACTCAACTGCTAATACTTGCAAATATTCTTTGGCTCCCCTTGTGTCGAATCAATAAATTTGGGTTGAATACTCTAGCCTCAAAAACTATTGCAATCCCCTATACTTGTGGGTTATCAGGCCCTAGGAATGGACGATGGCGATGGGGCAAGCTACAAGGCGGCCGTAAGCTCTAGAGATGGTGGGGCTGCGCCTAGCGGGCGTGCCCGAGAGAGAGAGAGAGAGAGAGAGAGAGAGAGAGAGAGAGAGAGGTTAGGGGAGGAGAAGAGAGACTCACAGCTAGCCGGTAGGGGTGCAAGGCAAGCTCGGGGGAGGCTTAAAGGCGGTGAATCATCGACGGAGAAGATCGGGCATCGAGGTTGAAGATGAGGCCGAGGAGCTCGACACAGGGGCTCCTGGCCGGACCGAGTTGGCGAAGACGACGAGGTCGACCCCGGCGGAGCGGCCGGACACGTTCTCATGTGCCGGGAAGGATGATGGGCATGCAGACGACGATGGTCATGGCGATGGTGTTTCGGACGCGTGTTCGGGGGAAAGTGGCGGCTCGAGGAGGAAGGGGGAGAGAGCTAGGGTTCGTCGTAGGGGGTGAGGATGAGGTCTTGTAGCCACCCAGGGCTATAGGGGAGCACTGGTGTCGTGCATCGGCCGGTGATGGCGCATCCGTGATGCGCGCGTGCTGACACACACGAAGAGGAAGACGATGGCCTCGGCTGGGCTATACCTGGCACTATTCCGAAATGGGCCTAAGTGCATAGTAGACCCTATAGCCTTTTTCTCTTACAGAATCCATTTTGCATTTATTTAGCCACCAAATGACTCTTGCAAAAATATAGAACTTGGCCACATAAATGTATTGCAATATTTGGCACTGCCACAAAAAGTTTGGGAGGCATATGAATTTGTTTGAATTTTTTCATAAATGGAAAAGCATTTAAAAATGCTGATTTGGCACTGTTTTAATTGCTATAGCCCATTTAAGCAAAAAGTGATGTTGTTTTCCTTAACAAATAATTGTTATGGAATATTTGCTAAATGATGAACTATTTTGTAACCATGTTTGTGAAACTTTAAATTCCACTTGCAAACTGAATTGATTTCGAAGAGGGATTTTGAAATGAGATATGAATCCATAGTGATCAAGCATAGCAAAGCAAAGTGACTTAGCATAATCATGAAGGATCACTGTAGCATAATACATGGGGTGTTACATTCAGTGACCTGAAGTATTATTTCTGGGATGATCCTTTTCTTTATCGACATGGACCGGATGACATGATTAGGTGTTGTGTCCCGAAGCATGAAGGCTGTCATAGCAGCCCTTATGCAGGACATCATGAAGGTGACAGAACAACCGCCAAGGTGCTTCAATTGGGATTCTACTAGCCTATTCTCTTTAGAGATGCACACAGGCTTGTTAAAAATTGTGATGCTTGTCAACGCACGGGTAATATAGGTTGTAGACAAGAAATATCTGTGAATTATAGTCTAGTTTGTGAACCTTTTGATGTTTGGGGATTGGACTATTTGGGACCATTCCCAGTTTCAGATGGGCATACTCACATTCTTGAGGCTATAAATTATGTTACCAAGTGGGCTGAAGCCATACCAACTCACCATGCAGATGCGGCTACTTCGCTGAAGATGATAAAGGACATCATATTACCCAGGTTTGGGGTTCCCAAAGTTCTTATTATTGACGGAGGATCTCATTTTATACAGGGAATTTTTGGTAGAGCATTCCGTAAGTTTGGGGAAACTCACCGAATAGCTTCACCATACCATCCTCAAACCAGTGGTCAATTGGAACTCTCGAACCAAGAGATAAAGACAATATTGCAGAAGACAGTGTAGAAGTCCAAAAAAGATTGGGCAGGAAAGCTAAATGAAACATTATGGGCCTATCGCACCACTTACAAGAACCCCATGGGTATGTCACCTTATAAGATAGTCTACGGTAAGGCATGTCATTTACCTTTGGAGCAAGAACATAAAGCTTATTGGGCAATCAAAAATATTAATTTTAATCTTAAGGAAGCAGGATAGAAAAGGTTGCTAGATATACATGCCCTAGGAGAGCTTCGTAACAGTCCTTACAAAAGTGCCAGGTTGTTTAAAAAAAGTTAAGATCTGGCATGATTGTAAGATACTGAAATGAACCTTTACTGCGGGGGACAAGGTCCTCCTATTTAACTCTTATCTCAAGTTGTTTCCAGGGAAACTTAGGTCTCGCTGGGAAGGGCCTTATGAGATAGAAGAAGTCTATAACTCTAGAGCTGTTTGGTTAATAGGAGGAAAAGATGGACCCTGGATCATGAATGGACAACGCTTGAAGCTATACCTCGCAGATGAACGAAAGGAAGAACGGGAAGTAGAAGAGGTAAGTTTTATCATGATCGAGGAGGCCAAAACCCTCCGGAGGAAACGAAAGGTATGAAGAAGTGACATTGTAACATAGATGTGAATATAGATTTAGAAGTTATTTTTGTTGAGTTGCACCTATTGATCTTATGCTTGAATCATTAGAGTTTTCATCTATAGTTGGAGGCTTTGTCGTTAACCTTTCAGGGAGATAAAAATTTCTAAGGAAGAAATTGATGAAGTGGCTAACAGAGCAAAAGATGGCTTATCATGCGACTAGAAGCACTCGTATGGGTGGTCGCACAGACGCAAGACGGAAATGAAGAAGACCATAGGGAGAACGACGGCGCTCCATGTGGATGCCCACGGTCATTTGGGTGGTCATATGGATCCTCCTCGGCGAAGGGTTCGACGACAGAGTAGACAACGGCTAATCATGCGACCAGAAGTGCTCGTATGAGCGGTCACATGATCCATCGCTGTAACAGGTATATATATATATATATATATAAAGAGAAAAACTTTCGACAGCAGGCCATACGACCTGCCATACGAGCGCTGCCGCTCATATGGAAGGCCGTCAATCGGTCTGTTTTCGCGATTCCTTCCCGATCTTGTTTCTCTTTCTTTCTAACTAAGTTTTTATCATTGATCTCATGATTACCTATAGACTTAACCTTTATAAGGAGGGAAGGGGTACATCATTAAGCCCTAAACCATCTAATCTCACATCTCCTTCGCTTGGCATCTCCACCAACAAGCTTTTTAGTTGCAGAAAAATAGCACGGACGCCGCCATGAGCAACAATACCTCATTCACATATGCTTGCGTCATCCACTTCCCCAACTTGGATGATGTGGTGTGATACGTCTCCAACGTATCTATAATTTTTGATTGTTCCATGCTGTTATATTATCATTCTTGGATGTTTTACAATCATTTTATAGTCATTTTATATCATTTTTTGGTACTAACCTATTGACATAGTGCCAAGTGCCAGTTGCTGTTTTTTGCATGTTTTTTACATCGCAGGAAATCAATACCAAACGGAGTCCAAACGCAGCGAAACTTTTTGTGGATTTTTTTGGACTAGAAGACATCCAGTGGGCCGGAGAAGCGCCTGGGGGTGCTCCGAGGGGAGCACAACCCACCAGGGCGCGCCTGGACGCCCAGGCGCGCCCTGGTGGGTTGTGCTCACCTCGGGTGCCTCCCGAACCGCCTCTTTACTCTATAAATACCCCAATAATCTAGAAACCCTAGGGGAGTCGACGAAAATCAATTCCAGCCGCCGCAGAGTCCAGAACCACCAGATCCAATCTAAACACCATCACGGAGGGGTTCACCACTTCCATTGGTGCCTCTCCGATGATGCGTGAGTAGTTCTTTGTAGACCTACAGGTCCGTAGTTAGTAGCTAGATGGCTTCTTGTGTCTCTCTTGATCTTCAATACAATGGTCTCATGGAGATCCATATGATGTAACTCTTTTTGCGGTGTGTTTGTTGGGATGCAATGAACTTTGAGTTTATGATCAGATCTATCTTTTTATACATGAAAGTTATTTTAGTCTTCTTTGATCTCTTATATGCATGATTGCTTATGGCCTCGTATTTCTTCTCCGATATTTGGGTTTTGTTTGGCCAACTTGATCTTTTTATCTTGCAATGGGAAGAGGTGCTTTGTAGTTGGTTCGATCTTATGGTGCTTGATCCCAGTGACAGAAGGGGAACTGACATGTATGTATCGTTGCTACTAAGGATAAAACGATGTGGTCTATTTCTACATTAATAGATCTTGTCTACATCATGTCATTGTTCTTATTGCATTACTCCGTTTCTCCTTGAACTTAATACACTAGATGCATGCTGGATAGCGATCGATGTGTGGAGTAATAGTAGTAGATGCAGGCAGGAGTCGGTCTACTAATCTTGGA
Source organism: Thinopyrum elongatum (assembly GCA_011799875.1). Lineage (NCBI taxonomy): Eukaryota > Viridiplantae > Streptophyta > Magnoliopsida > Poales > Poaceae > Thinopyrum > Thinopyrum elongatum. The sequence continues at coordinate 24,944,795 of CM022303.1, read as the reverse complement.
CGTGGTGCCTATATAATGATCATTGCCTAGATATCGTCATGATTATTTGAAGTTTTATGAATTGCCCAACAGTAATTTGTTCACCCACCGTTTGCTATTTTTCTCGAGAGAAGCCACTAGTGAAACCTACGGCCCCCGGGTCTATTCTTTAATATATTTGCCTTTGCGATCTAGTTTCCTTTGCTTTTATTTTCAGATCTATTAAACCAAAAAGACAAAAATACCTTGCTGCACTTTATTTTATTTGGCTTTCGATCTATCAATATTTACTACTCTCTCACGTCCTTTTGCCAATTTTTGGCACCGTTGCCTGAAAGGGATTGACAACCCCTTTTACATGTCGGGTTGCGAGTATTTGTTATTTATGTGCAGGTGTTGTTTACGTAGTGTTGCTTGGTTCTCCAACTGGTTCGATAACATTGGTTTCATCACTGAGGGAAATACCTACCGTCGCGGTGCTGCATCATCCCTTCCTCTTTGGGGAAATACCGACGTAGCTTCAAGCCGCATCAAAAGGAATTTCAGGCGCTGTTGCCGGTTAGGATCTTCAATATATACCAGGTTCCTAATCACAAATCTCATCTCCTCGCAATTTACATTATTTGCCATTTGCCTCTCGTTTTCATCTCCCCCACTTCACAATTTGCCGTTTTATTCGCCCCTCTTTTTCGTTCGCCTTTTTCTCGTCAGATCTCATGTTTGCTTGTGTTGCCATGTGCCTTCTATTTGCTTGTATCTTCACTTGCTAAAAAGCTATTGTTATGGATCCTCATCCACTTGCTAATCTTTTCAAAAGATCCAATTATGATGAACCAATTGCTAGTGAATTGAGTTCACTAGATTATCTTTATGAAGTTTTGCTTGAGATTTATGAATCTGAAAATTGTGATGAAGTGTTAAACGAAGGAATTTATAAAGTGGTTCATGATAGCTCCTTGAATGAAAAGCATGATTGCAATGATGTTATTATATATTCTATTAATGTTAATTGTGCTAATAAGATGCAAAACCCCAAGCTTGGGGATGCTAATTTTGATATGTCCACTACTTATTGCGATGATCATGATTGGGGTGATTCTTCTTATGATCTTGAAAATTTATTTAAGCCTCGTGATGAATATGTTATTGATAATAGTGTTTGCAATAATATTGTAAGTGGGTTTGGAAGAGTGTCAACTTTAGGTAAAAATAATCCCACATATTTGGAGAGTGTTCAATCTTATGAATTTTTTGATAAAAGTGGGCTTGGAGAGGTCATGACTTTATTTGATGATAATCCCACTATTTTGGAAGGGTGTCAACTTTGCATGCATGTGGATCATGTAGAGAGTATGTTATGTGATTGCTATATTGTTGAGTTTGAATATGATCCCACATGTAATTATTATGAGAGAGGGAAATATGGTTGTAGAAATTTTCATGTTACTAAATTACCTCTCTTCATGTTGAGATTGCTATTGTTTTCTTCCATGCATATGCTAGATCTTGCTTGTCTTGCTAATTTGTTTTCCTATAAAATTTCTATGCATCGGAAATATGTTAGACTTAAATATGTTTGTCACATGTTTTATGATAATCTCTTTGTGTTTTCACTATTATCTTTCATGTGAGCATCAATAAAATCTTATGCCTAGCTAGGGGCGTAAAACGATAGCGCTTGTTGGGAGGCAACCCAATGAATAAAATTTATTTTTTCTTTTTGCTTACTGTTCTTGAGTGTTTGCACAATAATTCTGCTGTTATGCTTGAGTTTTTTGTGTTTTAATTAGTGTTTGTGCCAAGTAAAGCCTTTAGGGTTGATTTGGGTGATAGTTGATTTGATCTTGTTGGAAAACAGAAACTTTTGCGTCCAGTAAAACAATTTTCAAAATTCAAAGCCGAAACGAAAAATTGTGAATTATTTACACAAGATTTATATACAAATTGGATCTGTTTTCCTAATTTTTCAGAATTTTAGGAGTTTCAGAATTATTCGAAATATTCAGATTGCTACAGACTGTTCTGTTTTTGACAGATTCTGTTTTCTTTGCATTGTGTGCTTATTTTGATGATTCTATGGTTTTCTTTGATGAGTTTTTGCCATAGAAAAGTTGGAATACACTAGATATACTGAAAAAATAAAATATGAATTCGTTTGCTACAGTACTTATAGTAGTGATTTGTTTTCTTATACTAACGGATCTCACGAAGGTTTGTTGAGTTTTGTGTGATTGAAGTTTTCAAGTTTTGGGTTATCTTACGATGGATGAAGCAATAAGGAGTAAGAAGAGCCTAAGCTTGGGGATGCCCATGGCATCCCAAGCTATTATCCAAAGAGAAGAAAGCAACTAAGCTTGGGGATGCCCCGAGTGGCATCCCCACTTTCTTCTAACGACCATCGGTATTTTACTCGAAGCTACATTTTTATTCGTCACATACTATGAGTTTTGCTTGGAGCGTCTTGTATGATATGAGTCTTTGCTTGTTTTGCTTTGTGTTCTAAGTCATGAATCTTTGTTGGACACACCTATTTGAGAGAGCCAAAATTATGCCATGACTTGTTAGAATTGCTCCCTATTCTTCACTAAAAAATTTATGAGCTATGGATTTGCTCTAGTGCTTCACTTATATCTTTTTGAGCACGGTGTGCTTTTTTATTTTTGAAGAAATGCCCTCATGCTTCACTTAGATTTATTTGGGAGTTAGTAAATTTTTTAAAAATTCTCTCTTGCTTCACTTAAATTAATTTGATAGAAAGAAATATCATGCTCATGATCTTCACTTATATTTGTTTGAGCTTATCAAAAGCAACAAATGAAAATTAGTCCCAAAGTGATAGATATCCAAGAAGGATATAATAAAAACTTTCATGAAGATCATTTGACAAAATAAACTTGATTCCTTGTAATAGTTTTGAGATATGATGATGTGATATGTGAGTTATGTTGACGAGTAATTGTGCTTTAGTAAGAATATTGGAGTTAAGGTTTGTGATTCCCTATGCAAGCACGAAAGTCAATAGTCATGCAATGAAATTATATCCTACTTGTGGTGCATTATTCGGTGTTAATTATGCTTAATGCTCGCTTATAAGATTATTCATTTTTTGGTTGGTCGCTTCTCAATCTTTTGCTAGCCTTCATTTTGCACTAAGTATGATCACTACTTGTGCATCCAAAAACCTTTAAACCAGTTTTGCCACATGAGTCCACTATATCTATCTATATGTGGTATTCTTTTGCCGTTTTAAGCAAATTTGTATGTGCCATCTCTAATTTTCAAAATAAACATCTCTTTTGTGTGTTCGTACCGCTCGCGAGGCTGTGAGGGGTGGCTAATATTTTCCATGCTAGATGTGTTATTCTCACGATGAGTGTTTATTCACTTGTCATTGCACGAGAGTAAGGCAAAGGTATTAGGGATGCCCAGTCCCGAAATGAAAAATGAATTTACTTTATGTTGTCAAATAATAAATTCCTTGGAAAGTGTTGGTATGGAGGGCACCCGTGGATACGGCTAGCCATGGAGAGTGAAAGAAATGGTGGAAAAAGGAATAAACTTTATTTTCTGTTTGGGAACCGTCTATGATATATCTAGCATGGAAAGTGTTGGGAACTCTAAGTCATTTTCGTTGGTGGGAAAAGCACACCTCCCAAAATGTTTTTATCTCTAAGTTTTTCGCTTTGAGCTCTGGCACCTCTACAAATCCCTACTTCCCTCCGCGAAGGGCCATTCTTTACTTTATGCAATTTTTATTTTTAATTTGATTCTCCATCTTCTCTTATAAAGCACCAACTAGGAGGCACTATGATCGTACTTGAGCATTGGGTGTAGTTAATATGCGAGTGTGTTTCATGAATGGATCAATGGTTGAGCATGATGGGCTAGGGATAACTTATTTTAGCGTTGATATTTTGAAAGACATAGTTGCTTGTTGATATGCTTGAGTATTTAAGTCATCATGTCAAAACTAGACTATTGCTTTGAACCATATAAAAGTCCAAATGTCCATGCTATAAAGGAAAGAATATGAGATGACATGTTAGGCAGCATTCCACATCAAAAATTCTGTTTTTATCATTTACCTACTCGAGGACGAGCAGGAATTAAGCTTCGGACTGCTGATACGTCTCCAACGTATATAATTTTTTATTGTTCCATGCTGTTATATTATCATTCTTGGATGTTTTACAATCATTTTATAGTCATTTTATATCATTTTTTGGTACTAACCTAGTGACATAGTGCCAAGTGCCAGTTGCTGTTTTTTGCATGTTTTTTACATCGCAGGAAATAAATACCAAACGGAGTCCAAACGTAGCGAAACTTGTTGTGGATTTTCTTGGGACCAAAAGACATCCAGTGGGCCGAAGAAGCGCCTGGGGGTGCTCCGAGGGGAGCACAACCCACCAGGGTGCGCCTGGAGTCCCAGGGGCGCCCTGGTGGGTTGTGCCCACCTTGGGTGCCCCCCGAACTGTCTCTTTGCTCTATAAATACCCCAATATTCCAGAAACCCTAGGGGAGTTGACGAAAATCATTTCCAGCCGCCGTAGAGTCCAGAACCACCAGATCCAATCTAAACACCATCACGGAGGGGTTCACCACTTCCATTGGTGCCTCTCCGATGATGCGTGAGTAGTTCTTTGTAGACCTACGGGTCCGTAGTTAGTAGCTAGATGCTTCCTCTCTCTCTCTCTTGATCTTCAATACAGTGGTCTCTTGGAGATCCATATCATGTAACTCTTTTTAAGGTGTGTTTGTTGGGATGCGATGAACTTTGAGTTTATGATCAAATCTATCTGTTTATCCAGGAAAGTTATTTGAGTCTTCTTTGATCTCTTATATGCATGATTGCTTATAGCCTCGTATTTCTTCTCCGACATTTGGGTTTTGTTTGGCTAACTTGCTCTATTTACCTTGCAATCAGAAGAGGTGCTTTGTAGTGGGTTCGATCTTACGGTGCTTGATCCCAGTGACAGAAGGGGAACCGACACGTATGTATCGTTGCTACTAAGGATAAAATGATGGGGTCTATTTCTACATAAATAGATCTTGTCTACATCATGTCATCGTTCTTATTGCAATACTCCGTTTCTCCATGAACTTAATACACTAGATGCATGTTGGATAGCGGTCGATGTATGGAGTAATAGTAGTAGATGCAGGCAGGAGTCGGTCTACTAATCTTGGACGTGATGCCTATATAATGATCATTGCCTGGATAATGTCATGATTATTTGAAGTTTTATCAATAGCCCAACAGTAATTTGTTCACCCACCGTTTGCTATTTTTCTCGAGAGAAGCCACTAGTGAAACCAACGGCCCCCGGGTCTCTTCTTAAATATATTTGCCTTTGCGATCTATTTTCCTTTGCTTTTATTTTCAGATCTATTAAACCAAAAATACAAAAATACCTTGCTGCACTTTATTTTATTTGGCATTCGATCTATCAATTTTTACTACTCTCTCACGTCCGTTTTCCAATTTTTTGGCGCCGTTGACCGAAAGGGATTGACAACCCCTTTTACACGTCGGGTTACCAGTATTTGTTATTTGTGTGCAGGTGTTGTTTACATATTGTTGCTTGGGTCTCCTACTGGTTCAATAACCTTGGTTTCATCACTGTCGGAAATACCTACCACCGGTGTGCTGGATCATCCCTTCCTCTTTGGGGAAATACCGACGTAGCTTCAAGCCGCATCATGGTGCCATCCGGATGGGAGGACTTGAGGAAGCTAAGCCTCAAGGAAGAACCCTGTCCGGAGAGGAAAGATCTCAGTGAGAAAGTTGATGTGGTGGAGATCAAGGAGGAGGAACCAGCGAAGGAAGGGGATGATGACACAACTCCAGATGAGTGTCCTCCTAATCCCTACCAATTCAATATCCGAGGATCTATTCTGTTATTTCCTCTAGGACCTCCTTAGAACGGGTGGGGAAAGGAAACACCTACCCGAGAGGAGATGAAGGAAAAGATCAAGGAATTGGAGAAGGTTGCAAAGGCTTGCGTGAACGTGATCGGGGAAGGGATTGACTCTTATTGGCTGATGAGTAAAGACCTGGATGCAAGGGTCGATGGTCTCTTCCACAAGATCAGGCTCATGATCGATACTCTTAATAAAAACACTGGACAACTTGAGTTTTTGAACCAAGTTGTAGACAATCAGCAGGCCGTGATCTAGGAGACGAGGAACCATTTCAAGAGCATCTTCGCTGCCTTGAACGATACCCAGGAGTGAGCATGAAATGCTTAGTGCCTGGATCTCCCTGGCTTGATTGTAAGCTTGGGGGAGATTCACGTGCACTTTGTATCTTTAACTTTGTGCGTTTCCTTTCCGCCAGTTGAGATTAGGCTATAAATTTTATTTCCGCTAAGATTGAACAATTTCCTTTTGAATAAGGGATGATCCTTTCCAATGAGTATTTGGATGTCCTGATGTGTGAGATCATTATTGCCTTCATGAGGATGTACCGGATGATAGTTGTGATCTAAATAGTAGCATGATACGTCTCCAACGTATCTATAATTTATGAAGTATTCATGGCATGTTTATTACAGTTTTCTGTGATTTCGGAGCACTTTTGTATGGCTTTTATATGATTTTTATGGACTAACATATTGACATAGTGCCCAGTGCCAGTTGCTGTTTTCTGCTTGTTTTTGGTTTTCCAGAAAATCCATATCAAATGAAGTCCAAATGCAGCGAAACTTTTTGAAGATTTTTTTGGAAGAAAACAGACCCAGGAAGCTTCGGAGGAGCAGCAAAAGAGCCACAGGGAACCCATGTGCCACCTGAGCATGCCTGCTAAGGCGCCAGGCGAGCCCTGGTGCCTCGTGGGCCCCCTATGGTACCTCTTCGCGTGATTCAATGTCAAAAAATCATATATATTTAGAAACCCCAGAAAGTTAACCTAGACGAGTTTTTACGCCGCCGCAAGCCTCTGTACCAAGGACATTTCATCTAGAGCCCTTTTCTGACACCCTGCCTGAGGGGGGAAATCATCACCGGAGGCCATATTCATCATCCAGGTGGTCTCCATGATGAGGAGGGAGTAGTTCACCCTCGGGACTGAGGGCATGTACTAGTAGCTATGTGTTTGATCTCTCTGTCTCGTGTTCTTGATACGGCATGATCTTGATGTATCACGAGCTTTGTTAATATAGTTGGATCATATGGTGTTTCTTCCCTTTCTATCTTTGTTGTGATGAATCGAATCTTTTCCCTTTGAGGTTTTGTTTTTGTCGGATTGAATATTTCAGATTTGAGAACACTTGGTGTATGTCTTGCATATGAATACACGTGGTGACAATGGGGTATTATATTAATTCACTTGATGTATGTTCTGGCACTCAACTCGCGGATTCCCAAGGTGACATTGGGGTAATCTATGCATAGGGGTTGATGCATGTTTTCATTATCTTTTCTCTAATAGAAACTTTGGGGTGCTCCTTGAAGTTCTTTGTGTGGATTGAATATTATGGTTATGAAGTTGTTTGATGCATATCGTATAATCAACTCACGGATACTTGTGATGACATTGGAGTATCTAGGTGACATTAGAGTTGGTTGATCTGTATCATATTGTGTTATTTTAGTTCGAACTCTAGGGCCATTTGTGACACTTATGGGGATGGCTCAATAGATTGATCGGAAAGGATAACTTTGAGGTGGTTTCATACCCTACAACAATTTCTATCTTATGTTCTCCGCTAATAGGAGCTTTGGAGTGATTCTTTACCGCATGTTGAGGGATTGTTATATGATCCAATTATGTTAGCATTGTTGAGAGATTGCACTAGTGAAAGTATGAACCCTAGGCCTTGTTTTCAAGCATTGCAATACCATTTGTGCTCACTTTTATCATTTGCTACCTTGCTGTTTTTAGTTATTCAGATTATAAAAATATATTTCTACAATCCATACTACACTTGTATCACCATTTCTTCGCCGAACTAGTGCACCTATACAATTTGCCATTGTATTGGGTGTGTTGGGGACACAAGAGATTTCTTGTATTTGATTGGAGGGTTGTTTGAGAGAGACCATCTTCATCCTACGCTTCCCATGGATTGATAAACCTTAGGTCATTGATACGTCTCCAACGTATCTATAATTTTTGATTGTTCCATGCTGTTATATTATCAATCTTGGTTGTTTTCATATACATTTATAGCAATTATATATCATTTTTGGAAACTAACCTATTAACTTAGTGCCCAGTGCCAGTTACTGTTTTTTGCCCTGTTTTTGTTTTAAAGAAAATCAATACCAAACGAAGTCCAAATGCCACAAAACTTTTTGGAGATTTTTTTCTGGACAAGATAAACACTAGAAGCTTCGAGAGGAGGCCAAAAGCCAGGGGCGCCTGGGGGGGGGGGGCAGGCGCACCCTGGTACCTCATGGGGCCCATAAAGGTCCATTTGACCTAATTCCTCCACTGTAAATTCAGAAAAAATCAAAAACCCTCAGGGGAGTCCACGAAATACTTTTTCCGCCGCCGCAAGTTTCTGTTCTCGAGAGATCCCATCTGGAGGCGTTCTCCGGTACTCCGCCGGAGGGGGAATCGATCACGGAGGGGCTCTACATCAATCTTGCTTCCCTTCCGATGATGCGTGAGTACTTTACCACAGACCTTCGGGTCCATAGTTAGTAGCTAGATGGCTTCTTCTCTCTTTTTGATCTTCAATACAATGTTCTCCTCGATGTTCTTGGAGTTCTATCTGATGTAATCACTTTTTGCTGTGTGTTTGTTGGGATCCGATGAATTGTGAGTTTATGATCAGATTATCCATGAATATATTTGAGTCTTCTCTGATCTCTTTTATGCATGATGATTATAGCTTCGTATTTCTTCTTCGATCTATTGATTTGGTTTGGCCAACTAGATTGATTTATCTTGCCATGGGAAGAGGTGCTTGGAAATGGGTTCGATCTTGCGGTGCTCAACCCAAGTGACAGAAAGGGACATGACATGTTTGTATCATTGCTATTAAGGGTAAAAAGATGGGGTTTATTCATACGTGAGTTTATCTTGTCTACATGATGTCATCGTTCTTAAGGCGTTACTCCATTCTTTATGGACTTAATACACTAGATGCATGCTAGATAGTGGTCGATGTGCGGAGTAATAGTAGTAGATGCAGGCAGGAGTCGATCTACTTATCTTGGACGTGATGCCTATATACATGATCATTGCCTTGGATATCGTCATGATTATTTGCTTTTCTATCAATTGCCCAACAGTAATTTGTCAACCCACCGTATGCTATTTTCTTGAGAGAAGCCTCTAGTGAAAACTATGGCCCCCGAGTCTATCTAAATCATATTACTAAAACCCTAAAAATATTGCTGCCATTTTCTTTTATTTATTTCATTTTGTATTTTTGTTTGAATCTATCAATCTATCACATACAATTTAATCTTGCAATTTACCGCCGAGGGATTGACAACCCCTCGTTTGCGTTGGGTGTAAGGATTTGTTGTTTGTGTGCAGGTGCTGCTAACAAGGTGTTGCATGATTCTCCTGCTGGTTTGATGACCTTGGTTTCATAACTGAGGGAAATACTTATCTCTACTGTGCTGCATCATCCCTTCCTCTTCGGGGAAAATACCAATGCAAGCCACAAGTAGCAGTCATCCACTTGAGGGAAAATTGCTACTGTCCTACAAAACTCTGCGCTTGAAGGCCCAACACGAGTCTACAAGAATAAGTTGTGTAGTAGACATCATAGCACATGGTTACTTGCATGATCATTATAAGTACTCCACATTGTAGTTGTAAAGTTTTTGAAAGGAGAAGAAATAACTATATATGCTAGCTCATTGAAGGTTCAACTTACAATAGTGCAAGCAGAGAAAAATAAATGAATCCTCTTAAAGTTAAGAAGTACTTTTATAAAACGAGTTCTCCCGAGATTCATGTTTAGCTTGCATATCACATAAAAACTGAAATGAGCTCTTAACATGTCCCAATGACAGGAGACAAAAATACTTAAAGAATATTCATTTTCTAAAATAAAAGAGGAGAAAGAATCTTCATCTGCTTGCCCAGTTGAAAGAACAATGAACTAGGGTATGAAGTTGTTACCTGTCCACAATAAAATTGAGTAATAAAGTGTGGAGGCCGGCATGATCATTATCATAGTAAGAATGACCTATCATTTATCATGAACTCTTTTATCCTTACTCATTCATGTAAGCAGTGATGGACTCATGCTTCTCTCATATCCGTATCTCATAAACACAAAGTTGACCTTATTCTTTACAAGCTACGGTACTTGCTCGGGGACGAGCCAGACTTAAGCTTGGGGGAGTTGAAGAGTCCAATTTATGTGATAATTTTACTAAGTATTTTGTGCCTACATGGTAGGCTTTGTGGAATTTTACCTCGTTCGTGCACCTATTTTTGTTGATAATCCCTCAGGTAACACCTTTTGGACCATTTATCATATAATGGAAGAAATCCTCAGAAATGATAGTGGAATCAGGTATTTAAAGTGATAATCACCTACCGTAAAGAATCAAACAAGAAGGCCAAAGAAGGAGTCATCAGCGAGCATCCAGAGCAAAAGACGGCGTTCCATACGACCGAGCCCGCACGTATGGGCGGTCGTATCGAGTGCCGCCACCACCACCAGATCAACTATTTTCATCCTGTCGAATCGGATCATGGATCAGATGCCCAGAGAGACTAGAAACTCATCCAGAAGGCAGAACCATAGCCTCTGGAGTTCTCCCAGGGGAGGGATTGGCAAGGAGAAGAGGGGTATCTTCCTCACCGTGCCCAAGGGGACTACAACATCATCACCACTGTCATCATCATCATCATCATCATCATCATCATCCACATCCTTATCATTTGTAACATCAAGAACCCTAGTGGATCGTCTTGTATGTTATTCAAATCATTCATCCTTGTATGCAATTACTTTTGCCATGATGTTTGTTGTCTCCATGTGTGAGTAGACCCTAGTTCTTGGCGATATGGATGAACCTTGGTATGTGTAGGATCTGAAACGTTATTATGGATATGAGATTCTCTGTTGAATGCTTAGTTTAATAACTTCGTGAATGTCGTGAAGAGGGCCCACTCAGCATTTGTACCTTATGGCCACGAAGTATATCACTATCATTGTAAAGGGCTAGGATGTGGAGGCAATTCGAGGTGACAGTAAAAGCCTACCACTCCTAACCTTTGCAATTGACCGAGGAATTATGGAGAACCCTTAGTGAGGCCGCATCCATGAGGTAACCATTAATTATCATGAGTCGTAACCCTCTGGGGGAGAATATAATGGTGGTGTGCGTGGCACGAAGTCTACCTCGAGTAGAACATGTACTGTACCCGGCTTCGCCCAGCAGGATCGTCAACAGTAGCTCAAGCATCCAACCCATACTATGCCTGAGCATAGCTGCGCTAGAAATATACCAACGGGGATTCTGGACTCCCTGAGAATGCCTTACTCCTCTGCTGTTTCGCCAGTCACTCTAGTCATAGCTCCTTATTTACTTTTATGTTATTTACTTTTAAGTTCACTCCATTACTCAACTACAATTTATATTCGCCCTCACTTTGCTTTGAGAATACAATTATCTGCAGACACAAAGATACATAATTCACAACAAGAGGCAAAGGTCTGATTCCTGTGCACCTTGTGGGATCGATACTCTTACTTCAAAAAGACTACAACTAAACCCTGTGCACTTGCAGGCCATCAAGCTTTTTCTGGTGCCGTTGCCGGGGAGCTGAGTGCTTTTGGGCTTTGTCTTCAGTTTTGAATTATTTTGTGTTCTAACAGTTTTTGCAGATTGCAGGCAACCATGGTCCTTCAAGAACAAATTTGTTAGATAGGTGTGGAATTAGTAGCAGGACCGGTTCAAGGAGAGAACTTTATATCTGTTGGTCCTAACCTGTCTGGTAAAGTATTCGAGATAAACCCTTAGTTAATTGATATAGTGAAAGAGAATACATTCCGAAGTGATTCAACTAAATGTCCTTATAAACATATTGAAAGCTTTAACACTGCGTGTGGAACTTTTCGGTTGTAGGATTTAACTAATGAGGAGATAAAAGCTAAAATATTCCCTTACTCGCTAGAAAGAGGAACTGCTGAATGGCTTTCACATCAGCCCGTAAGTACCCTGAGTAATTGGCCAAAATTATTATCTGCATTCTATGCTCCTTATTACAATCAAGGAAAGTTATATACAATAAGAAGGAAGATCAGCAGCTTTGGACAGCGAAAGGGTGAGAAACTAGTAGTTGCTTATATAAGGTATGGAGGTATACTCTCCGCATGCCCAGAACATCATTATCCTAATTGCTTAATTGTGAACTTCTTTTATGGTGGACTTGACTCTCAGAGTAAACAGGAATTAGATCTTGCTTCCAAAGGTTCTTTTATGGGAACCGAGATCTCAGAGGCCTGGAATTTACTTGATAGAATTCAGCATAATGCCGAAAGTTGTTACTTGTGTTCAAAGGAACAGACTAAAGTTGATCCTGTTTATGATAGTATTAAGTCTTTCTTTAGAACAATGGAGATGAAAGACCTTCGTCATGAGCTAAATATTGGAACTGACCCCGTTTTACATATCTTGAAAGATTTTTCTGAGTTTCTGCATTTACCAAATAAAAAGTTCATAAAACATACCAGGGAATCTAAAGCTATTCACTTGGTAGAAGCAATTATGAAGAAGACTACTCCACCTTTGAACCGAAAAGAAGCCTACAGTAATCAGAAAGGTAAAAGGCTAGAAGGATCACTTTTAGCTAATGGTAAAAATAGCATCAAGGTGGAACAATGTGGGACTCCACCTTATGTTGATATTGTGAAAGAACTTGCCACACCCATATCAGTGGTGAATAAAGAAGTTTATCTAGACCGAGACACCACTTCTTATCTCAAAGGGTGTACTAAAGGTAAAGAAGCAGGTAAACAAATTTTATCATGTTCCTTCATATGCAAGTCTTATTTTGGGTTGTGCGACCTTGGGTCTCCAGGCAAAAAATTATGAAGAAAGTTCTCCTTGTGTTCTTGAGCCAACTAATGTTGTTATTAAGCTTGCAAATAAGTTTGATAGAAAATCATGTGGCATCCTTAAAGATGTCAATATTATAATAGGCTCACTCATTTATCCCATTGGTATTTATGTACTAATGATCTCTGAGGATAAAGATTGTCCTATTATTTTTGGAACCTCTTTTCTGAATGTTGTAGGAGCATATATCAAAAAGAAAACTATCTCCATGAAATGGGGGGATGAGGTGATTAAGTTCCCATTCTCTTCAGTCTTAAGCAAACCATATCAAGAAGAAGCTCAATATGATGAGGAGCAAAAAGTAAACCAATTAGCTGAGATTCATCTTCAGACTCCAGAAGATGAAGTTGAACAGGTCCTGGTAAGACCCGAGTCTCCATTTGAAGAAGAAGAGAAAGAGGTGATTGAAATGATAATGGATGCTACTCCAATAGTTTGCCCGTGCTTAAATAAAGTATATGAGGTACTCAAAAGGAAAGGGGATGAAGAACTACCTCCTCCTAATCTGAAACCATTACCCAAAGGGCTAAGGTATTAGTTTATGGATGATACAGAAAGGTTTCCTGTTATTGTTAATGCTGACCTTTCAGGAAAATAAAAAGGGAAGCTACTGATGGTGCTAAGCAAACACCGCAAAGCTTTGGGTTACTCAATGAAAGATGTGAAAGGGATACATCCATCCATTTATTCTCATGCTATTCCCATTGAAGAAGGAGTTAAACCAGTAATTGAAAGTCAACAGAGATTACATCCAGCCTCCAGAAATGTGGTAAGAAAAGAAGTAATACATCTTCTGGACGTAGGGTGATTTACCCTATATCTGATAGTAAGTGGGTAAGTCTAGTTCATTGCATTCCCAAGAAAGGAGGAATCTCCTTAGTAACTAGCGAAAATAGTGACCTAGTCCCTACTAGGGCTATTGTTGCATATGGAATGTGTGTTGATTTCAGGAAACTAAATAAATGGACAAGGAAGGATCACTACCCACTACCATTCATAAATGAGATACTAGAAAGATTAGCAAACAATTCTTATTTTTGCTATCTCGACGGATATTCTGGATTTTTGCAAATACCTATCCGACCTGAAGACCAAGAAAAGACTACTTTCAGTTGCCCATACGGTACATATGCATATCATAGAATGCCATTTGGTTTAGGAACAGGCCACCCTCTTTCCAGAAATGCATTTCTAGAACCTTCCCTGACTTTGTGGAGAAAATTGTTGAGGTCTTTATGGACAATTTTTCTGTCCAAGGCACTTCCTTTGATAATTGTCTCTATAATCTCACGAAGGTTTTGCAGAGATGTGAAGAAATAGGTTTCGTGCTGAAATTGGGAAAAGAGCCACTTCATGGTCACCGAACGGATAGTGTTGGGACACAGGGTCTCAGGAAAAAGTATCGAGATAGATCAAGAAAGAATAGAGGTAATAGAAAATTTACCTTACCCTTAAGATATAAAAGGTATGCAAACTTTCATGGGACATGCTAGTTTTTACAGAAGGATCATTAAGGATTTTTCTAAATTAACAAAACCTTTGACTAACCTTTTGCAAAAAGATGCACCCTATTATTTTGATAAAAGAGTTGTGTAGGACTAGGAAAAACTAAGATATTCTTTGGTCACTGCTCCTATCATCCAACCTCCAAAGTGAGATGAACCCTTTGAGATCATGTGTCATGCTAGCAACTACGTTGTTGGAGCTGTCTTGGGACAGCGAGATGATAAAAAACTTAATGTTGTCTTTTATGCTAGCAGGAGTTTGGATGAAGATCAAATGCATTTAGCTACCACAGAAAAGGAATTACTCGCAATTGTCTTTTCTTGTGATAAATTTCGACCTTACATTATTAATTCCAGAGTGATAGTCCATACGGATCATCGTGCCTTGCGTTATCTTCTTGCAAAGAAGGACGTGAAGCCTCGATTGATTTGATGGATATTACTAGTTCAAGAATTTGATTTGCATATAGTAGACCGCAAGGGAGAGGACCATCCAGTGGCAGACCACCTATCGCGTATGGAAATAATACCTTATAATCCTATCCCCATAAATGAATCCTTTCCAGTTGATATTTTAGCTATGATTAAAAAGATAGAACCTTGGTTTGCAGACTACACTAACTTTCTTGTAGGAAAATACATGCCACTTGATATGAATTATCATCAGAGGCAAAAGTTCTTCAGTGACCTGAACTATTATTTCTTGGATGACCCTTTTCTTTATCGGCATGGACCAGATGACGTGATTAGGCATTGTGTCCTAGAGCATGAAATGAATGCTATACTTGAAGGCTATCATAGCAGCCCTAATGTAGGACATCATGCAGGTGACAGAACAGCCGCCAAGGTGCTTCAATCGGGATTCTACTGGCCTACTCTCTTTACAGATGCGCATAGGTTTGTTAAAAATTATGATGCTTGTCAACACACAGGTAATATAGGCCGTAGAAAAGAAATGCCTATGAATTATAGTCTAGTTTGTGAACCTTTTGATGTTTGGGGATTGGATTATTTTGGACCATTCCCTGTTTCAGATGGGCATACTCACATTCTTGTGGCTATAGATTATGTTACCAAGTGGGTTGAAGCCATCCCAACTCACCATGCGGATGTGGCTACTTCGCTGAAGATGATAAAAGACATCATATTACCAAAGGTTCACTCGAATATCATTCGTGTATTCATAGGGATCGATATGGACGTCCACGGTTCCGCTATCGGTCATTGAATGAAGAGGTTTTCATTCTTGTCAATGATTTACCGAACCTACGAGGTCACAAGATTAAGGTAATCATGATCTACTGAGTCTTAGTAGAATGAGAGTATCGAGGATTTATTTGTGGAATGGTTTCTTTAATATTCAAGAGGAACCAGAAGTGTTTCGGGGTCACTGGAAGGGTTTCGGAGTTTATCGGACAGTACCGGGCAGTCCCGATAATTAATATATAGGTGGAAAATGTTTCTGGTGATGTTAAATTAATAATAAAAGGCTCTAGTAATTGTTAGGAGGCCTTTATATTTAATTTAATATCAACAGGCTTTAAAAGGCCAGGAGGTGGAAGGAAACTTGGTCCACAAGGGCCCATGTAGGGGAGGCGGCCCCTTTCCCCCTTGAGGGAGGCCGAATTGGACTTGGGGGAGGAATCCTGCTCCCCCTAGGGCCGGCGCAAGGGGGAAGGATTCGTCCCCCTTGTGTGGCACCCCCTCCTCCCCTCCCAACTTATATATACTAGAGGATCTAGGCACTTTTGTACACACAACTTTTGGAGTCTCCTCTAGTCCAATACTACTAGTTCTAATTGAGACAATTAGAGCTAGTTCTAGTTCCTCTAATCCTCAAAATTATAAGCCCCGTCTGGCTCTAATCTTCTCCTCTAATTCTCCAGCAGCAATCAGTTCTGGACGATGAAGCGCTGCCAGATGTGAAGACCGTACGCTTGCAAACTGTAGAGAGGTCGTGCATTCGGTCTTCAGTTTGAGGGACCGTTCGTGGGCGGTTCACGGGATCGTTCAACTACGGTTCGTGGGACTCCAAGTTCAATCTACATTGACTTGTGTACTTCCACTACTACTCAGAGTCGGTAACGTTCATGATCCAATCCTCTAATGCACCTTCATATTTTTCCTTGGCATTCATAGGCCATTTTTTTGTTTTCTCCTACGTTTCCCAACAAGCCTAACTCCAAGTTCAGACGATGCCGACAGCAACGATGTCCTTCGACATCATTGTCTTTCTTAGAGGCATCATTGTGGAGCCCCTTCATTTCCCTCGCTGCTTGGACCTCGAGCTCTCCGCATCCTCTGTATCCCCATGCCGGAAGCATCCTTTTCAGTATCGATCGCATCAACTGGATCACTCAAGCGAACTGTTCTTTTAATGACCACTCTGGACCCTCGATTCAGTTAGATAAATGGGCTGAGAAAATAGCCTAGTTGACCAAAGGCTCGGTTTCTATTTCTGGAGCATCAACCCATTAGGACAGTTGGACCAGTAATTAAAAGGTGAGTTGGAGGTCACTATATACACCAGATCTCACGGCTAAAAACTTCCAAATCAGCAAAATTGATGGCCAAAAATGAGAGGGTGTAAGAGGGCAGGAAACTGGCTTAGTTTTATTGTCCTAAATAAATAACATCAGCGTCCTTGGCTTTAACAAGTGGCTTCCACTAATGTAAAAAGGCAAGCAATCGGATGGATGATTACGGAAAACAAGTTCAATGGTCAATTTGTTACGAATGGTCCAAAATGACCAAGATTGTTCACTGAAAGCAATCTAGAACACATTAATAATTTTTCCACAGGCATTACTGTCATTTGTCGGCACGACCTTCTCCCTCCTGTGCATTTCACCTCTCCACCCGCACCCTCCATGTTAACCTCTTTTCTTCCTAGGGCGCCACTTCTACCCACCCCCACCATTGCCCTCAAATTCTTCTCCAGCGAGCACCATCGCCGACCGCAACCATCTTTGGTCGCGCGAGCTCCGGACCTAAAAATAAAAAAAAGGAAAAAATAACCTAACTCTGACATGAAGAAAATTAATATAAGTCAGCATAATATTTTTGGAGGTGCACAAGGAGAAAGTTAATAGGGTACTTCACTTGCAAATACATACACCGATGGTGAAAATGATCTTTTTTTCATAAGACTTACAATGTCAACAACAAATTGGCTGTAGAATTTGTTAAGATGATCTATAAAACAATCATTCATAATAACAAAATCGTTAATCTAACATTATAATTTTAAGATAAATATCTTCTCACTATATTTTCTCTCTCATTATAACACTACTATCTTCTTATTAGCAATTAATGTATTAGTCGTATCCGGATTAACATATATTGTTATTCGCTGAATTGACAAAACTTGATGTAGGCTTTGCATACAGTCGCATATTGCAATCAACATTAACTGGAAAATATTCATGACGATACACTTGAGCTTGTTGGATAAAAATAAACTATTTATACTAAACATTTTTACTTGTTTACATGGCATTATCACATATTTTAACTAATATTTTATTACACTTAACAATATTTACCACATATCCATGTTGGTAATATTTACAATTAAAACATTACTAGGGTACAACACAAATTTCTACCAATAGAAATGCCATAATTAAACAAAAATATTGTTTTTATCATGGAAAATATGTTATTTTTAAATTTTTTGTCTGGGATATTGTGTTGAAATAAATTACGTTGATCTAAATATAAACAAAGTAAAATGACAAAACATATGCACCCATCGATTGAGTAATTTGTTCCATTTATTTAGGGTGAGAAAAAAGAGCCATATGTCAAATATAGTTTCAGTGGCCTACACATGCGTTATGGTTGACATTTTATACACATTATAGTGTGCTTACATATGGTTGTGCCTTTCTGATCAATACATATAGTGGTAGATGATTCTACAATGCACAAACCTAAGAAATGTATTTTAGTTATTTCATCTCCAATTTCAGGATTATGCCATTAAGTAGTTGGGTAATCTTCTCTTCTATTCTTGATCCGAGATGTTTAGTGATGCCTAATCGATGTATGGCTTAGATCTTAAATATCTGCCGGGGTCGGGACACGATATCCCAAAAATTAACCCCTCGTGTCATCACCAGTCCAGGCTTACTGTTACTGGTGGACACGTCCTTGTTACAGAATTACCAAGCTATTACAAGAATTAGATACAAGACCATAAAGGTCTAATGATACAACAGGGATTCCGGTGGTGGATGTCGGAAATGACACATGGTACTCCAGCGTCGATGGGGCTCCATTCGCATAGGAACAGCTGACTCGGATAATTCCTATCTGCGTGGCTGCTATCCTAGGCTCTACACGGTCGTCGTTGTGGTACTCCTCGTAGAACTCCTGACCTGGCCAAGTAAATTGCCAGGGACAAGCCAATGAGTACGTTTGAATGTACTCGCAAACATCCTAAACAAGAGATATACCGAATGTAGCAGACAAAATATATGATCATGTTGGACCAAACTATATGCGTATGCTCATGCTGGATCATGCTAAAATGCTCATGCTGACACAAATCTAAATCATGACATGACAATAGCAAAATGATACGGAAGTAAATATAGCATGTTAGTCATGATCAAACTTGTCAGAAATAACGCAAATCAAAGCCACGGGCAGTCTAGCCAGCCCAAGTGACATTCAGAAAAAAAAATGCCAGTCAGGTGTCAAGTGACGCCACGGTCGGACTTGAAGAAAAATGCCAATCGGGTGTCCACAAGAGTAGTGGCGGGATAAACCGCCTGTTAACTCGAGAGACGCCACGAGAGGTCTTGAAAATAAAGTTGAGTGCCTGGGGTAGTCTAGCCAGCCCCTGAGACACTCAGGAAATTCAAAATAAGAGAAACGGGTTAGTCCTCAATAATATGCATAACCATAATAATATTTATCATGCATAAAATATTCATGGTAGCATCAGGGTGACAACAATTATCCTGCAAAATAATTCAGGCTCAATTTAATTATTTTCCTCCGAAGACCGACAATAAGACCGACACTTGACCAACCCAGACTGTAGCACTTAACCGCGGACACGGCTATTCGAATAGGTTTATACTCTGCAGAGGGTGTACTCTTTACCCACAAGTAAAGGATATCTTTAGTCAGTACCGTGACACTGACTAATTCCCATTACGGTCTTTGGGTTGAAACACACCTGACCAGCACACACCAGATTAACTTTCCAGCTGCCAGGAATCACCCAAAGCATCGTTCAAGAAAAAACTTTAAGACGGAGAGACCAACGTCCTGCATGGGATCACTATTAATACGCGCGGATTACAAGGGGTGCCCCCCTCTCAGTCACAACTAGAAACACCCATGCCCCCTGACCCGATGACAGGATTTAGTCCACCAACATGGAAACCCTCATCGTAGCCCTCTATGTGGTGTGTGCACGGAAAGGGGTTAACAACTTACTGAACCATACCCCACCTGTGGCAGGGACAAGTGGCAGCACGAATCAAGTATGGGGGTTACCGGAACAAGACTCGATCTACGGTCGACTCAGGAGGTTCAAATTTTCCTGCAGTGGTTAGCTCAACAAAGTATTCTTTCAACATCAATATCAAACAGGGCCATAACCCGTGCATGCTCCAACATGCCCACAGTGATCATTCTCGTCACAACGAGTTTTCAGTCTCACGGTCACTTTTGTCGTGACTGATTCTTTCCTGCAGATTAGTCCGGATCATATAGACATATGTGACATGTGAAAGTAACCATCCTTATTCATGCTTCATGAAGATGCAATATCATCAAGGAATCATGCATGAATAACTAGGTATATTCAAAATTTATTCGAATTCAACATACTCATGATTTAATCATTCTTGCAAATAATTCAATCATGCAATCACCATATCAAGTGTTCAAGATGCTTGCCTTGAGCATGCAGAAGTGTGGGGTGCACTCCAAAAGTTTGAGAATTTTATCTTCCCTCCAATTCCTATTTTCAAAAATATTTGAATTACCACATATAGTAAAAACAGTGCCAAAAATTGTTTCAAATATTTTTGAAATAAATACTAAAATAAACTAGATGAAAAATTAGAAATACCAGAAAAAGAATCAAATTATTTGGAGTTAATATGAATTATTTATGGAATTTCTAAGCTGGAATGAACAAAGAAAAGAACTATTTAATAGATACAGTAGAAACAAGGCTTAGGAAAAAAGTTCACCTAATCCAGATTAATAGAGCATGTTTTTAGAAAACTGTAGAAATTTGAATCCCTGGATTTGGATTTGAAAAGGTTCTTGTGGAATTTGTGGAATACTACTGAAAAAGAAAAAGAAAAAGGCAGAAGTGTGCCTGAGCGCAACTTAGCCATGCGGTGCCACTGGGCCGGCCCAGCCGACCAGCTGCACAGAGGAGGAGGTGACGTCGGAGGCGTATTTGTGGATTACGCCTCCACTTATCCGCGCTGGTGCGGACCTCCAGCCACTGACGGTGGGTCCCGCTGGGCTCACCAGTCAGGTTTGACTAGTCTTTCCCCGCCTCTCTCTCCTTTCGATAGATCGGGGCGAGGTCTCCGGCGATGCCCGCCAG
The DNA here is from genome assembly GCA_011799875.1 of Thinopyrum elongatum. Classification (NCBI taxonomy): domain Eukaryota; kingdom Viridiplantae; phylum Streptophyta; class Magnoliopsida; order Poales; family Poaceae; genus Thinopyrum; species Thinopyrum elongatum. Next base: position 24,923,681 of record CM022303.1, on the reverse strand, counting down.
TGAACAGCGGTGTCCCTCGGGAAGGTGAGCATGGGGGTGGGCTCGGGAGGACCTAGCGACCCTAATGAGGTGCGGCACGGTCGCCGGGAAGCGAGGGGTCGCCGGCGGCGAGTTCTTCTGCGGAGCTCCAGCGAGACCCAAAGAGGGCTTTTGCCCATGGTGGATCCCAAGCTAAATTGAGCACGGGGATGGGTATGCGGGACTATGGGGAGGCTGCTGGAGTAGAGAGTGGAGAGGGGGAGGTCCAGGCGGCGCCGGAATCAACTGGGAGGTGGTAGTGGCCGTGGTGGCCGGAGAGGAAGAAGACGACAATCTCCGGTTGATTTGCTGCTCTAGGGGGCTAACAGGTGAGGGAGGAGAGGTGCTGAGGAGCGAGGCGAGCTCGAGGTGGCCCTCTTATAGCTGCGCGACGTCGGTTCCGTGGCTTCTCGGGGAAGCGACGACGGCGGTGGCCATTACTGCATCGTTGAGGTGGCTGGCGAGGTCAGCGTGGACGGCGGGCTCGGTGGGGAGTTGGCGGACCGGAGTTAAGGCGGGAACGCTCTTGCTTCTGCGGATTGGGCCACGTGTCATGGGCGGCGGTGACAGCGACGTGCAGCGGCTGTGGATGGTGCTATGTGGCGACTGGCTGGCGCTAACGACCAGGGAAGGTGTCGGTAGGGTACCTGGCTTACCCGCGAAGCTAGTGGTGGAGGTGCGTGACTGGGGGAGGCAGTAGGGCGGTGACAAGGCTCGGGCGCCGGCGGTGCAATAACTGCGTTCTGCTCGCGCTCCGAACATGCCCCAGATGTGTTCGACGAAATGCTAGAGTGAGCTAGGGTGATCCACTTAAGCTAATTTTTGCTAGGGTTATGACTACAAAGATGGCAAGACTATTGGACATTCTAGTTTGGTCGGAAGAGCTAGTCCCATAAGTGGTTTTAAGAGGTTGCCATATTCTGTCATGCACATGATGTGCTCGACAGAATGCTAGGGTGACCTTGGAGGATTTATTGGATATGAAAATTGGCAGGGGAATGTCTCTTTGGATGGTAGAGAGGGTGGTGGGGTTGGCTGGGCAAAAAGAAAAAATTGCTAGTGCAAGTTTTGGTGAATTTCAGTTCTGGACAGAAAATGTAGGGGAATATTTGGTGAACTAAAGAGATTCCAATGGAGCTGGAATCCTGGACTTAAGGGTTTTATTGGAAGGACTATAATTGGGAAAAAATTCAGAATTAATGGAGCAAGGAAAATAGGGGTTGTAGTGCAAAGTTGGATCTGGACCAGAAATGAAAAGAGCTTGTTTCACTCAAATTTTACAAAAGACCAAGTTTGCTTTTTGCATAAAAGTGATTTATAGGCATCACATGACCCCTCATAATTTTTTTGGAATTTTGAAAGAATTATTTAAAGTAGTTGTAGTGCAACAGAGGCATTTAAAATATTGAAATAGTTGTTAAAAGAATTGTTTAGAGGCAAATTTTATTCTGAAAATAATTCTTACTGTTATTTAAAATATAATTGAAATGATTTATGGGAACTACCCAAAACCCACATTATTCTGCAAAAATTTCTGTATGGAGGGAAGAATTTTGAAAAACAGAGGGCAGAAAATACTCTAAAATTAATAAAACACCAAATATAATTTAAAATTTTTATTTCTGGCCAATTTTTACTTAATAAAATCATGGTTGAATTTTTGGGGTGTTACAAACTCTACCCCCCTTAAGGAAATCTCATCCTCGAGATTTGTTAAGGGCGGAGGAACTAGATGCAAATCACAACAGACAAGCAATCATGCATAAGACAATAACACACAAGCACATCATTCAATCAAGCACTACACACTGCTAGAAAGATACACATAATCATCTACGGCAAGACGGTGGAATTTACAGGACAACAGGGTTCCTAAGGACATGGCAACTACTCCGGCAGATTCAGTTCTCTTCGTCGACATCTAGACGGGTGTGTCTCGCGGACGTCGAGGCTTCTCCGGGGGCTTCAACGTCGTAGTTGACGGGAGTGTTATGAGGAGCTGTAGGGTTGGGGTAGCGATGATGACCCACGCGGGGTGTAGTGGCTACAGTCCCATTGGAGGAAATCCCAAAGAGACGACGGAGTTCATCCGGGGTATCGAAAGCATCGCCTGGGTGGGCAACAGGGGCAGATCTCGCCGGCTCGATTGGTCTCCCGAACAGTATTACCGGGTTGTCAGTGGCGGGTGCAACTTCACTTCTCACTGGTGTCAGGAGAGCAAGCGTCCTGCGGGTCTCAATCAGATCATTGGTGACCTAATCGAACAGTGCCTCATGCGCTCTTAGGTAGCACACCAGATGCACCAGAGCAGGATCCGTCTCATGGTCTCCATTGGCGACTTGGGTCGGCCTACCATAGTCTTCACGACTAGGGTAGTAGTAGAAAGAGCGGCAGTTAACCCTCGGTGACAGGTGCCGGAGTTGAACTACAGCTTCTCGGGCTGCAAGTTGAATGGCTTGGGGCTCGTCGGAGGTCGTCCTCCCGGTTAACCGGTAAGGGCGCTCTGCGGTGATGCCCCTCTCGTAGATGTGCACCGTGGCCCAGAAGTGGTGGATGGCATCACTCGCGTGCTCTTGGTACACGACATACTCCAGTAGCTCTTCGATGCCGAGAGCACGACGGGTGAGATTGGCGAGGATGGCTGCAAAGCCTTCAAGCTCGGCTGCGGTGGTCTAGTTGTGGACGATGGGACCAGGCATCTTGGGGTGTTGGATATTGAACTGAGAGTGAGGCTGTGATGTGATGAGTTGGGGCAAGGCTTCTCTTATAAGCCAGCGGAGTCTTCCATCGCACGCTTGCGGATGGGACAACTCAGGTGTCGGCCACAGGCACACAGCCTATGGGCTAGGTTGATAGGTTGGGCACCGACTGTCAAAAAAGATGTCGGCTGGCCATTGTGCGGTTATCGGATAGGATGGGCTTGACTGTGGACAGGAAAGGATGTGGACGGTGTGGAAACCTAGAGATAGCGACCAGGCTAAGATAGGATTAGTCAATGGTCAGCCTGGCTCTGATACCAAGGCTGCCAGTGCCGGGACACGATATCCCAGAAATTTACCCCTCGTGTCATCACCAGCCCAGGATTACTGTTACTGGTGGACACGTCCTTGTTATAGAATTACCAAGCTATTACAAGAATTCGATACAAGACCATAAAGGTCTAATGATACAATAGGGATTCCTGTGGTGGATGTCGGAAATGACTCATGGTACTCCAGCGTTGATGGGGCTCCATTCCAACAGGAACAGCTGACCCGGATAATTCCTATCCGCGTGGCTGCTATCCTAGGCTCCGCATGGTCGTCGTTGTGGTACTCCTCGTAGAACTCTTGAACTGGCTAAGTAAATAGTCAGGGACAAGCCTGTGAGTATGTTTGAATGTACTCACAAACATCCTGAACAAGAGATATATCGAATGCAGCAGACAAAATATATGATCATGTTGGACCAAACTATATGCGTATGCTCATGCTGGATCATGCTAAAATGCTCATGCTGACACAAATCTAAATCATGACATGACAATAGCAAAATGATACAGAAGTAAATATAGCATGTTAGTCATGATCAAACTTGTCAGAAATAACGCAAATGAATGCCACAGGTAGTCTAGCCAGCCCAAGTGACATTCAGAAGAAAAAAATGCCAGTCGGGTGTCAAATGACGCCACGGTCGGACTTGAAGAGAAATGCCAATCGGGTCTCCACAAGAGTAGTGGCGGGATAAACCGCATGTTAACTCGAGAGACGCCACGAGAGGTCTTGAAAATAAAGTTGAGTGCCCGGGGTAGTCTAGCCAGCCCCTGAGAAACTCAGGAAATTCAAAATAAGAGAAACGGGTTAGTCCTCAATAATATGCATAACCATAATAATATTTATCATGCATAAAATATTCATGGTAGCATCAGGGTGACAACAATTATCCTGCAAAATAATTCAGGCTCAATTTAATTATTTTCCTCCGAAGACCGACACTAAGACCGACACTTGACCAACCCATACTGTAGCCCTTAACCATGGACACGGCTATTCGAATAGGTTTAAACTCTTTAGAGGGTGTACTCTTTACCCACAAGTAAAGGATTTCTTTAGTCAGTACCGTGACACTGAGTAATTCCCATTACGGTCTTTGGGTTGAAACACACCTGACCAACACACACCAGATTAACTTTCCGGATGCCAGGAATCACCCAAAGCATCATTCAAGAAAAAACTTTAAGACGGAGAGACCAACGTCCTGCCTGGGATCACTATTAATACGCGCGGATTACAAGGGGTGCCCCCCTCTCAGTCACAACTAGAAACACCCATGCCCCCTGACCCGATGACAGGATTTAGTCCACCAACATGGAAACCCTCATCGTAGCCCTCTATGTGGTGTGTGCACGGAAAGGGGTTAACAACTTACTGAACCATACCCCACCAGTGGCAGGGACAAGTGGCAGCACGAATCAAGTATGGGGGTTACCAGAACAAGACTCGATCTACGGTCGACTCAGGAGGTTCAAATTTTCCTGCAGTGGTTAGCTCAACAAAGTATTCTTTCAACATCAATATCAAACAGGGCCATAACCCGTGCATGCTCCAACATGCCCACACTGATCATTCTCGTCACAACGAGTTTACAGTCTCACGGTCACTTTTCTCGTTACTGAATCTTTCCTACAGATTAGTCCGGATCATATAGACATATGTGACATGTGAAAGTAACCATCCTTACTCATGCTTCATGAAGATGCAATATCATCAAGGAATCATGCATGCATAACTAGGTATATTCAAAATTTATTTGAATTCAGCATACTCATGATTTAATCATTCTTGCAAATAATTCAACCATGCAATCACCATATCAAGTGTTCAAGATGCTTGCCTTGAGCATGCAGAAGTGTGAGGTGCACTTCAAAAGTTTGAGAATTTTATCTTCCCTCCAATTCCTATTTTCAAAAATATTTGAATTACCACATATAGTAAAAACAGTGCCAAAATTTGTTTCAAATATTTTTGAAATAAATACTAAAATAAACTAGATGAAAAATTAGAAATACCAGAAAAAGAATCAAATTATTTGGAGTTAATATGATTTATTAATGGAATTTCTAAGCTGGAATGAACAAAGAAAAGAACTATTTAATAGATACAGTAGAAACAAGGCTTAGGAAAAAAGTTCACCTAATCCAGATTAATAGAGCATGTTTTTATAAAACTGTAGAAATTTGAATCACTGGATTTGCATTTGAAAAGGTTCCTGTGGAATTTGTGGAATACTCCTGAAAAAGAAAAAGAAAAAGGTAGAAGTGCGCCTGAGCCCACCTTAGCCATGCGGTGCCACTGGGCCGGCCAAGCCGACCAGCTGTGCGGAGTTGGAGATGACGTTAGAGGCGTATTTGTGGATTACACCTCCAATTATCCGCGCTGGCGCGGACCTCCAGCCACTGACGGTGGGTCCCGCTGGGCCCACCAGTCAGGTTTGACTGGTCTTTCCCCGCCTCTCTCTCCTTCTACAGAACGGGGCGAGGCCTCCAGCGTTGCTCGCTGGTGAACGGCGGCGTCCCTCGGGAAGGTGAGCATGGGGGTGGGCTCGGGAGGACCTGGCGACCCTAATGAGGTGCGGCACGGTTGCCGGGAAGCGAGGGGTCGCCGGCGGCGAATTCTTTCGCGGAGCTCCGGCGAGACCCAAAGAGAGATTTTGCCCATGGTGGATCCCGAGCTAAATTGAGCGCGAGGATGGGTATGCGGGACTACGGGGAGGCTGCTGGATTAGAGAGTGGAGAGGGGGAGGCCCAGGCGTCGCCGGAATCAACCGGGAGGTGGCAATGGCCGTGGTGGCCGGAGAGGAAGAAGACGACCCTCTCCGGTTGATTTGCTGCTCTAGGAGGCTTGCAGGTGTGGGAGGAGAGGTGCTGAGGAGCGAGGCGAGCTCGGGGTGGCCCTTTTATAGCTGCGGGGCGTCGGTTCCGTGGCTTCTCGGGGAAGCGACGATGGCGGCAGCCATTACAACGCCGTTGAGGTGGCTGGCGAGGTCAGCGTGGACGGCAGGGTCGGTGGGGAGTTGGCGGACAGGAGTAAATGCGGGAACGCTCTGGCATCTGCGGATTGGGCCACGCGTCGTGGGCGGCGGTGACAGCGACGTGCGCCGGCGATGGCCAGTGCTAGGTGGCGGCTGGCCGGCGCTAACGACCAGGGAAGGTGTTGGTGGGGTACCTGGCTTACCCGCGAAGCTAGTGGTGGAGTTCCGTGACTGGGGGAGGCAGTAGGGCGGTGACAAGGCTCGGGCGCTGGCGGTGAAATAACTGTGTTCTGCTCGCGCTCCGGACATGCCCCTGATGTGTTCGACGAAATGCCAGAGTGCGCTAGGGTGATCCACTTAAGCTGATTTTTGCTAGGGTTATGATTACAAAGATGGCAAGACTATTGGACATTCTAGTTTGGTCGGAAGAGCTAGTCCCATAAGTGGTTTTAAGAGGTTGCCATATTCTATCATGCACATGACGTGCTCGACAGAATGCTAGGGTGACCTAGGAGGATTTGTTGGATATGAAAATTGGCAGGGGAATGTCTCTTTGGATGGTAGAGAGGGTGGTGTGGTTGGCTGGGCAAAAAGAAGAACTTGCTAGTGCAAGTTTTGGTGAATTTCAGTTCTGGATAGAAAATGTAGGGGAATATTTGGTGAACTAAAGAGATTCCAATGGAGCTGGAATTCTGGACTTAAGGGTTTTGTTGGAAGGACTATAATTGGGAAAAATTTCAGAATTAATGGAGAAAGGAAAATACGGGTTGTATTGCAAAGTTGGATCTGGACCAGAAATGAAAGGAGCTTGTTTCACTCAAATTTTTCAAAAGACCAAGTTTGGTTTTTGCATAAAAGTGATTATAGGCATCACATGACCCCTCATAATTTTTGTGGAATTTTGAAAGAATTATTTAAAGTAGTTGTAGTGCAATAGAGGCATTTAAAATATTGAAATAGTTGTTAAAAGAATTGTTTAGAGGCAAATTTTATTCTGAAAATAATTCTTACTGTTATTTAAAATATAATTGAAATGATTTATGGGAACTACCAAAGACCCACATTATTCTGCAAAAAATTTCTATATGGAGGGAGGAATTTTGAAAAACAGAGGGCAGAAAATACTCTAAAATTAATAAAACACCAAATATAATTTAAAATTTTTATTTCTGGCCAATTTTTACTTAATAAAATCATGGTTGAATTTTTGGGGTGTTACAAACTCTACCCCCCTTAAGGAAATCTCATCCTCGAGATTTGTTAAGGGCGGAGGAACTAGATGCAAATCACAACAGACAAGCAATCATGCATAAGACAATAACACACAAGCACATCATTCAATCAAGCACTACACACTGCTAGAAACATACACATAATCGTCTAGGGCATTACATTGGAATTTACAGGACAACTGGGGTGCTAAGGACATGGCAACTACTCCGGCAGATTCAGTCCACTTGGTCGACATCCAGACGGGCGTGTCTCGCGGACGTCGAGGCTTCTCCGGGGGCTTCAACGTCAAAGTTGACGGGAGTGTTATGAGGAGCTGCATGGTTGGGGTAGCGATGATGACCCATGCGGGGTGTAGTGGCTACAGTCCCGTTGGAGGAAATCCCAAAGAGACGATGGAGTTTATCCGGGGTAACGAATGCATTGCCCGGGTGGGCAACAGGGGCAGACCTCGCAGTCTCGATTGGTCTCCCGAACAGTACTACTGGGTTGTCAGTGGTGGGTGCAGCTTCACTTCTCACCGGGGTCAGGAGAGCAAGCGTCCTACGGGTCTCAATCAGATCATTGGTGACCTGATCGAACAGTGCCTCTTGCGCTCTCAGGTAGCGCACCAGATGCACCAGAGCAGGATCCGTCTCATGGTCTCCATTGGCGACTTGGGTCGGCCTACCATAGTCTTCACAACTAGGGTAGTAGTAGAAAGAGCGGCAGTTAACACTCGGCGACAGGTGCCGGATTTGAACTACAGCTTCTCGGGCTGCAAGTTGAATGGCTTGGGGCTCGTCGGAGGTTGTTCTCCTGGTGAACCAGTAAGGGCGCTCTGCGGTGATGCCCCTCCCGTAGATGTGCACTGTGGCCCAGAAGTGGTGGATGGCATCACTCGCGTGCTCTTGGTACACGACATACTCCGGCGGCTCTTTGATGCCGAGAGCACGACGGGTGAGATTGGCGAGGATGGCTGCAAAGCCTTCAAGCTCGGCTGCGGTGGTGTCGTTGTGGACGATGGGACCAGGCATCTTGGGGTGTTGGATATTGAACTGAGATTGAGGCTGTGATGTGCTGAGTTGGGGCAAGGCTTCTCTTATAAGCCAGCGGAGTCTTCCATCGCATGCTTGCGGATGGGACAACTCAGGTGTCGGCCACAGGGACACAGCCTATGGGCTAGGTTGATAGGTTGGGCACCAACTGTCAAAAAAGATGTCAGCTGGTCACTGTGCGGTTATCGGATAGGATGGGCTTGACTGTGGACAGGAAAGGATGTGGACGGTGTGGAAACCAAGAGATAGCGACCAAGCTAAGATAGGATTAGCCAATGGTCAGCCTGGCTCTGATACCAAGGCTGCCATTGCCGGGACACGATATCTCAGAAATTAACCGCTCGTGTCATCACCAGCCCAGGATTACTGTTACTGGTGGATACGTCCTTGTTACAGAATTACCAAGCTATTACAAGAATTGGATACGAGACCATAAAGGTCTAATGATACAATAGGGATTCCGGTGATGGATGTCAGAAATGACTCATGGTACTCCAGCATTGATGGGGCTCCATTCCCACAGAAACAGCTGACCCGGATAATTCCTATCCGCGTGGCTGCTATCCTAGGATCCGCACGGTCGTCGTTGTGGTACTCCTCGTAGAACTCCTGACCTGGCCAAGTAAATAGCCAGGGACAAGCCTATGAGTATGTTTGAATGTACTCGCAAACATACTGAACAAGAGATATACCGAATGCAGCAGACAAATTATATGATCATGTTGGACCAAACTATATGCGTATGCTCATGCTGGATCATGCTAAAATGCTCATGCTGACACAAATCTAAATCATGACTTGACAATAACAAAATGATACGAAAGTAAATATAGCATGTTAGTCATGATCAAACTTGTCAGAAATAACGCAAATGAATGCCACGGGTAGTCTAGCCAGCCCAAGTGGCATTCAGAAAAAAAAAAGAAATGTCTGTCGGGTGTCAAGTGACGCCACGGTCGGACTTGAAGAGAAATGCCAATCGGGTGTCCACAAGAGTAGTGGCGGGATAAACCGCCTGTTAACTCGAGAGACGCCACGAGAGGTCTTGAAAATAACGTTGAGTGCCCGGGGTAGTCTTGCCAGCCCCTGAGACACTCAGGAGATCGCCTACTTCATGAAGATCTACCCGAGTGAAGGTAGTCCCTCGTGGACGTAAGCCATGGTGGAATAGACAAGGTTGCTTCTTCATGGACCCTTCGTGGGTGGAGCCCTCCGTGGACTCACGCGGCCGTTATCCTTCGTGGGTTGAAGTCTCCATCAACATGGACGTACGATAGCACCACCTATCGGAACCACACCAAAAACCACCGTTTCTTGATTGCGTTTGATCTTCCATACTCTACCCCTTTACATTCCGTACTTTTGCATGCTTAACTATTTCGGCTACTCAATCTCTAGATATGCATGTGTAGAAAGTATTGGAGTGATCTTAACTTGTGCCAAAATCTGCTTAAGTTCCAAGAGAAATTAAAATCTGCAACTTTGGTTGGTTAAGTGTCTATTCACCCCCCCCCCTCTAGACCTATCTCCTCCATCCCACATCATCTGGTGCATCAAGGTGGCATGGCTCCGGCCATTTTGCGGTGGCATGGTGGGGCTTGGCCGTGGTGTAGGCGGCTAGTCGCGGCGGAAGCATGGCTGGGCGGTGGAGGATAGTGGATCTCGGGCTTCTTCCTCCCCCCAAGTTCTATTGGTGCGCCGCTGGCTATGGGGCTGGCGTCCTCGCGTCCATGTGGGGCGTGGTGCTCCTCCGCACATCTGCTCATGCCGGTGCGGCGGTTCCCTCATCCCAGCCCAGGGGCGGGCTGTCCGGGTCCCGCTAGATCTGGCCCCATAGGTGGCGGCTCCGATCTGAGGGCTTGGGACCATGGCTAGGGGCCATGGTCAACGAAAGCTGCGCGAGGAGCTGCGTGGGGTCATCTAGGGGTGGAAAGGAGCCCCTTTAATCTTGTTTCCTTGGAGGACGTTGACCAACAGCTTGGCTGGGTTTTGGGCGGCGAGATCTGGGATGCCAGGGTGGCGGCCCTGGAAGGTGGACTACACGGTCGGCTCTTTGGCGCACGGCGTTGCGGAGGTGGTGGCATTTTTCTTGGGCTGTGTGGGCAGTGATGATCCAGGTGACGGGATCCTAGCGGTGGCATTGTTTCGGTAGTGGTATCATCCAGAACATGGTGTGGAGGCCTATTTTGGTGGCGGCAGACTTGGACCGTGGTACTTTGGCATGAGAGAGTCTCCGAGTGAAACCTTAGCGCTGCGGCGTCGACGACGGTGATGCATGTGGGTGTCGTGTCCCTCTTGGGGGTGTCGTTATGGCATTCTCCCACGTCAGGGCTCCAAGTGAAAACCCTTGTCTGTTTCTTCGGTCTCGACGATGGCAGAGTATTGTGTCGTCACCCTCTTTGGGGCGTCGTCGTGGAACGTAGGTGCCCTGCGGTTGCGTTTCCTCGACATCGACTAGCGAGTTCGGATCCTATCTTGAAGCTCCTTCGGCTCTGGCTTGGGGCGGTCCTCATGCCTTCCTATCTTTTCCATGCGACGTCGAGGGCATCACTCTCAGTCCATGTTGTCTGCAGGCAGAATCGGTGCTCCATGGTCCGGAGCGAGAGGGCAGGGGACTTTCTCCAGCGATAACTTGGTGTGTGTGTGTGTTGCATCGACATCCGGTGGTTTCTCGTGGAGGCGTGGTCTCTCTTCTAGTTAGTAGTCTCGGGGGTGTTTTGATGGAGTGTGGGCACTCTCGCAATCTTGTTTTATCTTTGATATGCTTTGTAAGAGGTTTCCCGCGTCACCTTGTATTGATTCGGCCACTACAACAGGACCCCTCCGACAACAACGCTTTTTTCCGTATCTGAGAGTCCATATATGCGTTGCTAGTATCTTTACCAATGGTTTTGGATGCGTAGCCTTATCCAGTGTTGCTAGCACATAATGCAACGCTTATACATCCATTGGTAAAAGGGACCGTTGCAAGAGTACAACACATAAAAATAAACTTTTACTACACTTTTATATGTTGGTGCTCAATGTACAGGAATCCAAATCTCATTGCTTGGCAATAGAAAATTTGCATATACTTCATGTGTTGGTACATATATAATGTGAATATTATTATATATATATATATATATATATATTGCCATCAATTAAATTAATGCTCCACATATAGGAAAAAATAAGAGAATATACTCATGAGAGGAAGAAATCATATATTGGATAAAACCGTTGGATTACAATAGTGGATATTACAGGAGGAACATCAGCCAAATATGCTGCATAATCTAAATATTTTCTTCACAGTGAAACTTTAACTGAAAGAATCCATCAACATCCCTACAACTTAACTAAAACTTAACCGAGGAACATCATCCAGCAACATCAACAGCATCCCAACAACTTAATTAAAACCAAAAGCATCCATCATCGTCATCATGAACTGGAACATCATCATCATCATGAACTGGAACATCATCATCATTGCAGTATACTTGTCACGCACCCATATAATCATCCATATATCTTTTGAATCTACAAAGAAAATAACAAATTGAACTGTTAACACACAATGCATTGACATGATGCAAGTATTGATAGAGGCAAGATATTAAACACGTACAAAGGTTGAAGGCATACAGCACTAAAAATAGTATGTCGTGTTGTCTCTATGTAGCAGCAAAGTGTCTACAGACTGCCCACTTAAATGTCTTGTTGTTTAGCCTATATTAGCTTGAAGAAAACAGTTTAAAAAGGAGGTTTGATAGTGGGAGCTACACTTGTCTAAATGAGAAAAGTACGGCACCTTCGTCCAGATGTTGAAAGTTACATGACATTTATCATAATTTGCAAAATAAACATGTATCTAGAAAGCCATTATTATTTAAACCTTTGAGTGGCTATTTCTAAAGGTGTGGATTACAGTAGCAGTATTTTCGGGAACCATCAATTGCAACTATCCTGATGTATATATCCAGGGTGTTAGCAAAACTTAATAATCAAAAAAGTTGTACTATTTGAATAGCACATGGTAGTCTTAGCAAATAATGTACACTGAATACAAAATAAAAACACATACATGACCAGAGCTTGAAGAAAACAATATATGATGGTGTAGATTTTCTACAGTTATATATTACCAAGAAGATATCTACGAGAAAATTTATTATAAATCTCCAAGCATGCATATCTTAATGGCCATAACATCTTAATTAATAAATTCTTGAGCTAATCAAAGGAATGAATAGTTAGATCACCTATTGTAAAATATATATTGCACAAATACGAAATCAAGCTCAAACTAAATTATAGAAAAATATGTAAGAAACCATAAAGTACCTACCGTCTCTTTGAAAGTATCAAATTCTATTAGTAATTATGCAGATGTATCCACCTTCACATTATACACTACATGTAGCAATACAGAAAGGATTAGTAACTTCAATTGTATTAGTTTAGTCAAGGAAGGGCTTCTCCATTATATCGTCACAGCAAACAATGAGAAATAGAGGGAGGGAGCGTAGCTGGCTGATACTAAGATTCTTTTTATCTTTTGATGGAATGCCTTTTTCAATTAACGCTGCATCTATGATTTTAGGCTGATGCTGACATGTGCAAATTTCAGGTTAGGCTCATACATTACCAGCCAACATTAGAAACGAAGGAATCATGCATTACATTAAATTACAGGGGGAAAAGAAGGCAAATGACCTTAGAATGTAGTGATGCAAACCATGTTCCAGCAATACACAAAAAAAATGCCGACATGCATCTCCTCAAGCCATGGTAGACCATGGCGCTTCTCTGTTTTTGAGCTCACTAGGAACTGATCAACAGATCTACGTGCAATCTGAGGCATGAATTAAATTTCAACACAACAATTAATTGCGTATGTGAGAAAACAAATTAGTTACAAAGCTCAGGAAATTATTTGCAATCATATCAGGGATATCCATCAAACAAATTAACATAGAATTAATCTGTATATTACTTGGTAGCATTAGTTAGATCCATCCGCACCTTACTGCCACCATGCTTGTGAACATCATGTGCGTTTTATGCCTCCAGGACCGCATCTAAGCCTCATAGCGCTGCATCAACCTACATTTTTCACAGATTAATTCATATATACAATTGGTTGTAGGAAGTGGAGATGGGACAACGTGCGTCGAGGAATCATGAGGATATAGGCAGCAAAAGTGTCTGGCAATCAAAATCCACCAAAACGAATCTGTAGGCTGCACTTTCTCACTAGAGCCTACGTCTCAAATTGCAGGAGCACAACATAAAAATTCTCAAAAATGAAAACCAACTTCCTTCTTGCTCATTGGATACCTGCAATCAGTCTGCCCTACTTCCTCGAATCTATGGCTGGTAGCACTAGGGGTTAATCTTGCAGTCCAATCGAAGCACCAATTTACACTTTAGCAGCACAACAAAATCAAATTGACCACAAGCAGCAGGCACTTGGGCCCAAATAGTGGCAAATCCTAACACCACCAGAACAACAATGGCTCCTGATATGCCACGAACCAGAGCAGAGAGGAGGAGTGGACCGACTCACCTAAAGCTAGAGGAGGAAGCTCCATGTCTGCTTCATCCCAAGCAGCAGCAAGGCTGTCCACTGGCCGTTCCTCCCTGCACATCTACAGGAGAAGAGAAGAGGTTAGAGAAAGGGGGAGAGAGAGGACGAAGCCAGGGAAGGGGGTGCACTCATCGGACGAGAGGAGGACGGCATGGCCACCGGTGCCATCGCCTACAACCCTAGCCATGGGGGAAGAGTCACGGGTGTGCTTTGGTGGCCTCGAGCGCTGGATCAAGATGGATGGGAGGGCGCCGCGGTGCAAGGGAGCTCGGGCTATGCTTCGCGGTGGCGGGATACACTGGACATCGCCTGAATCAACCGCCGCGGGTGGCGCAGCAAGTAGCCGCGTGAAGAGAGAGATGGGACGCGAGCGGGATGGGTTGGTGGGGGATGCTGTGGATCCAGCAGCCTCTGGAGCTGTGAGGTGGGACAAAGGGAGGGGGAGGGCCGGCGGCGAGGTGGATCGGAGAAGGAAGGGGAGGCGGTGGGTGGCGGCGAGTTGGGAGAGCTGAGGGGAACCGGGAGCTCCGTTTCTCGCGCGTCCCTCTCTCCTTTCCTCTATTTTTTTGCATGTATAGGGATAGGGCCGTGAGCTACAACCCTGCAACGTATATGCTGCACCACTTATATTCGTATCTACAATGAATTTTGCAGCGTATCGTCAAAATGTTGTAGAATTTGTGTTGCTTTATAGGGGGTATCCTTGTAGTGGGCCGTGTTGCTTTATATACCATTTGTTGGAAATATGCCCTAGAGGCAATAATAAAATGGTTATTATCATATTTCCTTGTTTATGATAAATGTTTATTATTCATGCTAGAATTGTATTGACAGGAAACATAAATACATGTGTGGATACATAAACAACACGGTGTCCCTAGTGAGCATCTACTAGACTAGCTCGTTGATCAAAGATGGTTATTGTTTAATAACCATAGACAAGAGTTGTCATTTGATAACAAGATCTCATCATTAGGCAAATGATGTGATGGACAGAATCAACCGTAAGCTTAGCATATGATTGTGTCACTAAGTTTACTTTGCCGTAGCTTCCGTAATGTCAAGTATCTGTACCTTAGACCATGAGATCATGTCACTCCCGGATACGGGAGGAATACTTTGTGCTATCAAATGTCACTTTGTAACTGGGTGATCATAAAGGTGCTCTACAGGTATTTTTGAAAGTATTTGTTGGTTTGCATGGATCGAGACTGGGATTTGTCACTCCGTGTGACGGAGAGATATCTCTGGGCCCTCTCGGTAATACAACATCACAAGAAGCTTGCAAGCATGTGACTAATGAGTTTAGTCATGGGATCTTGTATTATGGAACTAGTAAAGAGACTTGCCGGTAACGAGATTGAACTAGGTATGGACATACCGACGATGGAATCTCGGGTGAGTAACATATCGCCGGACAAAGGGAATTGTATACGGGATTAGTTGAATCCTTGACATTGTTGTTCAACCGATAAAGATCTTTGGAATATGTAGGAACCAATATGGGACTCCAAGTCCCACTATTGGTTATTGACCGGAGAGGTGTCTCGGTCATGTCTACATGATTCTCGAACCCGTAGGGTCGCACGCTTAATGTTCGATGATGCTAGGGTAGTATTGGGATATTCATATGGTGAGTCCAAAAGTAGTTCGGAGTCCTGGATGGCATCCGGGACGTCGCGAGGAGCTCCGGAGGTAAAGATTTATATAAGAAAAGTCCTTTCCGGGGTTCCGAAAAAAGTTCGGTTTTTTCTAGTATTGTACAGGAAGGTTAGAATGTTTCGGAGGGTTCCATGGTGGGGCCACTTGTCCAGAACATCCCACATGGACCAAGGGATGGCGCACCAGCCCTACATGGGCCAGGCGCCCAGCCCCACTTGGTCCATGCGCAAGGGATAAGGCAAAATCCCTTGAAAATATTGGGAGACTTGGAGGCCAAGTACTATTCATGGTTACTGTCTATGGTTACTGTTCACATGCTATTCATCCCTTGGAGGAGGGTCCAAGGGATGGCCAACCCCTCCCTCACCCCTATATAAAGGGTGGAGGCTCAAGGGGAGGGGCTCACCCCTTTGCCTAGCCTCTGCCCTCCCCGTCTCTCCCTTCTCCTCGTTCCGGTTCCGTTTAGCGAAGCGCTGCCGGCACTCCACCACCACCATCACCACCATGCCATCATGCTGGTTGTGATCCCATCTACTTCTCCTCCTTCGCTTGCTGGAATAAGAAGGAGGAGACGTCACCAAGCTACACATGTGCTAAACTCGGAGGTGCTGTCCGTTCGGCGCTAGATCGGTTTGGATATTGATTGGATGGCGAAGAGTATGACTACATCAACCCTATTATATATGCTTCCACTTTCAGTCTACAAGGGTACATAGACACACTCCCCTCTCATTGCTATGCATCTCCTAGATTACTTCTTGGGTGTTTCATACAATTTTTTTTATTTTCATGCAATGTTCCCCATCAGTGGCTTCAGAGCTAGGTCTATGCATAGATGTATATAGACGAGTAGAACACAAAGAAATTGTGGGTCATGATGTTCATATTGCTTACCTCCTTTGTTATTTCTAGATTCGGCGGTATTGTGGGATGAAGCGGCCTGGACCAACCTTACTTGTCCTCGCACAAGAGACTGGTTCCACTGACAGACATGCAACTTGTATTGCATAAAAGTGGCTGGCGGTTGTCTGTCTCCCCCACCTTATCTAAATCTGTTTTGACAAGGGTAGTCCTTGTAGGAGGTTAAAAGGCAACTTGTATATCACCGTTGTGGCTTTGTGTATGTAAGAACGGTTCTTATATGTTACCCATATGTAACACCCCTTAGTAATGAGCAACGGTGATCCATGATTATTATGCTAAGTCTCTATGATTTGCAATGTTTAATCAATATGGATTAATATCTCATTTCAAATTCCTCCACTGAATTCAATTCAAATGCAAAGTGAAATTTGAAGTTGTTCAAAAATTGCTGGAAAATAGTTCATGTTGCAGCAAAAAATTCCAAAAACAAATTAATGTTCTAGAAAACAACATCACCTATTTTCCTAAAATGGGCTAGAGTATTTAAAAGTGCAAAAAACAACAAATTAAAAGCCATATCCATTTATGAAAAATTCAAATGGATTCCAAAATTTCCCAAACTTTTTGAGGAACTGCATCACATTCCCTAGTAATTGTTTTCACCAGTTGCACATTTTTGCAACAACCAATTAGTACAAAAAGAAAATGCAAAAGGCCACTAGAAAAAGAAAACAGAAAAAAGGGAAAAAGGAAAACGCTACTGTGGACTGGGCCTAAGTCCACAGTGCGGCCCAGCCCACAGCGCCCGTCTCCCTCCTCTCTCTCTTCCCTCATGTTGCCGTCGCCGTAGCCGAGCGCGCGCGCACCGGCGAACGGCCGACACGGCAACGCCAGAGCCCAGGCGAGGGGATAAGGTTGGCCTCCTCGGCCTTCTCGTCCTCCCCTTTCCAATGGCCCCGCCTCTCTCGCTCTCTCCCGAGCTCTCTCTCCCTCTCCCGTGCACGCCCGTCGCCGCTCGTCGTCGTTCTCACGCCCGCCGTCGTCCCCGCGCCGCGCCACCTTGTCCTCGTGCTTCGCCGAGCTCCACTACGTCGACTACACCAACGAACGCGAGCTTGGGAGCTCTGTAACAACCGCCTCGCCTCTGTCTTCTTCCTCGGATCCCGGAGCTTGCCGCCGTCGATTCACCGTGGCCACCGCGCTACCGTTCACCCAAGGGGCCTCCGTGTGCCCGCTAGGTGAGCCACCTACCTCCCCAGCCCTTGAGCTGCCCTACTTTGTGCCGTAGCCGTAGCCTCCACCGTGGCCAAACCCATCTCCACCACCGAGCTCGCCGCCGTCAATGCCGTCGCCGTCGAGCTCGTCCGAGCACGTAGGCATCCTCAGCTTGCCCATAGCAGCCCAACGCACACTTGCACATCGCTTGCCGTGCCCGCGAACGCCGTATCCGTGCCCGCCCGAAATTGGTCCATCGCTGACCTTGTCGCCGGCGTTGATTCCGGCCGACTCCGGCGACGCCACCACCACCAGTCGACGTGCCACTCTCCGCTCATCCGAATGGGCCAAGCCACGCGCCAAATGCCTCGCTGTAGCCGAATTCTGGCGAGGCCAGTGGCCTCCGCCGTGTTTTTCGGTCGCCGGCTGATACGTCTCCATCGTATCTATAATTTTTGATTGTTTCATGCCAATATCCTACAATTTCCACATACTTTTGGCAACATTTTGTATTATTTTTGGGACTAACCTATTGATCCAGTGCCCAGTGCCAGTTTCATGTTTTCTGCTTATTAATTGTTTCACAGAAAATCCATATCAAACGAAGTCCAAATGCAATAAAATTTTACGGAGAATTATTTTGGAATATATGAGATTTTTGGGAGGTGGAATCAATGCAAAAGGAGGCCCACAGCGTCCACGAGGCACATTGGCGCGCCTCCCCCCCCCCAAACGTGTGGAGGTGCCTCGTGGGCACCACGTAAGTCGGTTGGGGCTATTCTTCTGGCACAAGGAAGCTAATATCTGGAAAAAAATCATGTTAAAATTTCAGCCTAATCGGTGTTACGGATCTCCGGGAATTTAAGAAACGGTGAAGGGCCAGAAAAGAGGAACACGAAACAGAAGAGAACAGAGAGAGAGAGAAATACAATCTCGAAGGGGCTCCCGCCCCTCCGGGTGCCATGGAGGCCAAGGACCAGAGGAGAAAACCTCCTCCCATCTAGGGGGGAGGCCAAGCAAGAAGAAGAAGGAGGGGGGCTCTCTCCCCCTCTTACCCGGTGGCACCGGAACGCCGCCGGGGCAATCATCATGACGGCTATCTACACCAACAACTTAGCTGCCGTCAACACCAATTCTCTCCCCCTCTCTGAAGTGGTGTAACCTCTATTTTCCCACTATAATTCCCAACACCAATTCTCAACGCTATATATTATTTCCCAATGATGTATGGCTATCCTATGATGTTTGAGTAGATCCTTTTTGTCCTATGGGTTGATTGATGATTGTGATTGGTTTGAGTTGTATGTTTTATTTTGGAGCAGTGCTATGGTGCCATCCGTGTAGCGCAAGCATGAGGGATTCCCGCTGTAGGGTTTGCAATACGTTCATAATTCTCTTATGGTGGGCGGCTAGAGTGATAGAAGCTTACCCGAGTAAGGGGGTTGTTGCATATGGGAGTAAAGAAGACTTGATAGTTAATGCTATGGTTGGGTTTTACCTTAATGATCTTTGGTAGTTGCGCATGCTTGCTAGAGTTCCAATCATAAGTGCATATGATCCAAGTACGGAAAGTATGTTAGCTCATGCCTCTCCCTCATATAAAATTGCAACAATGATTACCAGTCTAGTTATCGATTGCCTAGGCACAAATAACTTTCTTGTGTTACAAAAGCTTTCTACTAAACAACTAACTTTTATTATCTTGCAATTTACTCATAGTTTTATTCTCGCAAAGTGCTTCTAGTTTTATTCTTACAAACCTAACCTATCACCTACAAAATAGTTTCATACTTGTTATAGGTAAAGCGAACGTTAAGTGCGCGTAGAGTTGTATCGGTGGTCGATAGAACTTGAAGGGAATAGTAATTCTACCTATAGCTCCTCGTTGGGTTCGACACTCTTATTTATCGAAAAAACTACAATTGATCCCCTATACTTGTGGCTTATCAAGACCTTTTTCTGGCGCCATTGCCGGTGAGCAATAGCGTGGGGTTGATATTGTTATGCGTGCTTATTTGCTTTATCACTAAGTAGTTTTATTTTTTATTCTAAGTTTTTTATATCTTTAATTATTGGTATGGAACACGAAACACCAAAAAACTTAGTTGTACTTGCTACTCATGGAGGTGGGGAACCTCCTAAAACCCTCGATGCTTGTTATGTGAAAGACATTAAATACTACTTTGATAATCCTGATAAAACTCCATTCAACTTGATAATGGCAGTTACTTTGGATCAATGGGAATACTTTAGGGATTATCGCTTGTATCAAAAAGGGAAACTCTTATGGGGTCAAATTTATTATTTGCATTGGTATGCTCCGAATTTATGCTTAAGATATGATTATACTTGCTGATGTAGGATGAAGGCTCTACACCTTCCCTTTTCATGTGAATTTAATGATAATGAAACCTTAGCTTCTTATGCTAATGGTATATATGATTACTATGATGTGGAACCAATAGAAAAATTTGTTGCTTTTAAGGGTGCTTATGAAATTGAATCTTTGCTTGAAAAGTGTGAAAATTATGATGATGCTGTTTACCGATCTGAAAATTTTGCTATACTTAAATATTGCTATGAGAATTATGAATACAATGCCTATATTGATCAATTTATTGAGAAAGTCTCCGCTGTCTGAGAAGAGTCTAATATTTTGCAGGAATCTATGGAAGAAGAAATTGATGACACTGTGAGCTCATTGGATGAAAAAGATGACGAGGAGAGCGACGAACAAAGGGAGGAAGAGCGGATTAGCTACCCATGCCCACCTTCTAATGAGAGTAACTCTTCAACTCATACATTGTTTAATTTCCCTTCGTGCTTACCGAAGGATGAATGCTATGATAATTGCTATGATCCCTTTGATTTGTTTGAAATATCCCTTTTTGATGAAGTTGATGCTTGCTATGAATGTGCCATGATGCCAATATGAATTATGCTTATGGAGATGAACTTGCTATAGTTCCTTATGTTAAGAATGAAATTGTTTCTATTGCACCCACACATGATAGTCCTATTATCTTTTTGAATTCTCCCAACTACACTATGTCGGAGAAGTTTGTGCTTATTAAGGATTATATTGATGGGTTGCGTTTTACTACTCCACATGATGATTTTGATGAATATAATATGCATGTGCTTGCTGCTCCTAATTACAATTATCATGAGAGAGGAACTGCAAGTCCACCTCTCTATCTTTCCAATACGATAAAATTGCAAGAAACTGTTTATACTATGCATTGGCCTTTACTTGATGTGCGGGAATTGTTCTTTTATGACATGCTGACGCATAGGAAGAGAGTTAGACTTCGTCATTGCATGATATATGTTGCTTGGTGCTCACTACTAAATTACAAATCATTGTTAATTAAAATTGGCTTTGATATACCTTGGGATCCGAGTGGATCGATTACTTGAGCACTTTCTGTCCTAGCTTAATGGCTTTAAAGAAAGCGCTACCAGGGAGACAACCCAGAAGTTTTAGACAGTCATTTATTTTTGTTGTTTGCTTTTAAAAATTTTAAAAACAAAAAAATATAGAGGGGAACATAAAACTTTTATAAAAAGAAAAGTGAAAGTGAGACAGATGAGCAATGTGGAAGTCGAGGCTAGCCTTGAACTTTGTTCATGCCCATGAAAACTTTGTGAATCTTGATTACAGAAACTTTTCAACAAAAATAATTATCCACTTGTACAAATCCATTGTATTATAAAAATAATGTGCCAAGATTTACCGTTAGGATGTTTCAATTGCTTGTTTGGTATGTGCAGTGCAAAAATAGAAACTTTTGCTGTAGTGCGTGAATTTACATTTTTTACTGGAATGTGCAAAAATTCTGAAGTTTTACATAGTACTACTATGCAAATTGTTTATTTTTCCTAATGTTTCAGAATTTTTAGAATTACATAAGTATGGTCAATCTTCAGATTGCTACAGACTGTTCTGTTTTTGACAGATTCTGTTTTTGTTGCATTTTTTTGCTTATATTGATGAAACTTGGATTGTATCGAAAGGTATAAGCCATGGTGAAGTTAGAATACAGTAGTTATAATGCAAAAATAAAATATAAATGTGTTTGCAACAGTACTTAAAGTAGTGATTTGCTTTATTATACTAACGGATCTCACGAAGGCTTTGTTAAGTTTTGTGTGGATGAAGTGTTCGAAGATCGAGGAGGTATTGATATGAGAAGAATGAGGAGAGGAAAGAGCTCAAGCTTGGGGATGCCCAAGGCACCCCAAGTAAATATTCAAGGAGACTCAAGCGTCTAATCTTGGGGATGCCCCTGAAGGCATCCCATCTTTATTCAACAATTATTGGTATGTCTCGGTTTTTGTTTTGTTCACATGATATGCGTAAATTCTTGGAGCGTTGTGTGCCTTTTCTTTTTCTTTTAATAAATGCACCATGCTGGTATGAGATAGTCCTTGGTTGATTTATAGAATGCTCTTTGCACTTCACTTATATCTTTTGAGTATGGCTTTATAGAATGCTTCATGTGCTTCACTTATATCATTTGAAGTTTGGATGCATGTTTCTCTTTATATAGAAAACCGTTATTTGTAGAATGCTCTTTTGCTTCACTTATATTTGTTAGATCATGGTCTTTTGTAAAAAGAATTAAACTCTCTTGCTTTACTTATATCTATTTAGAGAGTCAATAGGAATTGGTCATTCACATGGTTAGTCAGAAAATCCTACGTAAAACTTGTAGATCACTGAATATGATATGTTTGATTCCTTGCAATAGTTTTGCGATATGGAGATGATAATATGTGAGTTATGCTAGTGAGTAATTGTGATTTAGTAAGAATATTGGTCTTAAGGTTTGTGATTCCCTATGCATGCACGTAAAGTCAATAGTTCTGCAACGAAGTTACATCCAACTTATGGTGCATTATTCAGTGTTAGTTATTCACAATGCATGCTTATGACCATTTTCATTTTTTGGTTGGTTGCTTCTCAATCTATTTGCTAGCCTTCATCTATACTAAGTGGGAATACTGTTTGTGCATCCAAACTCCTTAAACCCAAGTCGTGCCAAATGAGTCCACCATACCTACCTATATGCGGTATTTCCGTGCCGTTCCAAGTAAATTTGCATGTGCCAACTCCAATTTTCAAAATAATTTTCTGCTTTGTGTGCCCGTACCGCTCATGAAGCGGCAGGGGGTGGCCAATATTTTCCATGCTAGGAGTGTTATTCTCACGATGAGTGTTTATTCACTTGTCATTGCACAAGAGAGTGGCTGGTAATAGGGATGCCCAGTCCCACAATGAAGTCAAAAATTAATAATAACAAAATTCCTCGAAAAGTGTTGGTATGGAGGGCACCCGTGGATACGGCTAGCCATGGATTGTGAAAGAATGGTGGAAAGGAAATAAACTTTACTTTTTGTTTGGGAACCGCTTATGATGTGTCTAGCATGGAAAATATTGGGAATTCTCGATCGTTTTTGTGGACAGGAAAAGCATGCCTCTCAAAATAATTTTATCTCTCTAATTTAAGCTTTGAGCTCTGGCACCTCTGCAAATTTATGCTTCCCTCTATGAAGGGCCTATCTATTTTACTTTATGCATTTTTTATTTGTATTGAGTCTCCATCTTCTCTTATAAAGCACCAACTGGAGAGCACTATTGTCATACTTGTGCATTGGGTGTGGTTAATGTTGAGTGTGTTTCATGAATGGATCAATGAGTGAGCATAATGGGCTAGGGATAACTTTCTTTAGCATTGATATTTTGAAAGACATGGTTGTTTGTTGGTATGCTTGAGTATTGATGTCTTTATATCAAATTATAGACTATTGCTTTGAATCACTCATGTCTTAATATTGATGCCATGATTAAACTATATTATCAAGATTATGCTAGGTGGCATTCCACATCAAAAATTATCTTTTTTATCAATCACCAACTCGAGGACGAGTAGGAATTAAGCTCGGGGATGCCGATACGTCTCCATCGTATCTATAATTTTTGATTGTTTCATGCCAATATCCTACAATTTCCACATACTTTTGGCAACATTTTATATTATTTTTGGGACTAACCTATTGATCCAGTGCCCAGTGCCAGTATTTGTTTTCTGCTTGTTTTTTGTTTCATAGAAAATCCATATCAAACGAAGTACAAATTCAATAAAAATTTATGGAGAATTATTTTGGAATATATGTGATTTTTGGGAGGTGGAATCAAGGCAAACGGAGGCCCACAGCCTCCACGAGGCACACTAGCGCGTCTCCCCCCAAACGCTCGGAGGTGCCTCATGGGCACCTCGTAAGTCGGTTGGGGCTATTCTTCGGGCACAAGGAAGCTAATATCCGGAAAAAAAATCAGGTTAAAATTTCAGCCCAATCGGAGTTATGAATCTCCGAAAATTTAAGAAACGGTGCAGGGCCAGAAACGGTGAAACACCCCATGTCATTAGCCACAGTAATCACTTTTGATAATGACAAGTCAGCAAGTTCAACAGTGCATGACCATCATTAGCATGATATTGCATTTCAACTCCTAATTCAAAATTCAAATTTAAATGAAAGTGGAAAATAAAAGTTATTCAACGTAGAAACTAAAATGTTCAACAAATGACAAATATTCTAGAGACCATTCTAAAATTATAACCAACATTTAATAAATTAATTAGGTAACCCAAACCTCCTCTAACAGTGGCTGAAAATAATATTTAATAACCTTTTAATTAATCTAAATCAAATATGAAATGATGTTTTGCCCAAACTAGTTTTTGGTGTTAGGGTATAATGCAAAAATATTTATGGACTAGGTCACACTTTTTACAAAATTCATTTGGTGCCCAAACATTTTGCAAACAGAAAAGAAAAGAGACAGAAAAAGAGAAAAAGGAAAAGGCCTAATGTAACTACTGTGCACTCGAGCCTATCGCTACAGCGCCAGCCCAGAGCCCACCCCGCGCCGTCCCCCACCTCCCGCACTGCTCCTCGCCTCGCTGTCGAACACCACGCGCGCGCGCCCCAGGCCCCGCTCGCTAGCCGCTCGACAGCGCGCCCGCGCCCGCGCTGGGGATAAGAGCAACCCCACACCCCCCTGGCGAACCCTATCCCCAGTTTCCCCCCTTCCTCCCTCGCTTCCCGCCTCGCCAGACGCCGCCATGATCGGCCTCCGCTGAAGCTCATGGCCACCGCCTCTCCCTCGCCACCCCGACGTGTCCCCGAGGCTCGCCGCCGTCCGATACATCGCCTGCGCCAACGGGGCGGAGCTGAGGCACCCTCCATCGCCAAGAACGAGCTTTCTTCCTCACCGGATCGCCGCCGAACGCCGTCATTGATTCCGGACACCCCACGCCTTCCCCGAGCCCGCTTTGCACATCTGCAGGATCGCTGTGAGCTCCCCTTTGTTCTTCCCCTCGTTGCGCTCTGTTTCCGCCACCGTAGCCCCCTCTCCCTATCATGGCCGAGCTCGTCACCGTGAGGGCTCGTCGCCGGCAGCCCTAGGGCGACCATTTGGTCCCGCGCCTATGCCCGTTTATCTCGCCTACGCGCGTAGAGCCTCGATAGCCTTTTGCCTCGCTCATTTGCGCACTGCTGCTGCTGATCTACCTCCGCCCGATGCTCGCCGTCCGCTGCGGTGCTCGCCACCGGCGATTCCGACCACCTCGGCCCGCGAAACCACCGCAGAACGACGCGGCGTGGACCGCCCGATCGAACGCGCCAAACCCCGCCCAAAATGGTACACCGTAGGCGAAACCCGAGCTCGCCGGAGTTCGCTGCCGTGCTCAGGCTCGCCCGAGCGCTCTCCGGCCGGCGTCCAATGTGGCCGGTGGGTCCCACCCCCGTGCCACTAACTGTGGGCCCCCTGGGCCCTAGTTGACCCGTTGACTCGGGTCAACTGCTGACGTGGCCGACCCCTGTCTCACTGACATGCGGGCCCCACTCAATTAAACTAATTAAATAAAACAATAATTTGTTAATTAGTTAATTAATTTAATTAGTAAACTAACACTCACTGACTGCTGGGTCCCACCTGCTAATTAACCCAATTAGTTAACTTAACCCCTCTGTTAGAGCTGCAGTGTATGACATGTGGGCCCCACCTGTCTGATTTGACTGGTCAGCCGACCAGTTGACCTGCTGATGTCACACCTAGGTCATGCTAATGTCACTTTACACTGTTTCGGATAATGTTGAATTTAAATAAATAATTAAATTCCAGAAATTAATAAAAACTTTAGAAAATCATATTAAATAAACCGTAACTCCGATGAAAATAATTTATATATGAAACTTACTCAGAATTTCGATACAAACCCAAATACGCCCTCCGTATACCTGTCAGATGCCCCTAGCTAGATGAACATGGAACTTTTAGACCGATTTTGATAAATGAATAGTGCTCAATGTTGATTAAATAAATCCGGATAGATTCCTAAATTAACTAAATCATTTAGTTAGGCAGTAGAACACCCCGGCATATCATTTAGGCATGTCATACATACTGATTGCATTATTGCCGTGAATTTATTGTTTCTCTCCCCCTCCTTCTCTCTCGATAGACGCCGAGACCGACGACGCTGCACCTGGGTACGACTACACTACCGACGAGCAGCCCGTTGACGACCTCTCTCTATTGCCAGAGCAACCAGGCAAGCCCCCCCCCCCCCCCCCTTGAGCATCCAGATTTCGCCCATTCCATTTCTCCTGCTTACATTAGATTTTGCTAGTTTTAATGTATGTTCCTATTCTGATGCATAGCCTACTTTTGTAACCTGTTCAATGTTACCTTACCTGCCTATGTTAAACTATTTAGTATAGGTTGGTAGTGAACCATCAGTGACCCCCACTACCTTTCCCTTGTTGCCCCTACTTGATCGTCGATGATTCAATCAATGTGATCGTCGATCAGAGACCAACACATCACCTCACCACACTTAGTTGTACGACTCTGCATAGTTACTATCGAGTGCCGAGGGTGATACCTCGTAACGCACTCCTGATGAATACTCTACAGCGTAGCTATTCGGTCGTGGTCATCGAGGGTGATTCCTCCTTCTCCACTTCCGATACGACTCTGTCGTGCAACCCCTCAGTGTGAACCTCGAGGGTGATGCCTCATATGTTCACCCTGATGATTTCATCGAGTGGAATCGCCGAGGGTGATTTCTCGGGGTTTTCCCCCTTGATGTTATGACCACACGGTTACCTTGACCTTTGTTACAGGCGGGTCGACCCTGATGGGTACCCGCTGAGGATCTATGAATTCGGGTGTGCCGGAAGGGCACTCGAGTGTGATACTGTCGCGGAGCTTTAGAGACTCTGATTGTCTTCGCGTGATACTAAATGAGCCTATTGGATTTGGGTGTGTGATCTGAGTGGGTCGACGTGCCCTATACGCACTACCACCACGCGGGATTATGGTTATGGGGCCCTCTGCGATGTACGTTTCTCCCGAAAGCTCATCAGACGTCACGATTCACCGTGCGGGCTGATTGTCGGGATTGGGCTGGATACTTCACTGACGAGTTCAGTGTCGCGCCTGCACCCCGGCCAGTCTTGCAACGCGCAGGGTGCCCAGGGCGAAGGCCCAAGACCTTTGGGTGCATAGGTTAGTCCGGCGTGCTGACCTTTCTGCCGAGCCTAGGTAGGGCGCTGCTTCGTGTTGATCTCCCGAGGACGGGCATTACCCAGCAAGTGTGTCTGTCCAGAGGTGATCGAGCATGTTGGGTAACAGTAGGGCACCCCTGCAGGGATGAATAATCTATTGATAGCCGGTCCTACGGTAAAGGACGCTCAGTTTGTGTATCCCGATCTACTACTTGAACTGGATACTTGTTATTTAATTGAAGCTTCGGGATCGCTTTCTCGCTGGGAGTCGAGGAAGGATCTCTAGGCTTGCTTCAACATGTTTGCTATATAAAATGCTATTCTACTCTCTTCTACTGCTGCAAGATGATGGCTTCGTGAAGATGCTAGTCTTCGATAGGACTAGGCCTTCTCTCTATTCTGGCATTTCTGTAGCCCAGTCCACATATACAGCCTTTTCTCCATTGATAATGTTGCATATGTAGTATAGATCCTTGCTTGCTTAGTACTTCGGATGAGTACTCACGGTTGCTTTACTTTCTCTTTTCCCCATACTCCACCTTGATGATATATCAGACGATGGAGTCCAGGAGCCAGATGCCACCACAGGAGCTTACTACCAGGAGGGTCCAGAGGGCACGTACTACTAGATCGAGCCAGCCGACCAGGAGTAGGATCGGAGGCTCCCAGGCAGGAGGCCAACGCCTTTCGATCTAGAGTCGTTGTTTGTGCTAGCCTTCTTAAGGCAAAACTTGTCTAACTATGTCTATACTCAGATAATATTTGTATGACTGACTTATGTATTCGGATCTTCGGATCCCTGGTCTGTAATATTGCGGATCTCCATTTATTTGTGTTAGAGTTGTGTTGTGATATCTTCCCGTGAGTCCCTGTGCTTGATCGTGCATGTTTGCGTGTATGATTAGTGCATGATTAAGTCGGGGCGTCACAAGTTGGTATCAGAGCCGAGTGCATGTAGGAAGCCCCCTCCAAATTCCTTGGCCGAAGTTGAGTCTAGACATCGAAAAACTAATTTACTAACTTGGTTGTGTGGCTTACGGGCCCACGTCACCAACTGGGTGGTATTAGGATCTTTTATTCCTCGTCTATACTCTGGGACTCTGATCTCTCTTCTATTCGGGTTAAATAAATTTTACTAATGCCGACACTTAGGATCTCGTAAATCCTGTCTACCCGGAGAGCTGGATATCTGTGCGATTTCCCTATCATTGATCTGATTAGTCTGATAATCATTTTCCTTTCCATTGTTTTGTTTAACCTTTCTCTCCGAGTTGTGTTAAACTTCTCATTGTCGTTTGACAACCCTGAATTTCCTCTGTTTCAGATGGATCATTTGTTTCCACCGCATCCTACGACACAGCTTGTGTTGCGCACTTCGACTCGTGATGCCCCTGGGTTTCCAGCTATCCTGATCGCTCTCATGACCAAACTTGGCTACCGCTGGTACCCCGAGTACATGGTCTACGAGGATTACCGCGAGTTCAATCAGGAGCAGTACCATGCTGATGTTCGTATCTATGATCGGCAATATGACTCATACACTGAGCTGCACTTTTTCCATGGTATTGGCGTGACGATTGAGATGGTAGTACATGATGCCGCCTACTCTGCTGTCGCACGTCTCCGAGGAGAGTTCAGCTATATCTTGGATGACTCTAAGTTCCGATACATTCCATATGCCCCTGCTGGAGATGCTACTGGATACTACACAGCTATCTGTGCCCCGCACGAGCCTCGTCGCTACGACCCGCGTGTTCTGATTTAGTGCACTCAGGCTCTGGATTGCACTGTTCGGGCTCTTGCCGTCGAGTTGGTTGCCACTCGAGCACGTCTCTACGATGCTATGATGCAGTTGCTACCCGCTGTTCGCGCAGGGATACATCCGGAGCACATCCTTTATCGGCGCAGGACCCAGATGTATGCTGGTTTTGATTGGCCTGCTGTGGGAGGTCACACACCTACACGTGGACCTCTTCTTACAGCTCGAGACCGGGTTCTGCATCAGAGTGCACATGGAGTGCAGGATCCTACCGCGATGAACATTCGTCATCCGCACTCGCAGTTACCCCGTTATAGTGGTTTTCCCCGATGTTGATGTAGCCTTTGCTATGTCTCGTTGTGTACTTCCTTACCGCGTGCCTGCGCACCGCCTAGTATGTCTAGCTTTTAATTTGTGCCGTTATGCTGTCCGCATGTACCCGACTTTGTGTATGGATCTGTATGTCTTAATCGACTACTGTTATGTATCTGTTACACTACTTAAATTGTGGTCGAGTTACATCATGCTTGTCGTTAAACACTCGCAATTGCTTTTACTAAACTACCCCTGTTGATACTTAGCAGGATGGTTAGACCAGGTGGTCGTGGTCGTGGTGCCCCTGAACGCCCACCGCCTCCAGACTATATGGCAGCTATGATGCAACAATTCGAGCTCAACCGCCAGTTCATGACTGGAATTATGGCTCAGTTTCCGCATCAGAACAACCAGAACCAGAACCCTCCTTCAAAAACTCTGCCAGAGTTTATGCGGCTTAACCCCACTCAGTTCTGCAATTCTGACAAGCCACTGGATGCTGATGACTGGCTCCACGACATCACTCACGAGATGGAGTCTGCTAATGTCGCCCCTGCCAACTTCATCACCTTCGAGGCCTTTTTCCTAAAGGGACCCGCTGCTCAATGGTGGGACACCCACAAGCGTACACTGCCTACTGGAACAGTCATTACCTGGTATGAGTTCCAGGCTGCCTTCCGTCCATGTTACATCCCTCAGGCAATTATGGAACGGATGAAGACCCAGTTCCGCAACCTCACTCAGGGCAACAAGACTGTCGAAGCCTATCAGCGGGAATTTCTTGATCTCTCCCGCTATGCTGAAGAAGACATCGCCACAGATGCCTGTAGACAAGAGAAGTTCTGTAATGGACTCCACCCAGACCTCGAGCTTGCCCTTGCTGCTCAAGACTTCAACGACTTTTCAACTCTTGTGAAGAAGGCTATTCTTGTTGAGACCGCTCAGATGAAACACAAGGACTCGGAGAAGCGCTATCGTGATGCTGGCTCATCTTCAGGCTCAGCACAGAAGCGTCGAGTTTGGATTCCCAACAATGTGTTCCGTCCAAATACCTCTGCGCCAAAGAACAACTATGCTGCACCACGTCTGCCTCCTCCACCACCGAGGCAGCCAAGAGCTCAAGCTATTCAAAACAATGCTCCTCTTCATCCTGAAGATGTTATGTGCTTCAAGTGCCGCAAACCAGGTCACCAGGCTAAGGACTGCTGCCAGACTCAGAATCAGTTGGCTTTTCCTCGTACTGGCCGTGGCAATGGTCATTGCAACAATCAGACCCACAACTATAATACTGGGTCTGCTGCACATGGTCGTGGACACGATTACAACATTGACATTGAAGAAGTCCAGGATCAACCTGCTACTGTGATGGGTACCCTTCTCGTTAACTCAGTACCTGCTTCTGTTTTATTTGATTCAGGAGCATCACATTCATTCATCTCTGGAAAATTTGCATTCATGCATGGCATTCGGTATGAGAAGATGCATACTCCATTAGTCATTAAACTCCCGGAGGTCATTGTCATGCTGACGTGATAGCACCTGACATTACCGTCGAATTAAAGGGTTGGAATTCCTTGCCTCACCCATCGTCTTGAAGTCTTCCACCATAGACCTCATACTCGGAATGGATTGGTTGAAAGCTCACATTGCTTCGATCAATTGTGCCACTAAAGTCGTCCAACTTCTTCAACCCTCCGACGAGATAGTGAATTATACAGCCCGAATTACTCGAGATGCTGAAGCTCAGATATATGCTCTGAATGCTTTGAACGCCTCACCTCTAGAAGGAATCGAGAACATTCCTGTCGTTCAAGATTTTCCGGACGTCTTTCCAGAAGAACTCCCAGGAATACCCCCGGCTAGAGCTGTCGAGTTTGTCATTGACTTGAAGCCTGGCACTATCCCTATTGCCAAGCGTCCTTATAAGATGCCTCCGCACCACCTTCTCGAGCTTCAGGAAGAAATCGACAAGTGACTTAAGAGTGGTTTCATCCGCCCCAGTTCCTCTGCTTGGGGAGCAACTTCACTCTTCGTTAAGAAGAAGGATGGAACTAACCGATTGGTTCAGGATTACCGGCCCATTAACCAAGCCACAATCCAGAATAAATACCCACTACCACGGATCAATGATCTTTATGATCAGCTTGCTGGATCCTCTGTCTTCTCGAAACTCGACTTGAGGTTGGGTTATCATCAGATCCGTGTTCGTGAAGAGGATATCCCGAAGACTGCATTCGTCACTCGTTATGGCTCCTATGAATACACCGTCATGTCATTTGGCCTAACGAATGCTCCAGCTACGTTCTCCCGTCTGATGAATTATATATTCATGGATTACCTCGACAAATTCGTCGTGGTTTATTTGGATGATATCCTTATATATTCCAAGAATGAAGAAGAACATGCCGAACATCTTCGCCTCATTCTGGAGAGGCTTCGAGAAAACAAGTTGTAT
The DNA here is from genome assembly GCA_011799875.1 of Thinopyrum elongatum. Classification (NCBI taxonomy): domain Eukaryota; kingdom Viridiplantae; phylum Streptophyta; class Magnoliopsida; order Poales; family Poaceae; genus Thinopyrum; species Thinopyrum elongatum. The sequence goes on along the minus strand of CM022303.1, from coordinate 24,891,960 downwards.
GCCAAGTACTCCAAATGCGAATTCTGGTTATCTGAAGTGACCTATCTTGGTCATGTGATTTCCAAGGATGGAATTGCTGTTAACCCGGAACGAGTTCAGGCTATTCTTGATTGGACTCCCCCGAAGAATGTCAAGCAAGTCAGAAGTTTTCTTGGACTCGCTAGTTATTGCCGTCGATTCGTTGAGAACTTTTCCAAGATTGCAAAACCATTGACGAATCTGCTCCACAAAGGTGTCAAATTTGAGTGGACAGAAAAATGTCAAGCAAGCTTTCAGACACTAAAAGATAAATTGACATCTGTCCCAGTATTAGCACCCTTGGATTCCCAAAAGGATTTTGTGATATACTGTGATGCATCTCGTCAAGGATTAGGCTGTGTCCTAATGCAAGAGCACAAAGTGATTGCTTATGCTTCTCGACAATTGCGTCCTCATGAAGAAAATTATCCCGTGCATGATCTTGAACTTTCTGCGGTTATTTATGCCCTGGAGCTATGGCGACATTACCTTCTCGGTAACCGTTGCGAGATATACACGGATCACCAAAGTTTGAAGTATTTATATACTCAACCAGATCTGAACCTTCATCAACAAAGATGGCTCGAAACAATTGCCGATTATGATATGAATATCTCATATACCCCTGGCAAGGCTAATGTAATGGCCGATGCTTTGAGTCGCAAGGCTTATTGCAGCAACCATAAGGTTCAGGAAACGCAACCTCTTCTCCATGAAGAGCTTCGCAAGTTGAACCTCCATATTGTTCCACAGGGTTATCTCAATACCCTGGTTGTTGAACCAGATTTAGAACACAGCATTAAGACTATGCAACGGTATGACTCTGAAGTTGAAAGGATCAAGCGGTACCTCGAGAAAGGAAAGCCATCGGAATTCCATCTTGATAAGGATGGGATCCTATTTTTCCAACACCGTCTCTTCGTACCCAAGTTCAAGGATGAGAGGGAACACGTTATGAAAGAAGCTCATGACACTCCTCTGTCAATTCATCCTGGTAGCACAAAGATGTACCGTGACATTTGTCAGAGATACTGGTGGCCTAATATGAAGCGAGACATTGCTCGTTATGTTTCTGAGTGTGACGTTTGCCGCCACATTAAAGCAGAATATCAAAGGCCTGCTGGAACTCTGCAACCCCTTGAAATTCCTGAATGGAAATGGGACAAAGTCCAATTGGATTTCATTACTGGTTTTCCCAAATCTCAGAAGGGTCATGATGCTATTTTTGTCGTCATTGACCGATTCTCAAAGGTTGCTCACTTTCTGCCAGTTAAGGAGACAATCACTGCTAGCCAGTTAGCAGACTTGTATGTTTCCCGAATTGTGTCACTCCACGGTGTTCCATTGGAGATCAGTTCTGATCGTGGCAGCCTCTTCACCTCCAGATTCTGGAATAGTTTCCAGGAAGCTATGGGAACTCATATGTCTTTCAGCACCGCTTTTCACCCTCAGTCACAGGGTCAAGTTGAACGAGTTAATCAAGTGCTCGAAGATATGCTTCGAGCTTGTGTCATCTCCTTCGGTAAGAAATGGGAGGAATCTCTCCCATATGCTGAATTCTCTTACAACAATAGCTATCAAGCTAGTCTGAAGATGGCACCGTTTGAAGTTCTATACGGTCGTAAGTGTTGAACCCCTCTGAATTGGTCAGAAACTGGGGAGCGCTCACTCGTCGGACCGGACATTATTCAGCAAGCTGAAGAACAAGTCCGCATTGTCCGTGAACATCTGAAAACTGCTCAGTCTTGTCAGAAGAGCAACTATGACCGAAAGCACCAGGAAATGGTCTATCAACCTGGCGAACAAGCTTACCTCTGCGTCACTCCGTTGAAAGGCACTCATCAATTCGGAATCAAAGGCAAGTTAGCTCCTCGCTACATTGGCACGTTCCGTATTCTTGCCCGTCGAGGTGAAGTGGCATATCAGTTGCAATTGCCGCCAAATCTTTCTCAAGTGCATGATGTCTTTCATGTATCCCAACTCCGTCGCTACTTGAAGGATCCTATTCGAGCTGTGGATCATGAAATGCTTGAATTGCGGGAAGATCTGTCGTATCCAGAATATCCCATCCGTATTCTTGATCAAGCTGAGCATCGAACTCGTCAGAAGTCAATCAAATTGCTCAAGGTTCAGTGGTCGAATCATTCTGAAGATGAAGCCACTTGGGAATGCGAGGATCGTCTTCGTGAAGAATACCCCGCATTCTTTCAGTCTTCCTCTTAATTCTCGGGACGAGAATTCTTGATAGATGAGGAGAATTGTAACACCCCATGTCATTAGCCACAGTAATCACTTTTGATAATGACAAGTCAGCAAGTTCAACAATGCATGACCATCATTAGCATCATATTGCATTTCAACTCCTAAGTCAAAATTCAAATTTGAATGAAAGTGGAAAATAAAAGTTATTCAACATAGAAACTAAAATGTTCAACAAATGACAAATATTCTAGAGACCATTCTAAAATTATAACCAACATTTAATAAGTTAATTAGGTAACCCAAACCTCCAATAACAGTGGCTAAAAATAATATTTAATAACCTTTTAATTAATCTAAGTCAAATATGAAATGATGTTTTGCCCAAACTAGTTTTTGGTGTTAGGGTATAATGCACTAATATTTAAGGACTAGGTCACACTTTTTATAAAATTCATTTGGTGCAAAAAAAATTTGCAAACAGAAAAGAAAAGAGACAGAAAAAGAGAAAAAGGAAAAGGCCTAATGTAACTACCGTGCACTCGAGCCTATCGCTACAGCGCCAGCCCAGAGCCCACCCCGCGCCGTCCCCCACCTCCCGCACTGCTCCTCGCCTCGCTGTCAAACACCACGCGCGCGCGCCCTAGGCCCCCCTCGCTAGCCGCTCGACAGCGAGCCCGCGCCCGCGCTGGGGATAAGAGCAACCCCGCACCCCCCTGGCGAACCCTAGCCCCAGTTTCCCCCCTTCCTCCCTCGCTTCCCGCCTCGCCGGACGCCGCCATGATCGGCCTCCGCTGAAGCTCGCGGCCACCGCCTCTCCCTCGCCACCCCGACGTGTCCCCGAGGCTCGCCGCCGTCCGCTACGTCGCCTGCGCCAACGGGGCGGAGCCGAGGCCCTCTCCACCGCCAAGAACGAGCTTTCTTCCTCACCGGATCGCCGCCGAACGCCGTCATTGATTCCGGCCACCCCACGCCTTCCCCAAGCCCGCTTTGCACATCTGCAGGATCGTTGTGAGCTCCCCTTTCTTCTTCCCCTCGTTCTGCTCTGTTTCCGCCACCGTAGCCCCCTCTCCCTGTCATGGACGAGCTCGTCACCGTGCGGGCTGGTCGCCGGCAGCCCTACGGCGACCATTTGGTCCCGCGCCTGTGCCCATTTAGCTCGCCTGCGCGCGTAGAGCCTCGGTAGCCTTTTGCCTCACTCATTTGCGCATTGCTGCTGCTAATCTACCTCCGCCCAAAGCTCGCCATCCGCTGCGGTGCTCGCCGCCGGCGATTCCGACCACCTCGACCCGTGAAACCACCGCAGAACGACGCGGCGTGGAACGCCCGATCGAACGGGCCATACCCCGCCCAAAATGGTACACCGTAGGCGAAACTCGAGCTCGCCGAAGTTCGCTGCCGCGCTCGGGCTCGCCGGAGCGCTCTCCGGCCGGCGTCCGACGTGGCCGGTGGGTCCCACCCCCGTGCCACTGACTGTGAGCCCCCTGGGCCCCAGTTGACCCGTTGACTCATGTCAACTGCTGACGTGGCCGCCCCCTGTCTCACTGACATGCGGGCCCCACTCAATTAAACTAATTAAATAAAACAATAATTAGTTAATTAATTTAATTAGTAAACTAACACTCACTGACTACTAGGCTCCACCTGCTAATTAACCCAATTAGTTAACTTAACCCCTCTGTTAGAGCCGCATTGTATGACATGTGGGCCCCACCTGTCTGGTTTCACTGGTCAGCCGACCAGTTGACCTGCTGACGTCACACCTAGGTCATGCTGACGTCACTTTACACTGTTTCGGATAATGTTGAATTTAAATAAATATATAAATTCCAAAAATTAATAAAAACTTTAGAAAATCATATTAAATAAACCGTAACTCCGATGAAAAAAATTTATATATGAAACTTACTCAGAATTTCGATACGAACCCAAATACGCCCTCCGTATACCTGTCAGATGCCCCTAGCTAGATGAACTTGGAACTTTTAGACCGATTTCAATAAATGAATAGTGCTCAATGTTGATTAAATAAATCTGGATAGATTCCTAAATTAACTAAATCATTTAGTTAGGCAGTAGAACACCCCGGCATATCATTTAGGCATGTCATACATACTGATTGCATTATTGCCATGAATTTATTGTTTCTCTCCCCCTCCTTCTCTCTCGATAGACGCCGAGACCGACGACGCTGCACCTGGGTATGACTACACTACCGACAAGAAGCCCGTTGACGACCTCTCTCTCTTGCCAGAGCAACCAGGCAAGCCTCCTCCCCCTTGAGCACCCAGATATTGCCCATTCCATTTCTCCTGCTTGCATTAGATTTTGCTACTATTAATGTATGTTCCTATTCTGATGCATAGCCTACTTTTGTAACCTGTTCAATGATACCTTACCTGCCTATGTTAAACTGTTTAGTATAGGTTGGTAGTGAACCATCAGTGACCCCCACCACCTTTCCCTTGTTGCCCCTGCTTGATCGTCGACGATTCGATCAATGTGATCATCGATCAGAGACCGACACATCACCTCACCCCCCTTAGTTGTACGACTTTGCATAGTTACTATCAAGTGCCGAGGGTGATACCTCGTAACGCACTCCTGATGAATACTCTGCAGCGTAGCTATTCGGTCGTGGTCATCGAGGGTGATTCCTCCTTCTCCACTTCCGATATGACTTTGTCGTGCAACCCCTCAGTGTGAACCTCGAGGGTGATGCCTCATACGTTCACCCTGATGATTTCATTGAGTGGAATCACCGACGTTGATTCCTCGGGGTTTTCCCCCTTGCTGTTATGACCACACGGTTACCTTGACCTTTGTTACAGGCAGGTCGACCCTGATGGGTACCCGCTGGGTATCTATGATGTCAGGTCTGCCGGAAGGGCACTCGAGTGTGATATTGTGGCGGAGCTTTAGAGACTCTGATTGTCTCTGCGTGATACTAAATGAGCCTATTGGATTTGGGTGTGTGATCTGAGTGGGTCGACGTGCCCTATATGCACTACCACCACGCGGGATTATGGTTATGGGGCCCTCTGCGATGTACGTTTCTCCCGAAAGCTCGTCAGACGTCACAATTCACCGTGCGGGCTGATTGTCGAGTTTGGGCAGGATACTTCACTGACGAATTCAGTGTCGCGCCTGCACCCCGGCCAGTCTCGCAACGCGCAGGGTGCCCAGGGCGAAGGCCCAAGACCTCTGGGTGCATAGGTTAGTCCGGCGTGCTGACCTCTCTGCCGAGCCTAGGTAGGGCGCTACTTCGTGTTGATCTCCCGAGGAAGGGCATTATCCAGCAAGTGTGTCTGGCCAGAGGTGATCGAGCGTGTTGGGTAACAGTAGTGCACCCCGGTAGGGATGAATAATCTATCGATAGCCGGTCCTACAGTGAAGGACGCTCAGTTTGTGTATCCCGATCTACTACTTGAACTAGATACTTGTTATTTAATTGAATCTTCGGGATCGCTTTCTCGCTGGGAGTCGAGGAAGGATCTCTAGGCTTGCTTCAACATGTTTGCTATATAAAAAGCTATTCTACTCTCTTCTACTATTTCAAGATGAAGGCTTCGTGAAGATGCTAGTCTTCGATAGGACTAGGCCTTCTCTCTATTCTGGCATTTCTGCAGCCCAGTCCACATATACAGCCTTTTCTCCATTGATAAGGTTGCATATGTAGTATAGATCCTTGCTTGCTGAGTACTTCGGATGAGTACTCACGGTTGCTTTACTTTCTCTTTTCCCCATACTCCACCTTGATGATATATCAGACGATGGAGTCCAGGAGCCAGATGCCACCACAGGAGCTTACTACCAGGAGAGTCCAGAGGGCACGTACTACTGGATCGAGCCAGCCGACCAGGAGTAGGATCGGAGGCTCCCAGGCAGGAGGCCAACGCCTTTCGATCTAGAGTCGTTGTTTGTGCTAGCCTTCTTAAGGCAAAACTTGTTTAACTATGTCTGTACTCAGATAATATTTGTATGACTGACTTATGTATTCGGATCTTCGGATCCCTGGTCTGTAATATTGTGGATCTCCGTTTATTTGTGTTAGAGTTGTGTTGTGATATCTTCCCGTGAGTCCCTGTGCTTGATCGTGCATGTTTGCGTGTATGATTTGTGCACGATTAAGTCGGGGCGTCACACCTATGGTGCCCTCCGTGTCACGCAAGCGTGAGGGATTCCCACTGTCACTACTGGAATCAGCTTCTTTGCCGTCCGCCATGGCGGACGACAAAGGCATGGATCACGGACGGCAAACATCTTTGCCGTCCGCTAGCGGACGGCAAACTGTCCGGATGAAAGCCTGCCAGCGAAGGCCTTCTTTGCCGTCCGCTTCTTAGAAACGGACGGCAAAGGATTTCGCCGTCCGCCATCCGAGGCCAGCAGACGGCAAAGAAAGCTGACGATAGTGCGGTGGCGTGAGAGCCGTTAGGGGGTTAACGGCGCTCTTTGCCGTCTGCCAGCGGACGGCAAAGAGCCCAGCTAGGCAGCACTGGGAAGCTGCCACGTGTCCAGATGTGCCGTCCGCCAGCAGACGGCAAAGAGGCAGCTGGTCACTTTGCCGTCCGCCAGCAGACGGCAAAATGACCAAATAGGCAGCCAGTGTTCCCAGTTTGCACAGGTGACTGCCACGTGTTCTCTTTGCCGTCCGCTAGCGGACGGCAAAGAGGCTATATATCCCCTGTTTTTATTTAAATCCCATTAATTAGACATGGTTTCAAACACAGATATACATGCATACATATCCAACATATCCAACAGCATGTCCAACAACATATTTCATCCAATCCAACAACATAGTTCAACAAAGTCCAACATATCCATATATACATAACCAGAAACAAGTTTCCAACAACATATCCATATAGACATACATATCCAAACAAGTTTTCATAAACAACAAGGAAGCACCACAAGAATAGTACACTCCATGAATCCAAGCTTCCTCATGTAAAGCAAATCTGCAAATTGGGAAAGATGAAAGTTAGAAGAAGAAGAAGAAGATTTTTTTTCTTCTCTTTCTTTTTCTCCTCTCCTCTTCTTTATCTTCTTCTTCTTCTAACTAAGGTAGGTAAAAATGTCATTTTATTGCTAAGCTAGGTAAAAATGCTAAGTGTATGTCATTTTAGAGCTAAGGTAGGTAAATAGGTCATTTTGGAGCTTAGTAAGGTTATTATGTCATTTTCGAGGAAAATAAGCTAAGTCTATATCATTTTGGAGCTAACAAAGATTATCATGCCATTTTTTACCTAAGTATGCTAAGTATGTCATAAATGAACTGAATAAGCTAAGTATAGCTTATTTTTTATCTAACTTAGGTAATTATGCCATTTAGGAGGAAAATAAGCTAAGTATCCATTTGTAAAGCAAAACACTAGAGAAAACTTACCCTCATCACAACAAATGTGATGAAGATCGCAACTAAGGTAACAATTGATCCAACGGCATAATGATACCAAGCCTCATTATCAATGGCATATTTTCTAATCTTCTTAAGCTTCAGGCGCATTGCATCCATCTTCAAGCGCATTGCATTCATCTTCAAGCGCATTGCATTCATCTTCATCTTGTGATCATCGATGGCATCGGCAACATACAACTCCAATGTCATCTTCTCTTCTTCAATTCTTTTAATTTTTTCTTTCAAATACTCATTTTCTTTTTCAACTAAATTTAACTTCTCGACAAGAGGGTCCGTTTCAAATTCCGGTTCACATACCTCCTAGATTAAAATATCTCTATGTCAACTTGATGGCCATAATTTGCATAAATGCGAAATGCAACAAATAGTTATGAAAGAGAATTTACCACATCCGAATCATAAAGCGGGCGAGGGCCAACCGGGACGGAAATCAAGACCATGGCACTATGTATAAGAAACAATCATACAAAGTAAGAAAATTATAAATACTAACTATATAAATCATACAATCATACAAATAACTATATAAATCAAGTACAACATAAAAATTTGAATACCTAATAATCATTATCGGTAATGACGTGCTCGTCATCATCATTAATAAAAGCATCATCATCATCACTATCGGTAATGACGTGCTCATCATCATCATTAATAAATGCATCATCATGTGGAAGGCCACCTTTACATAATCGTTCAAGCATTGACAGGTCATCTGCAGCAGTAACTTCTTCTTCTTCCGGCTCTTCTTGTTCCAGCTCAGGGGTGAAGTCGGATTCACTATCGTTGTCTACTTCAATGTTCTGGGGTGGAGTAGAGCGGTTCTTGAAACGTTTTTTGGAAAGACGTGTTTCATGGAAGAATTCTCCTTCGTCATATGTGTCTTGGTTAATGTGAGGTTCATAAATCTTTTCATTGGGGGGAGGTGGTCTAACACATGGCGGCACTTCATAAACGACGTCCCAACCACTGAGATTTGGATCACTTTGATAGGCCCACGGTAGATAGAAAACTTGGGTTGCCTGTTGAGCCGTAATATAGACATCGGGAACATCCAAATGGGTGCTTTGTTTGATTTTGACTAGCCCTATATGTTCATGAGTCCTTCTAGTCTCCCTCGGCTGGAACCAATAACATCTGAAGACTACGATGTTTGGTGGGTTTTCACCATAGAATTCAAGTTCATAAATTGCTTCAACTCTTCCATAATACTCGATACCTCCTTCGCCAATAGCAGAGACACAACAATTTGTAGACTTTCGGTCGGCCATAGATAGCTCTTTGTCATAGGTACGAAAGCGATACCCGTTGATGTCGTATTTGTCAAATGAACGGACCTTATAGTCAAAACCATTACCTACTTGTCTCAATTTAGCATCCATAATCTCTGAATTAGCCTACAAGTTTAATACAAAAGGATTGTTGCATTAGTTGCAAATTAGCCAAAGAAAAAAAAGGGTCTAATAGAAATTACCGTTTTTTTGAACCAAGAGATGAAACCGGGAAATTCGGCTCCTTGTTTTGCCAGAAGCTCATACTCTTCGACGGAATCCTTTTGGATCACCGCTCCATACGAGAATATGGCGACGTATCGACTGCATCAAAAATCCAGGAATCAGAGAAGTTCAAAGGAATTAGAAGTTGTGAAACAATGTACCGAGATCTTACTCGATGTACGGCCGCACTTCTGTTAGGTTGTTGAAGAGATACAGCGAAATGGTCCGCCATTCTTCAACATCCAACCTTACTGGTTTCCAACCACCGGCTGGTGCGAGATTCCCTTTGAATAGGCTGAGGTTGGATTGACCCTTTTGAGGTTCGTCAGCATTGTACCGAGGCTTCGGATTATGCAAATGACGATTTTTGGCTTCGTAGTGTGCAGTCACGAAGTTTGCCGCCTCCTCAGTGATGAATGCCTCCGCCATCGATGCTTCTATTCTACGTTTATTTTTACATTTTGCTCGAAGCGTCTTCTGCATCCTCTCAGTTGAGTAGCACCAACGATTTTGCACGGGCCCCCCCAATCGTGCCTCGGTCGGGAGATGCAAAATCAAGTGTTGCATTGGATTAAAGAAGCTTGGCGGAAAGATCTTCTCTAACTTGCAGATCAACTCCGGCGCCAACTGTTCCATTTCTTCTAGGAGGCCAGGCGATAGTTCTTTCGCACAAAGAACACGGAAGAAATAGCTCAGCTCTGCCAGTACTAGCCATTCATCCTCAGGGATGAAGCCACACAACATCACCGGCATTATCCGTTCAATCCGTATGTGCCAATCATGACTTTTTAGACCAAATATTTTCAATTTTTGAAGACTCGCTCCCCTCTTTAGATTTGCTGCATACCCATCGGGGAACATCAACTGCATTTTCACCCACAAAATAATTTCCTTCATAGCTGGCCTTCCAAGATTGAACCATGCCTTTCGCTTTGTCCAGTTGATCCCCTTTCCTTTCGGTTCTTTCATGTTTTGTAACGGTCTATCACATAGCTCCTCTTGATCGACTCTAGCCTTTGGATTATCCTTTGATTTCCCCTCTATGCCGAACAATGTACCAAAAATGGCTTCGGCGATATTCTTTTCAGTCTGTATCACGTCGATGTTGTGTGGGCAAAGGAGGTCTTTGAAGTAAGGAAGATCCCAGAAGCATGTCTTGTGAGTCCAGGCGTGTTCCTTATTATATCCCTTGAAATACCCTGGATGCTCTGGATCTGGCTCGAGAGCGTTTAACTGATCTAGGGTCTGTTGGCCTGTCAACGCAGGTGGTGCAGAGTGTTTGACAACTCTACCTTTAATGAAGTTCTTCTTGTCTTTCCTGAACTTATGGCCAAGATGTAGAAACGGTCTATGCAAGTCGAAGCAACTATACTTGCTCCCTGCCGTCAGCTAACGAAACTCAAGAGCTCCCTTGCATGTGGGGCACGGGAACCTTCCATGCACACACCAGCCAACGAATAGCGCATACGCCGGCAAGTCATGCGTCGAGTACATGTACCAGGCACGCATTATGAAGTTCTGTTTGCTAAAGGCATCGTATGTCTTGAACCCATTATCCCAAGCTTCTTGCAATTCGTCCTTAAGCGGCTGCATGTACACATTCATATTCTTCCCCGGATAGTTGGGCCCTGGAATTATCAACGTCAGGAAAATATTCTTTCGTTGCATAATCTGCCCGGGGGGGGAGATTGAGTGGAATGACAAACACAGGCCAACAATTGTATGGGGCTGCCATCTGACCAAACACACTGAACCCATCTGTGCTGACGGCGACTCGAGGATGCCTTGGATCTGCCGTTTTTTCCTTATGTAATGCATCGAAGCGCTTCCACGCTTCACCATCCGATGTGTGCACCATCATCACATTCCCATCTGCATCTAGTTCGGTTCTTTTGCCCGTTTTGTGCCATGTCATCTGTCTGGCCGTCTCTTCGACCATGAAAAGACGTTGAAGTCTTGGTACGATTGGCATATACCGAAGAACATTAACGGGTATTTTGGTCTGCATCTTCTCACCCATACCGTTGTCTACCACAACATACCTGGAAGAATTGCAAATGGGACAATAGTTCAAGTCCTCATACTGAAGCCTAAATAAGACACAACCTTTCTCACAGGCATGTATCTTCTCATAGGGCATCTTAAGAGCACGGAGGATTTTGTCTGACTGGTACAGGTTTGGAGGTAGCACATGGCCTTTGGGTAGAAATCGTCCGAATAGTGTCATCATCGCGTCGTAGCATTCTCTGCCCAAGTTGAATTGAGCCTTCAAAGCCATTATTTGTGAGATGGCATCCAGCTGACAAAGCTCAGTGTGCTCGTGGAGAGGACGTTTTGAGGACTCCAACATTTCAGTGAAGGCCTTTGCAGATTCCTCCATCTCCTCGTCCGAGTCCCGAGCATCGTCAAAGTCTTGCACCATGTCTGCGGTCCCGGTACCATGCTCGTCGGTGCGACGATGAACCTCAGCTCTGGCACGTTGGGCAGACTCACCATGTAATGTCCAGACTGTGTAACCAGGCGTAAAACCAAACTTCTGCAGGTCTTTACTAATTTCAAGCTCGTCCCTCTTGTTATAGTTGTCGCAACGGACACAGGGGCACCAGCTAAATTCCTGGCCATTTGCAAATGCGGCTCTAACAAACCCCTTGGTTTTTGTTAACCATTCCTCAGTCCAAACTTTCTGACAAGTGTAACCGGTGTACATCCATGCACGATCACTCATATTGACTTCCTACTGGACACACAAGAAATATATACATAATTAAGCAAACCATATCCATCAGTTAATGGAGTTTGTCAGTTTTATTACGTCCATGCAGCGACGAAATAACTGCACATTTAAATCCAAAGATGAGTAACATAGCAATTTTGTTTCTTCCGTCGACCTAACTAAATATTGACAACAGGACGAGCGGGTTAGGGGGTCCTTGGCGTCGATGGAACCCTAAATAGCAAGTATCATCGGTGCGATATACATGTGGTGCTCGGCGTTGAACACTAGATCCACATTCCACAAGTGAAGCCGGCGCCCGGCGTCCCGCAACAATAGTTCTGGTGGCCGATGACGGTCGAACACCATCGCGAATTTGTCTGGCAGACTCTGCGATGAGGATTAAAGCCAAGTTTTGAAATTTCAAACAACCAAACCGACTTGAGTCAGTTTGGGTGTTTCAAGTTTCAACACTTGCCTTTTAATCGTCATCGCAGAGGCTGCCAGGCAAATTCGCGATGGTGTTTGACAGCCATCGACGCCGAGAACAGTTGCTTTGGGATGCCGGACGTCGGCGTCACTTGTGGGACATGGATGTAGTGTTCGACACCGACGGCCACATGTATCTCGCACCGACGATACTTGCTATTTAGGGTTCCATCGACACCGAGGAACCCCTAACCCACTCGTCCCCGGGCGCCCTCTTTTTTCCTTTCCTTCTTCTCTTCTTTTTCTTTTTCTTCTTCTTCTTCTTCTTCTTCTTCTTCTTCTCCTCCTCTTCCTCCCTCCTCCTCCTCCTTCTACTCCTCTTCTTCTTCTAAACTAAAACTAAAACTAATCTAAAATAAACTAAACTAAAATAAACTAAAACTAAACTGAAAATAAAACTAAACTAAAACTAAAACAGAAACTAAACTAGAAGAAACTAAAAAAAAGGGGGGAAGAACAAACCTGCAGGGGATCGCCGGTGGAGGGCGAGGTTGGGGCGCGGCGGGGCGGCGGGGCGACGGGGCGCGGGGGGGGAGGGCTGGACGGCGGTGAGGGCTGGGTCCGAGGGGCGGGGCTGGCGGGCGGCGGCGGCAGAGCGGCGGGGGAGGAGAGAGGCGGAGACGGCTCGGCCCATTAAGTGGGCCTTCTTTGCCGTCTGCTAGCAGACGGCAAAGAGGGCGGCCGTTTAGGGCTAGCCCACGTCTCCTCTTTGCCGTCCGCTGGCGGACGGCAAAGAACCTGACCTAGCCACGCCGTGCCCCGTTGGGCCCACCTGGCCCTTTACCGTCTTCCTTCTAGCTCTTTGCCGTCAGCTGGCTCACGGCAAAGAAACAGCGGACGGCAAATAGACTTTTTGCCATCTGCACTTTCTTTGCCGTCCGCTTTGTGGAAGCGGACGGCTAAGAGGCTCTTTGCCGTCAGCTGGCGGACGACAAAGAGGTGGCAGACGACAAATTACCAGATTCCAGTAGTGTGTAGGGTTTGCAATACGTTCCTAATTCTCTTATGGTGGGCGGCTAGAGTGACAGAAGCTTACACCCGAGTAAGGGGGTTGTTGCGTATGGGAGTAAAGAGGACTTGATACTTAATGCTATGGTTGGGTTTTACCTTAATGATCTTTGGTAGTTGCGGATGCTTGCTAGAGTTCCAATCATAAGTGCATATGATCCAAGTACGGAAAGTATGTTAGCTCATGCCACTCCCTCATATAAAATTGCAACAATGATTACCGGTCTAGTTATCGATTGCCTAGGGGCAAATAACTTTCTTGTGTTACAAAAGCTTTCTACTAAACAACTAACTTTTATTACCTTGCAATTTACTCGTAGTTTTATTCTCACAAAGTACTTCGAGTTTTATTCTTGCAAACCTATCCTATCACCTACAAAATAGTTTCACACTTGTTCTAGGCAAAGCTAACATTAAGTGCAGGTAGAGTTGTATCGGTGGTCGATAGAACTTGAAGGGAATATTAATTCTACATTTAGCTCCTCGTTGGGTTCGACACTCTTATTTATTGAAAAAGCTACAATTGATCCCCTATATTTGTGGGTTATCACCGGTGGCTTGCCGCCGGCCAACGCCGACGTGGCCGCCACGAGGCACCCCTCGGTCGCTGACCAGTGGGCCCAGGGGCCCTAGTTGACCGCGCTGACCGGTCAACTGTGCTGACTTGGCAGCACAGTGCCACTGACGTGTGGGCCCCCTCGTTTAATTTAAATAATTAGTTTTAAAAATAAATCTAATAATTGGTATAAACACTGACATGTGGGGTCCACTCCCTAATTAATCATGTTTAGTTTAATTTAATCCCTAATTAGCTTCTGTGTATGACATGTGGGACCCAGCTGTCAGGTTTGACCTGGAACAGCTAGGGTTGACCACTAACATCATGCTAATGTCATACGGATGTCCTCAGTCACTGTTCTGGATAATGCAAATTATTTAATTAGATTTAATTCCAGGAATTTCAGAAAAAGGTTTAAATCTTTGAAAATTCGTAGAAATTCAACCGTAGCTCGGATCGAAGAGTTTTCAACATGAAAGTTGATCAGAAAAACGAGAGGAATCCGAATACATGGTCAAAATGCTTGACCATCACTCCTATCTATCTAAACATGGAATCTTCCCCTCCGGTTCAGAATATTAAAATCTGCCTAAACGCTGGGAAACTATCCCAGATATTTTTCCGCTTCGTCTGTGACATGTAGCACTCCATTAGGTCACCACCAGCACTGCATATTGTCATGCCATGCATCTGTATTGCTTTGTTTGCTTTTATTTATTGTTTCTTCCCCCTCTTCTATCCAGTAGACCCCGAGACCGACGCAGCTCCGGAGTCCAACTACACCGCTGACAACCCCTCCTTTGCCGCAGAGCTTCCAGGCAAGCAACCCCCCTTGATGCATGCCTATATCACCTATTCTTTCTCCCTCCTGCTTGCATTAGAAATTGCTATTGCTTTTGTATGATCCTACTCTGATGCACAGCCTGCTTTTGTATACTACTTTTGATACTTTACCTGATATCCTAAATGCTTAGTATAGGTTGGATGGTAAACCATTTGTGGCCCCTCATCCTTGTCCTAGTTGCCCCGCTTAGTTTCCAGTGCCCCGATCGATGTGATCGACAGGCTGAGACCAGCACATCACCGCACACCCCTAAGTTGTACGACTATACAGAGATACCAATGAGTGCCGAGGGTGATACCTCTTATCTCACTCCCGATGTTGCCTCTGTAGTACAGCTAGTCGATTGTGGGTTACCGAGGGTGATTCCTCTTTCACCACCTCCGATGAGGCTCCTGTCATGCAACCCCGCAAGTGTGAATGCCATCGAGTGTGATTCCTTCGGATTCACCTTGACGGATACATCTATCGGGAATCCAACGAAGGTGATTCCTCGGATTCCCTCTGGATGTAATGGACACACGGTTACCACATAATTACTTCAGATACTTGGTAAAGTTGGGTAGGCCCCGAGGGGTACCCGCGAGAGATGTGGTATCAGGTTGACCATGAGGGTACCCGAGAGATGAATACGTAGCACGGCCGGGCATTCTTAGCCCTTGCCGTAAGTCCACGAGACGGGGCGACGGGGTCACATGATCGTGAGTCTCTGCTTGTCACCGTGAGCTCCCAATGCACTAATGGGTTAGGATATGTGATTTGAGTAGGCCTCTGGCCTTATCGCACTAACCACCACGCAGGAATAAGTATGGGCACTCGGCGTCGTAAGTATCAGTCGAAGTTCTTCAGACGTCAGCAATTGAGCGGCGCACACCGGGTTGGACTGGGAACGCCCGCGCTTGTATTAAGGGGGCTAGGTCTACTCCTGGCCGCCCATGCAATGCGCAGGAGTGCAAAGGGTGATGGGCCCAAGACCCCTTCGCACTTAGGTTGTAGACCGGCATGCTGGCCTCTCTGTTGAACCTAGGTAGGGCTACGACATGTCGAACAGCTGAGACCGGGCATGGACTGAGTAAGTGTGTCCGGCCTGAGTTAATCGGGCATGTTGGGTAAGTTGGTGCACCCCTGCAGGGAAGTGTATCTATTCGAATAGCTGTGTCCATGGTAACAGGACGCTCGGAAATTATCCCAATCTTCTACAACTAGAACTGGGGTTAATATGTGGCTTCGGGATCACTTTCTCGTAGGGAGTCAAGGAAGGATCTCTGGGCGTTGTAACTACATGTTGCTGCTACTATATTTATGTACTAATATGCACTCTTCTTATGCTGCAAGACGCTGATGAAGCTAGTCTTCGATAGGCTAGGCCTTCCCCTCTATTCTGGCATTTCTGTAATCAAGTCCACATATACAGCCTTCCTTTGATAATGTTGCATAACTAGACTAGTTCTGATGTAAGTCTTGCTGAGTACTTTGGATGAGTACTCACGGTTGCTTTTCTTCCCTTTTTCACACATACCCGATTGATGCGACCAGATGACGGAGCCCCGAAGCTAGCTGCCCCAACCGACGGCTACTACTACTACTACCCCTCTGGTGGAGAGTACTACTATGAGGAGCCCGCATAGGACCAGGAGTAGATAGGAGGCACCCAGGCAGGAGGCCTGCGCCTTTTTGATCTTTGTCGTTGTTTTGCCTTGCCTTGATAAGGCCTATCTGTTTAACTTTTATGTCTGTACTCAGATATCTGATGCTTCCGCTGATGCTTGTATGACACGAGCTTATGTATTCAAGCCCTCGAGGCCCCTGGCTTGTAATATAAAGCGTGTATGATTTTTATTTGTGTTTAGAGTTGTGTTGTGATATCTTCAAGTGAGTCCTTAGGCTTGATCATGTGCAATTGCGTGTATGATTAGTGCATGATTAAGTCGGGGGCGTCACACCATAGCAGCCACGTAAAATTTGCAAGAACAAAGTAGAGGATGTCTAACTTGTTTTTGCATGGCATGTTGTGATGTGGTATGGCCAAAATGTGATGTGATATATGTTGATGTATGAGATGAGCATTTTTTGTAATAAGTTCATGACTTGCATGTCGATAAGTACAGCAACTGGCAGGAGCCATAGGGTTGTCTTTAATTTATTGTATGACCTGTGTGACAATCATTAAACGCCATGTAATTGCTTTACTTTATCTCTATGAGTTAGCAATAGACGTCGAAGCAATAGTTGGCGGAGACAGCCACATGCCGACACGATGATGGAGATCATGGTGTCATGCCGATGATGATGGAGATCATGCCAGTGCTTTGGAGATGGAGATCAAAAGCACGAGGTGATAATGGCCATATCATGTCACATATTGATTGCATGTGATGTTTATCTTTTATGCATCTTATTTTGCTTAGGACGACGGTAGCATTATAAGACGATCTTTTCACTTAAATTCAAGATAAAAGGTGTTCTCCCTAAGTATGCATCGTTGCGAAAGTTTGTCATTTCGAAGCACCTCATGATGATCGGGTGTGATAGACTCTTTGTTCACATACAACGGGTGTAAGCTAGTTTTACACATGCAAAATACTTGGATTAAACTTGACGAGCCTAGCATGTATAGACATGGCCTTGGAACACAGAGGACCGAAAGGTCGAACATGAGTCATATAGTAGATATGTTCGACATGGAGATGTTCACCATTTATGACTACCCCGTCTCACATGATGATCGGACATGGGTTAGTTGATTTGGATCATGTAACACTTGGACAACTTGGGGGATGTTGATTTAAGTGGGAGTTCACTAGTAATTTGATTAACTGAACCAATTATCATGAACATAGTCTAAATGTCTATGCAAATTTATGTTATAGATCAATGGCTTGCACTGTAGCTCCCCTGAATTTTAATGCGTTCCAAGAGAAAGCTAAGTTGAAAGATGATGGAAGCTACTATGCGGACTGGGTCCGTAATCTGAGGATTATCCTCACTGCTGCATAGAAGGCTTATGTCCGTGATGCACCACTTGGTGCGCCACCCCCTCCAGCATCGTCTATGGATGTTGTGAATGTCTAGCAGGCACGTTTTGATGACTACTTGAATGTTTAGTGTGCCGTGCTTTACGGCTTAGAACCGGGGCTCCAAAGACGTTTTGAGCACCACGAAGCATATGAGATGTTCCAGGAGCTGAAATTGGTATTTCAGGCTTACGCCCGGGTCAAGAGGTATGAAGCCTCCGACAAGTTCTTTAGCTGCAAGATGGAAGAGAACAGCTCCGTTAGCAAGCACATACTCAAAATGTCTGGGTATTCCAACCGCTTGAATCAGTTGGGAGTTAATCTTTTGGATGAAGTAGCGATCGACAGAGTTCTTCAGTCACTGCCACCAAGCTACAAGAGCTTCGTGATGAACTATAATATGCAAGGGATGGAGAAGATGATCCCTGAGCTTTTCGTGATGCTTAAGGCCGCGGAAGTAGAAATCAAGAAGCAGCATCAAGTGTTGATGGTTAAAAAGACCACTAGTTTCAAGAAGGGCAAGGAAAAGAAAGGGAATTTCAAAAAGAATGGCAAGCTAGTTGCCGCTCTAGTGAAGAAACCCAAGGCTGGACCCAAACCTGAGACTGAGTACTTCTATTGCAAGGGGAATGGCCACTGGAAGCGGAACTGCCCCAAGTACTTGGCAGATAAGAAGGCTGGCAATGTCAACAAAGGTATATTTGATATACATTTTATTAATTGATGTGTACCTTACTAGTGCTCGTAGTAGCGCCTGGGTATTTAATACAGGTTCGGTTGCTCATATTTGTAACTCGAAACAGGAGCTGCGGAATAAACGAAGATTAGCTAAGGATGAGGTGATAATGCGCGTTGGAAATGGCTCCAAGGTTGATGTGATCGCCATCGGCACGCTCCCTCTACGTCTACCTTTGGGATTAGTTTTAAACCTAAATAATTGTTATTTGGTGCCTGGGTTGAGCATGAACATTATATCTGGATCTTGTTTATTGTGAGACGGTTATTCATTTAAATCAAATAATAATGGTTGTTCTACTTATATGAGTAGTATCTTTTATGGTCATGCACCCAATGTGAATGGTTTATTCTTGTTGAATCTCGATCATAGTGATACATATGTTCATAATATAGATGCCAAAAGATGCAAAGTTAATGATGATCGTACCACATACTTGTGGCACTACCGCTTAGGTCATATTGGTGTAAAGCGCATGAAGAAACTCCATGCTAATGGACTTTTGCAATCACTTGATTATGAATCATTTGAAACATGTGAACCATGCCTCATGGACAAGATGACTAAAACCCCGTTTTCCGGTACAATGGAGCGGGCAAGTGACTTGTTGGAAATAATACATACTGATGTGTGTGGTCCAATGAGTGTTGAAACATGCGATGGATATCGTTATTTTCTTACCTTCATAGATGATTTGAGAAGATATGGGTATATTTACTTAATGAAACACAAGTCTGAAACATTTGAAAAATTCAAGGAGTTTCAGAGTGAAGTAGAGAATCATCATAACAAGAAGACAAAATTCTTATGATCTAATCGTGGAGGTGAATATCTGAGTTACGAGTTTGGCATGCATTTAAGACAATGTGGAATTGTTTCACAACTCACGCCACCTGGAACACCACAGTGTAATGGTGTGTCCGAGCGCCGTAATCATACTCTATCAGATATGGTGCGTTCTATGATGTCTCTTACCGATTTGCCACTATCGTTTTGGGGTTATGCATTAGAGACAGTTGCATTCACTTTAAACAGGGCACCGTCTAAATCCATTGAGACGACACCGTATGAATTATGGTTTGGCAAGAAACCTAACCGGTTGTTTCTTAAAGTTTGGGGATGCAACGCTTATGTCAAGAGGCTTCAGCCTGATAAGCTCGAACCCAAAGCGAAGAAGTGCGTCTTCATAGGATACCCTAAAGAGACCATTGGGTATATATACCTTCTATCACAGATCCGAGGGCAATATCTTTGTTGCCAAGAATGGATCCTTTCTAGAGAAGGAGTTTCTCTCGAAAGAAGTGAGTGGGAGGAAAGTAGAGCTTGATGAGGTAATCATACCTTCTCTCGAATTGGAGAGTAACGCATCACAGAAACAAGTTCCTGTGATGCCTACACTAGCCAGAGAGGAAGCTAATGATGATGATCAAGAAACTTCGAATCAAGCTACTACTGAACTCTGTAGGTCAACCAGGACACGTACCGCACCAGAGTGGTACGGTAATCCTGTCTTGGAAGTCATGTTGTTAGACAACAGCGAAAATACGAACTATGAAGAAGCAATGATGAGCCCGGATTCCGGCAAATGGCTTGAGGCCATGAAATCTAAGATAGGATTCATGTATGAAAACCAAGTATGGACTTTGGTAGACTTACCCGATGACCGGCTGGCCATTGAGTACAAATGGATCTTTAAGAAGAAGACATACACTGATGGTAATGTCACCGTCTATAAAGCTCCACTTGTCGCAAAGGGTTTTCGACAAATTCAAGGGGTTGACTGCGATGAGACTTTCTCACCCGTAGCGATGCTGAAGTCTGTTAGGATTATGTTAGCAATTGATGCATTTTTCGATTATGAAATTTGCCAGATGGATGTGAAAACTGCATTCCTTAATGGTTTCCTTAAGGAAGAGTTGTATATGATACAACCGGAATGTTTTGTCGATCCTAAGGATGCTAACAAGGTATGCAAGCTCCAGCGATCCATCTATGGACTGGTGCAAGCATCTCGGAGTTGGAATATACGCTTTGATGAGGTGATCAAAACTTTTGGTTTTATACAAACTTATGGAGAAGCTTGTATTTACAAGAAAGTGAGTGGGAGCTCTGTAGCATTTCTAATACTGTATGTGGATGACATATTATTGATTAGAAATGATATAGAATTTTTGGAAAGCATAAAGGGTTATTTGAACAAGAGTTTTTCAATGAAAGACCTGGGTGAAGCTGCTTACATATTGGGCATCAAGATTTATAGATATAGATCAAGATGCCCGATAGGACTTTCACAAAGCATATACCTTGACAAGATTTTGAAGTAGTTCAAAATGGACCAGTCAAAGAAGGGGTTCTTGCCTGTGTTGCAAGGTGTGAAGTTGAGTAAGACTCAAAGCCCGACCACGGCAAAAGAAAGAGAAAGGATGAAAGTCGTCCCCTATGCCTCAGCCATAGGCTCTATAATGTATGACATGCTGTGTACCAGACCTAATGTGTGCCTTGCCATAAATCTGGCAGGTAGGTACCAGAGTGATCCAGGAGTAGATCACTGGATAGTGGTCAAGAATATCCTTAAGTACCTAAAGAGGACTAAGGAAATGTTTCTCATTTATGGAGGTGATGAAGAGCTCGCCGTAAAGGGTTACGTCGATGCTATCTTTGATACTGATCCAGATGACTCAAAGTCTCAAACCGGATACATATTTATTTTGAATGGTGGAGCAATCAGTTGGTGCAGTTCCAAGCAGAGCGTCGTAGCGGGATCTACATGTGAAGAGGAATATATAACTGCTTCGGAAGTAGCGCGGGAAGGAGTCTGGATGAATTAGTTCATGTCCGATCTAGGAGTGGTACCTAGTGCATCGGATCCTATGACTCTCTATTGTGACAACACTGGTGCCATTGCCATTGCCAAGGAGCCAAGGTTTCACAAGAAAACCAAGCATATCAAATGCCGCTTCAACTCCATTCGTAATTACATTAAGAATGGAGACATAGAGATTTGCAAAGTACATACGGATCTGAATGTGGCAAACCTGTTGACTAAACCTCTTCCACAAGCAAAACATGATCAGCACCAGAACTCGATGGGTGTTAGATTCATTACAATGTAAACTAGATTATTGACTCTAGTGCAAGTCGGAGACTATTGGAAATATGCCCTAGAGGCAATAATAAAATGGTTATTATCATATTTCCTTGTTCATGATAAATATTTCTTATTCATGATAGAAGTGTATTGACAATAAACTTAAATACATGTGTGGATACATAAACAACACCGTGTCCCTAGTGAGCCTCTACTAGACTAGCTTGTTAATCAAAGATGGTTAATGTTTCCTAACCATAAACATGAGTTGTCATTTGATAACGGATCACATCATTAGGAGGATGATGTAATGGACAGACCCAACCGTAAGCTTAGCATATGATCGTGTCACTAAGTTCACTTTGCCGTAGCTTTCGTAATATCAAGTATCTATTCCTTAGACCATGAGATCATGTCACTTTCGTATACTGGAGGAATACTTTGTGTGATATCAAATGTCACTTCGTAACTGGGTGATCATAAAGGTGCTCTACAAGTATTTCTGAAAGTATTTGTTGGGTTGCATGGATCGAGACTGGGATTTGTCACTCCGTGTGACAGAGAGATATCTCTGGGCCCTCCTGATAATACAACATCACAAAAAGCTTGCAAGCAAATGACTAATGAGTTTAGTCATGGGATCTTATATTACGGAACGAGTAAAGAGACTTGTCGGTAACGAGATTGAACTAGGGATGGAGATACCGACGATCGAATCTCGGGCGAGTAACATATCGCCGGACAAAGGGAATTGTATACGAGATTAGTTGAATCCTTGACATTTTGGTTCAACCGATAAAGTTCTTTGTGGAATATGTAGGATCCAATATGGGCATCCCGGTCCCACTATTGGTTATTGACCGGAGAGGTGTCTCGGTCATGTCTACATGATTCTCAAACCCGTAGGGTCGCACGCTTAACATTCGATGACGCTAGGGTAGTATTGGGATATTCATATGGTGAGTCCGAAAGTAGTTTGTGTAGGAGATATGCCCTAGAGGCAATAATAAATGTTATTTATTATCTCCCTGTTCATAATTAGGTTTATGTTCCATGCTATAACTGCTATGGTTCTCGAGTCTGCAAATAAAACGAGGCTTGGAGGAAGACTCATATGCACGTGTGGAATAATAAACGATAAAATGTATTCCTAGTCAAGCCTCTATGACTGGCTCAAGTTTTGCATGATGATCCTGTTTTCCTGATCATGGGCATGACTATGCCAGCAATTTTGAGGGCACAATGTTAGCAGAACATTTGTGTTGAATCGACCCGATTGATGTTATGCTATGAGGTTCTTTTGTCACAAGTTAATGGTTAATAACACAGAGATGGTTAATGTTTGCATGATTCCTTAGACCATGAGAGTATCGAGTTTCTTCATGCTTGCTTCATGAACTTTGGGGTTTGTTAAACGTCATCCGTAAATGGGTGGCTATTACGGCGGCTTACGGGTTCATGGAAAAGTGTGTCAAGTAACTTGATAGCTCAAGATTGGGATTTGCTCCTCCGGCGATGGAGAGATATCTCTGGGCGCTCTCGGTGTTACGGTATCCATCATCGTCTGGCCAGACACTTTGTGATTTGATCACGGGGATGCCGGAACATGGTAACGAGAAAAGAGAACAATACCGGTAACGAGGTAACTAGCATAGTGGACAAGTGTTGATCCACGGGAATGCCAACATGTCTCACCTCGGGTATTTGTAACATATCACGAAGCAACAGGAATAGCACACGGCAACTGGAGGTTCACTCGAATATTCATTCGTGTGGGTATAGGGGTCAATATGGGTGTCCACGGCTCCGATGTTGATCATTGATCGGAAGGGGTTCCGTGTCATGTCTATACTTCACCAAACCTATAGGGTCACACGCTTAAGGGTCATCTATCTGCTGAATACTAGACAGGGAGTCTGAGAGAAAATCACCGAAAAAGTTTCGGACACCGAAAAGTTTCGGACAGCGGAAAAGTTCCGCAGAGAGAGGTCACCGGATGAGTTCCGGTGAAACTGAAAAGTTGTTTCAGGGGATACCATTAAGTCAAAATGGTTTCGGCACATGCCTGATAATTCTTGGAGGATACCAGAATCATTCTGGAAACTTCTGGGAATTTTCTGGAAGAAAAACCGGAAATGTTCCGGGGCTGCCGGAACCGCTTCAGATGCTTTTCGCAGATGAAATCACTAAACTGGAATTGTTCCAGAACACATTGAAAATTATTTTAGTGGGTACTGGAAATGTTCTAAGCCCACATAAATATTTTCAGTTCGAACGGACGCTGAAAAATGTCGTCATGAATAGTGAAAGTGCTTTTTGGGAATTTTATGGAAAGCACCTTTTGGGAATTTCCCAAAAGGCTTCTAGAATGCCTTAGGCACTAAGGAAGCCCCCTTGGGGGGTCCCCCAAGGGTGTGGCCGGCCAAGCATGGTGGAGCTCCTTGGAGCTCCACATGGCACCCCTTTTATCTTTATTCTTTTGTGAAAAGGCATAAAGTGGGGGTACTTTGGGGTTTTTTTGTATGACATCTTTACCCCTTGGCTATCCTATAAATAGAGGTGGAGGGGAAGCCCTCCACACTCATCCCTTCTCACATACATGCCATTGCAATGATCTGGCTTCTCTCTCCCTCCCACGAAAAGAGTTTCGTAGAGCCGAAAGGCTGTCTGGGTTCCGGTGGGAACTAGTTCTGGACGGCGAAGCCCTGCCGGATAGATGACACCGTATGTGTGCAACTCTGTAGAGAGGTCGTAGTTTCGATCTTAGTGCCCGAGGGGCTGTTCGAGAGTGCCTCCCGAAGGGCTGTCCGAGTGACCGTTCGAGTTTCGAAGGTCCTCCCGAAGGGCTGTCCGCGACATCGTCTGGGGGACTGTTCGACAGCCTCCCGGAGGGCTGTCCGAAGGGAAGACGAGGGTATACATCCTCGCGGTTGGGAGGATGTAAATCCTAGCTGCGGGGATCTGCACCGCCGATCGTCATCGACTCTACTTCCGCTGCGCTTCGAGTCGGTAACGAAAATGATCAAACCTTGTATGCAGTCTCCATAGTGGTCCTGGGCTGGTGCGTAGGTCAGAAATTTTTTGTTTTCTGCTGCGTTACCCTACAGTGGCATCATGAGCCGTGCTATGCGTAGATGCAGGTTGCGATCTAGAATACATAGTGATGTATGGGTGTTGCACAATATAATTAGGTAGTAGATGAGTTCTATTACTGAAAATTATTTGTGCGGGTAGCAGATGAAATCTGTTACCCGATGTTCTTGTTGCTTCCCTGGAATTTGCATATTTCTGATCTTGATAACAGCATGGTGGAGTTTCAATGTTCTGGCAATCCGCGATCCTGATTGATCAACGAAGTGCTAACAGTTCATTGAATTCCACTGTAGTTAAAAAGAAAGATGAAATTTCGCAGACAAAAGGGCAATGCAGATATGGTCTGCACGGGGGTCATGCGTATGATGAAGTTTAGTATGGGGTTCGAGATTTTATTATCTCGTGCTTCATACACCCCGCATTGTTAATCTAGCGACTTGAATTATCATACTTGATGATGGACGTTGGTAGCTTCGGTTTGTTTCGAAACCTTAGAAGCCACGAAAAACAAGTTTTTGCATGAACCAATTAGAGGCGTCTAACTTGGTTTTGCAGGAGGGTTTACATGTGCATGTGATGTGGTATAGCGGTGCTCATAATAATTTGATTATGTATGAGATGACTATATAATGTAAATTGATTAACATGACCTGCGTGTCATGATTCGGCATGATGGCTGGAGCCATATGATTGCACTTTAAATGACCTGTGTGTCAACCTTGTGTAATGCATTATTTTATTAGCTATAGAGATAGCAATATTATCTGCTGCATCGACAAGGTGGTGGCAATCTTCGCGAAGGTGATCACCGACGTGAATGCCGAAGACGAAGGAATACAAGACTTCTCCGTCAGAAAGGGCTATACCATATCATGCTATTATGAATTGCCTGAGATGTTTATCCCTTATGTTGCACCCTTCTTGATTGCGCGGTAGTCGCTTTTATTAGGGTGATCTCTCACAAAAATATCAAGTAGTTACTGTTCTCCCAAGTGTAGCACCGTCACGGCACCTAACTTTTCGGGGTATCACATGCTAACATGGGTACGAACGATTAGGGATGTGTGAGGCGGGTGAGTTGAGACCTCGCAGCGAGATCACTTGGTTGTCTTGACGTTCAGGCATGAAAGTCATGAGCTCGGAACACACGCATCGAAAGATGAACAAGAGTCACATAGAGATGTGATTGGCAAGTTTGCCTACCGATTGAGATTTTCGTCATCAGTGATGCTACCATCAATGGCGTTGAATTGAAATGCGGATCTTGAATCACTCACAATCAATTATGAGAGATATTGATTTGAGTGGGAGCGCACTGTAGAATTAATTCTTTTAATTCTCAGTGCAATTAATTTTGAACACTGTCTAAGTGTGATTTGCATAATAGTTGTAGAATAATGGCTCGCATTTCCACCTTCCCTATTAAAATTGAATAGCTGTTAAATATCTGGTTAAAACTTTACGGTTGGTAACGTAATGTGAGGATTGTCCTCAAGAGTGCCGAGAAGGACTTTGTCCTATCGCATACTTTCGGTATTCTCTCGCTTATGCTATGGATCATGTGACTCTCGTCCGTTGATCCAAAAGCTAGAATTCCATTTCAGTGAAGCGCAATATGTTTGTTTCCATGAGGCCCAAACTTTGAAAGTTTGGATAGTTATGTGATATTCATGGAATCTGAAAATTATTTTCAGAGACAGACAAAGGCTAAAAGATATGAGATAGCCAAAGCAATGTTTGTTTGCAAACTATTAGTAAAGGAGTTTACTATGCATTAGACTGATAAGAGAGGGATCCAGAAGAACGCCTGTCATATGATGAAAGGTGAATAAAACAACAACTTAAAGAGAAAGGAAGTGTCCGAAGGGTGTTAGTAAGACTTTCACGCCTAGGAAGTCCAGGGCTAACGCCACTCTTAAGTTCGGTGCTTTTTCTGAGAGTTGGAGAAATACTGAAAGTTAAACTGTTAGAAGTATAAAGGCAGAAAGAAAGGAGTCTGGAATATCCAGCTCATGTATGAATGTCATACAAGTTTTTGATGTATAGAAGGCTGGTCAAAGATATAGTCCTTGGGAATTATGATTAAATTGTTAATCACTGATTCTTGGGTATTGTGAGTTAATCACAAAGATACCCGCTCGATTGCTTTCTGTTGCAACTCGATGTAAGAACTACTATGGCCTGAAAGACTAGCCAGAAATGAGTTTTAGGTATACACGGGGAACATAGTAAATGTTACTATACCTTCCATCGGTGTATTACCGTCTGTATTTATTTTTATAATTCGTTTGGAGTTTCACAAACTCTAGCCCATTGCATAAGGTATCTTGCAAGAAGTTTGTTTATAAGAGAACTTTTGATGTTCGATGTTATGAATAACATAAGGGCCATACTTTCATTATGAATGAGATGTATGTTATGAATATTGATATTAATACATTACCTGTGGGTTTACTTTCATAATTCATTTTAGAGTTTCATACACTCTAGCCCATTGCACAATGTTTGTTGCAAAAGAGTTGTTCATAAAAACAACAATTGTTGTTCAGTATTATGAATAACATGAAGGGCCATGCTTCCATCCAAGATGGGATGTATGTTATGAATATTGATGGTAATATGATACATCCATAACACTGACGCTAAATGTCGCAAGACTAAAAGAATACCACACAAGTGTGACACTACATTTGGTCACATTGGAGAAATCCGCATGGAAAATTCCATTATGATGGATTTTGAAGTCGTTTGATTTTGAATCATCTGACACTTGCAAATTTCCTCTGAAAAGTGAAGTGACTGAAATACCGTTCACAGGCCATAAGGAACGAATAACAAACTTATTGGTGATCATACATTTGATGTGTGTAGTCCGATAAATGTTGCAGGTAGTGGAATTATCTATCTTCAGAAATGACTCAAGTAGATATATGGATATTTACTTGATGAGACGTAAGTCTGGATCTTTTGAAACCATTCGAAAGGTTTTCAAAAATGAAGTAGAAGTTATTGTAACAAGAAAATTATGTTTCTACAATTCGATTGCAGAAAGAAATATTTGAGTTACAAGTTTAGCGAATGTCTGATGAGTTGTGAAAAGAGTTTCATAACTTACACCACCCGGAACACCACTGTGAGTGGAAAGTCCGTGAAGATGTAATTGAACCATTTATGATATGGTAAGATCAAAGATGACATAAATAAATTTTCCATTATCCCTTTTAAAAGGTGATGCTTTAGAGACTACGGCTTTTACACTGAAAAGAGCTCCATCAGGTCTGTTGAAATGACACCATGGTATGGTACGCCCAACCATGTTATATCTTTTCTTAACATTTGGAATATGGGGCTTGTGTAAAAGGTTACAAACCTATTCCAAATCAGACAAGTGCTACTTTGTAGGTTATCCCAAGTCATTGGGTATTCCTCCCTCACTATACCGAGGCAAATAGGTTTGCCACAAAGAACGGTATGCTTTTTAAAGAAAATGGTTCTTTCAAAAAGGTGAGTGGGAGAATAATGCAACTCGACGAGATAACCAGTATCTCCGTCATCAGGTCAAAGGAAAGAGACCTTGGAAGTAATTCCAGAGTTTCCTACTGCGACTGATACGGAAGTCTCTACAATAAAATGTACGGACTTCGGTCGAAATTGCAGCTGAACCACGTAGGCAAGGCTCGTGCAAACCTCTTAGGTGCGCAGACGAGATATTGTTGTTAGACAATAGTATACCTATGATACACAAGGAAGCGTTGATGGGCCCTGACTCCGGAATTGGCTAAATGCCAATACAATCCGAGATAGTTTCCATATAAGTGATTCAAGATTAAAACCTTGATACACCTTTCGGAAGACTTAGAGTCTGACGAATATTTATGGAACTTAAAACTGATACGGATAAAAATGTTTTATCCATAAAGCTCGACTTGTTGCAATAACAAGTTCAAGGAGTTGACTACGATGAGATTGTCTCACCGTAGCGATGCTTAAAGTCGGTTCGGGTTGAACTAGCAATTAAGACATATTTCAATCATGAGATATGAAACATGGATGACAAAAGGATTTCCATCTGATGGAAATAAAACCTAGGACTTGTATGTGGTACAGTCCAAAGTAATTTGTCGATCCAGAGGATGCTAGTAGGTTTGCAAACTTCAGAGTTCCAGCGATGAACAGAAGAGAGCAAAATGGAGTTGGAATCTTCGTGTTTTGTTGAAATGGTCAAAAGGGTTTGACTTCATCAATGGGTAACGAAGATGCTTGTGATTCAAGAAAGTAAGTGGGAGCATAATAAAATTTCTGAAAACCTTGTGTGCTTGACACATTGTTAATTGGAATTAAAATTCTTGACACGAATTAGGACTTCATTTGAAAATAGTTTTTCAATGAAGTGCTTGGGCTAAATAGCTTTTATATTAGGCATGATGATCTATGGAGATAGATTTACCTAATAGGGCTGAGCAAAGATACATATTGACAAGATGCTAAAACCTTTTAGCATTAAAAACGCCAAGGAGTGATTCTTGCCGAAGTCACATGGAAAGAGTTTTTGCAAGACTCGGTGTCCCAAAAACACTGATGAGCAAAATACATGATGGAGATTCTGCACACCTTCGTGTTTGGATTAATCATGTATTCCATGGTATGTAAAACAACCAGATATGTCCAATACTCCAAAGTTGTTATGAGTATGGATACCAAGGTGATCAAAAGTACTGATCATGGGACAACAGTGAAAAAGGGTCATTGAGTACTATAGTAGCACTGATGACATGTTTTCTCGCAAGCGGAGATCATGAAGAGTTCGTTGTAAAAGGTTACATCGATACAGTCTTCATCCATGCTCCAAGCGATTTTCAATTTAAATTAAGGGTTTTGTGTAACACACAATGTGGTGGCACAGTTAGTTGGAAAATGTTCCAAACAAGTTACTGTGGCGAATTCTATAATAGAGGCAAAGTATGTTGCCGCTTTTAAAAGCGACAAAGAAGATGTTGAATCATATAGTTCATTCATGAACTTAGTATGGTTCCAAGATGGCTTTTGTCAATGGGACACTACTGCAAGTAGTTGCTCCATAACTCAGTCTGAGGAATCCAGGTTCGACCTGTGATTCGCATACATACCAAGCCAAGTCCACACAAAATATGAATTTTGTGAAAGCGTGAAGACGCGAGGATATGCAAAGATACACACGGAGCTGAAGTCGTCAGATCCGTTGGACATTCAGGCTATACCACAAGCGAAGCATATTTACACCGGTGTGCCACAGGTGTAAAGTGCATTAGCATTAACTAGATTATTGACTCTAGTGCAAGTGGGAGTCTGTAGGAGATATGCCCTAGAGGCAATAATAAATGTTATTGATTATCTCCCTGTTCATAATTAGGTTTATGTTCCATGCTATAACTCCTATGGTTCTCGAGTCTGCAAATAAAACGAGGCTCGGAGGAAGACTCATATGCACGTGTGGAATAATAAATGATAAAATGTATTCCTAGTCAAGCCTCTATGACTGGCTCAAGTATTGCATGATGATCCTGTTTTCCTGATCATGGGCATGACTATGCTAGCAATTTTGAGGGCACAATGTTAACAGAACATTTGTGTTGAATCGACCCGATTGATGTTATGCTATGAGGTTCTTTCGTCACAAGTTAATGGTTAATAACACAGAGATGGTTAATGTTTGCATGATTCCTTAGACCATGAGAGTATCGAGTTTCTTCATGCTTGCTTCATGAACTTTGGGGTTTGTTAAACGTCATCCGTAAATGGGTGGCTATTACGGCGGCTTACGGGTTCATGGAAAAGTGTGTCAAGTAACTTGATAGCTCAAGATTGGGATTTGCTCCGCCGGCGATGGAGAGATATCTCTGGGCCCTCTCGGTGTTACGGTATCCATCATCGTCTGGCCAGACACTTTGTGATTTGATCACGGGGATGCCGGAACATGGTAACGAGAAAAGAGAACAATACCGGTAACGAGGTAACTAGCATAGTGGACAAGTGTTGATCCACGGGAATGCCAACATGTCTCACCTCGGGTATTTGTAACATATCACGAAGCAACAGGAATAGCACACGGCAACTGGAGGTTCACTCGAATATTCATTTGTGTGGGTATAGGGGTCAATATGGGTGTCCACGGCTCCGATGTTGATCATTGATCGGAAGGGGTTCCGTGTCATGTCTATACTTCACCGAACCTATAGGGTCACACGCTTAAGGGTCATCTATCTGCTGAATACTAGACAGGGAGTCTGAGAGAAAATCACCGAAAAAGTTTCGGACAGCGGAAAAGTTCCGCAGAGAGAGGTCACCGGATGAGTTCCAGTGAAACTGAAAAGTTGTTTCAGGGGATACCATTAAGTCAAAATGGTTTCGGCACATGCCTGATAATTCTTGGAGGATACCAGAATCATTCTGGAAACTTCTGGGAATTTTCTGGAAGAAAAACCGGAAATGTTCCGGGGCTGCCGGAACCGCTTCAGATGCTTTTCGCAGATGAAATCACTAAACTGGAATTGTTCCAGAACGCATTGAAAATTATTTTAGTGGGTACTGGAAATGTTCTAAGCCCACATAAAGATTTTCAGTTCGAACGGACGCTGAAAAATGTCGTCGTGAATAGTGAAAGTGCTTTTTGGGAATTTTATGGAAAGCACCTTTTGGGAATTTCCCAAAAGGCTTCTAGAATGCCTTAGGCACTAAGGAAGCCCCCTTGGGGGGGGCCCCCAAGGGGTGGCCGGCCAAGCATGGTGGAGCTCCTTGGAGCTCCACATGGCACCCCTTTTATCTTTATTCTTTTATGAAAAGGCATAAAGTGGGGGTACTTTGGGGTTTTTTGTATGACATCTTTACCCCTTGGCTTTCCTATAAATAGAGGAGAGTGGGCTGCCCACAAACCTCATCCCTTGCTCTCATACACATGCCAAGATGTTATCTGGCTTCTCTCTCCCTCCCACGAAAAGAGTTTCGTAGAGCCGAAAGGCTGTCTGGGTTCCGGCAGGAACTAGTTCTGGACGGCGAAGCCCTGCCGGATAGGTGACACCGTATGTGTGCAACTCTGTAGAGAGGTCGTAGTTTCGATCTTTGTGCCCGAGGGGCTGTTTGAGAGTGCCTCCCGAAGGGCTGTCCAAGTGACGGTCCGAGTTCTGTGAGTCCCCCGAAGGGCTGTCCGAGTGACCGTCCGAGTTTCGAAGTGCCTCCCGAAGGGCTGTCCAAGTGACGGTCCGAGTTCTGTGAGTCCCCCGAAGGGCTGTCCGAGTGACCGTCCGAGTTTCGAAGGTCCTCCCGAAGGGCTGTCTGCGACACCGTCCGGGGGACTGTCCGACCGCCTCCCGGAGGGCTGTCCGAGGGGCAGATGAGGGAGTACATCCTCGCGGTTGGGAGGTTGTAAATCCTAGCTGCGGGGATCTGCACCGCC
Organism: Thinopyrum elongatum; assembly: GCA_011799875.1. NCBI lineage: Eukaryota > Viridiplantae > Streptophyta > Magnoliopsida > Poales > Poaceae > Thinopyrum > Thinopyrum elongatum. The sequence goes on along the minus strand of CM022303.1, from coordinate 24,859,852 downwards.
GATCGTCATCGACTCTACTTCCGCTGCGCTACGAGTCGGTAACAAAAATGATCAAACCTTGTATGCAGTCTCCATAGTGGTCCTGGGCTGGTGCGTAGGTCAGAAATTTTTTGTTTTCTGCTGCGTTACCCTACAGTTTGGAGTCCCGGATGACATCCAGGACATCACGAGGAGCTCCGGAATTGTCCGGAGGTAAAGATTTATATAAGGAAAGTCGTTTTCAGGGTTCCGGAAAAAGTTCGGTCTTTTCTGGTATTGTACTGGAAGGTTCTAGAATGTTCTGAAGGGTTCCATGGTGAGGCCCACTTGTCCAGAACATCCCACATGGACCAAGGGATGGGGCACCAGCCCTACATGGGCCAGGCGCCCAGCCCCACTTGGTCCATGCGCAAGGGATAAGGGATAAGGCCAAATCCCTTGAAAATAGGGGTAGACTTGGAGGCCAAGTACTATTCATGGTTACTGTTTGTGGTTACTGTTCACGTGCTATTCATCCCTTGGAGGAGGGTCCAAGGGATGGCCAGCCCTCCCTCACCCCTATATAAAGGGTGGAGGCGCAAGGGGAGGGGCTCACCCCTTTGCCTAGCCACTGCCCTCCCCGTCTCTCCCTTCTCCTTGATCCGGTACTATTGAGCGAAGCGCTGCCGGCACTCCACCACCACCATCACCACCACGCCATCATGCTGGTTGTGATCCCATCTACTCCCCCCCCCCCTTCGCTTGCTGGATCAAGGAGGAGGAAACATCACCGAGCTGCACGTGTGCTAAACTCAGAGGTGTCGTCCATTCGGCGCTAGATCGGTTTGGATCGTGATTGGATCGCGAAGAGTATGACTACATCAACCGCGTTATATATGCTTCCGCTTTCGGTCTACAAGGGTACATAGACAAACTCCCCTCTCGTTCTTATGCATCTCATAGATTAGATCTTGGGTGTTTCATAGGAAATTTTTTGATTTTCATGCAACGTTCCCCATCACCATTAACTTGTGATGAATGTATCTCATAGCATAACATCAATTGAGTCAATTCAACACAAGTGTTCTTCTAATGTTGTGTCCTCAAAGTTGACGGCATGAACATGCCCATGATCAGGAAAACGTAATCATCATGCAACACTTGAGGTAGTCTTAGAGGCATGACTAGGAATACATTTTACCGTTTATTATTTCACACGTGCAAATGGGTTTTCTTCTGAGACTTTATGGATATACGGACTCAAGGACTATTGCAGGTATAGCATGGAATATAAACATAATTATGAACATGAAAATAAATAATAACCTTTATTATTGCCTCTAGGGCATATTTCCTACACATCCTTCGCCCTGTTGAGGAAAACTTCAATATTATACCATGGGCGTTGTATGAATATCTTCCTTGCCTCTTGAGCATACAGGTGGTTTGAGAGGTAATCATCGGTGAACTGCTTTGGAAAGGACTAAAAACAAAGATATGCATAAATATGTTTTCTAAATATTGAAATGGTGTGCATAGGAAAATAAATAAGGTAAGATAGTTCGTACCATCCTATAGTTGACTGATGTCTTCTTCATTGTGCACACAAAGAGTTTGTTGTTTTTTCTCACTAGTTTCTTTATCCTAACAATCTTTCTGAATTTCTTGACTTGACTGATATTCATGGATATCTCATTTCCCCATATGCAAAATGGGTCGAACAGTGGGTCTAAACATCTGGCACTAGGACCTACATGCAAGTCCAAATTATTAAAATCTAAATATTAGGAAAAAAATCTGCAATTGCACAATAATGTGCTATTAGCCAAAGCACCATGTGGAAACCTTGATGGTAAATCTCAGTGTCTCCCATTTATTTCTCACATATATAATTAACAATACAAAAAGTACCCCAACAATTGAACATCACATTGTAGAATTGAACCAAACAGTGCAACTGAAGACCACATTGCAGAATTGAGCCAAACAGTAGTGCAACTGAACACCACACTGCACAATAGAACATACTTGAAAATCATATTGCATAATAACATTACATTGCATAAGTGACTAGAATTTATAGAGGAAAGGCAGGAGCAGCACATGTAGAAGGTAAACCAAACATACTTAACCGACATAGCAAGCTAAACCTAGGTCCTTAGTAAGCTAAAAACGCACCACTTCTTCCCCTTGGAAGAGGGCGAGGCCTCCACATCGTGGGTGCCCTCCTCGTCGTGGTGGGTCGCCTGAGCTAGTCCGGGCACCAGCCTGCTAGCCCTGGACTTGAGGTAAGCACGGGCATGCTGAGAAAATACTTCATAGTCTTCGTCGTAGGCACCGGCGGTGGCCTTGAGAAAACATCGCAAACTGTCATTTCAAGCAGCCAACCAAGCGGGGGCATCCGCACACGAGGCATTGACGGTGGCCTCGACGGCTAGATGCTCCTCCAGGATCTGGGGGTCGGCGCATGGCAGCCATCACGACCTCATTTACACGTGTGGCCGCGATTTGCTTCTCTGCGGCCAAATGCTCCTTGATCTCCTGGCCACATGGCGTGGACCATAGCTCTAGGCAGTGAGGGTTTGGAGGATGGGATGGTGATTTGGGTGGTAGGTGTCGCGCCGGTGGTCGGGCCATGTAGGATGGAGAAGAGGAGGAGGAGGAGGAGGAGGACGATGGGTGGATTACCTGACTACATCGACGAGGCAAGCACCGGGAAGGGGCGTCGCCACCGAGCTGGTCACGCAGCAAACAAGGAAGGTTTGCGCTTAGAAAGGGGGGAGGAAACAGGGGAAATGTGACTGTCGGTCAGAAGAAGAAGGGGGAAAGGGAGATATTTCCGAGGTTGGAGAAAAAATTCGCTAGGTGGAGGGGGAAACTGGCGTGTAAAGTGTCATTGGACAGGATTCTTTGTGAAAAAATGTGTGCGATAGCTGATCATCACAAACGATTCTTCTGCTTTACCCGTGTGTGATGAGTTAGAACATACAAATTTTGGTGCGAATTTCCCACGTTATAGTAATCCTCCACGTCATTGCATAATTGAACATCAATTGCTAATTTGGGTAAACAAATGAGCCGCCAGCATGGCTCAAACTCACTTAATCGAGCAAGTTCACTATTTAACAGAGCTACTAGACCTAAAAATAGCTCTAACAAAAGACAGGCGCTCTAAACAAAGACTACTAGTACGCATAATTTAACAAAGCCACCGACGCGCCGCCCTATGCCTCTTCGTTGTCCGATGAGGTGTTAACTCCTCTGCCTGGCGCTCATCGATCTCTACCGCCTCCTCCATCTCCAGCTCGCGCTCGATGATCTCGTGGGGAAGGGGTCCTATGGCCTCCATCGCCACCTTGTCAGCAAGCATCTCGGCCTCCGCGTCCACCAAATCTTCCAACGTGGGGTGCAGGCTAGAGTCGGAGGAGGCCGCTATGATTTTTGCAGAGGCCGCCATAACCTGGGTGTGCCCGGCCTCCATCTGGACGTGTACAGCCTTGATCCCGGCTAGGGGCGGTCGCCGACGATCGGATTGCTGCTCCAGCTCTCTCGGCGCTTACGATTTGGGCGGAGGCCACTACGATTTGGGCGGAGACCGCCACGACCTGGGCATGGGCAGCTTTGATCTGGGCATGGGCGTCCTTGATCCGGGCTAGGGTGTCCGCCGTGGCACAGACAGCTGCTCGAGCGCTCTCGGCGTTTTCAACCGCCATCGCAGCTGCTGCAGCTGCCCTGTCGGCTGCCGCAGTCGCCCTGTCGGCGGATCTGGTGGCGCTCAAGGTGTAGGCAGGCGCACTCGGGATGAAGGAGGCCGCCGTTGGCGCCCTCACGAAGCGGCTCCACGTCTCCATCTTTGTGCTGCGACGATTTGATCAGAGTAAAATAGGGTTGAGGATTGAGTGTGGCTGACGCGCCGGCAGTGGAGCTAGATGGAGCTGATGAAGCTTCTGGCGTACGCCATAAATAGGAGGTTGCACCCACGGTTTAGCCAAGTTGGCCGCGGGAAATGTTTTATATGCATAGCAAACTGTTTCTGTACATAAACTGTGTGTGATGTACTTAAATTTTGTATTGATTTGAAAGACAAAATGGAGGTACACTAGCAAATGATAGTGTTCGAATTGTTCGAAATATTCTTCTACAGTCAACAAGCAACAATAGAAGTGTCATGTTAAAATTTATAATTTTTCATGGTTCATTTGGCCTTTTTTATACATCAAGTGAGTTTCTAGGGATTTAACGGGCATAATCGCAATTGGAACTACAGACACATGGAGCAGTGCATCAAAATAGGTTGAAAAATCATATATGTTTTCTAGGGTGCATGTTTAGGCCCCATGCAATAAATGGAAAGGATGTTCAAACATCTCGGTGTCATGGCTCGGCCGCAAACTTTGAGAATCTTGGTTTTCAAATTCCAGAAAATCAAAAAGTGCTCTGAAATACATGAAACTTGGCATGATGTCATGATATGGCACCACTAGGCTATGGTAAATTTTTTGTCCAACTTCTGATTAGTTTTGATACAAGCCTTTTAGAAACCGAAGCATCTCTCAAGAAAACACGTCGTTCGGAGAGGTAACGAGGCACGTTTGACGGCAAACTGATAGTCGCTGCCTCTTCCAGCTTCGAAACTTTTTCTAGAGTCAACATGCAACAATAAAAGTGTCATGTTAAAATTTGAAATTTTTCATGATTCATTTGGCCTTTTTATACATGAAGTGAATTTCTAGGCATTTAATGGACATAATTCAAATTTAACCTACAGACACATTGAGCAGAGCACCAAAATGGATTGAAAAATCATATCTGTGTCCTAGGGTGCATGTTTAGGCCCCATGCAAGAAATGGGAAGGAATTTCAAACCTTTCGATGTCACGGCTCGGCCGCAAACATTTAGAATCTTGATTTTTAAATTCCAGAAAATCAAAAATTGCTTTAAAATACATTAAACTTGGCATGATATTATGATATGGCAGCACTAGGTTGTGGTAAATTTTTTGTCCAATTTAGGATCTGTTTTGACAAGCTTTTCAGACACCAGAGCATCTCTCAAGAAGACTCGTGGTTCCGAGAGGTAACAAGGCACGTTTGACGGGGAATCGATAGTCGCTGCTTCTTCTGGTCTTGAAACTTTTTGTACAGTTAACATGCAACAATAGAAGTGTCATGTTAAAATTTGGAATTTTTTAGGTTTCATTTGGCCTTTTTTATAAATTAAGTGAGTTTCCAGTCATTTAATGGGCATAATTCAAATTTGAACTATAGACACATGAAGCAGACCACCAAAATGGGTTAAAAAATCATATATGTGTCGTAGGGTGCATGTTTAGGCTTCATGCAAGAAATAAGAAGGAATTTCAAACACCTCGGTGTCACGACTCGGCCGCAAACATTGAGCATCTTGATTTTTAAATTCTAAAAAATGAAAAAGTGCTCTGCAATACATGAAACTTGGCATGATTTCGTGATATGGCACTACTAGGCTGTGGTAAAAAAATTGTCTAATTTGAGATCAGTTTTGATATAAGCTTCTTATAAAAAGTTGTTCACATTAATAGCCCACATAGGCATTTTTTGAGCAAAGAACTGTCACATTATCGCAAGCGGTATTCTTTTTCAAACGGTGGGAGATAGACCAAAGCAATAAACAACCGCCATGCTTCTGATGGAATTAGTTTGTTAGTTTAGTTAATCTAGTTCGATCGTATGGATGTAATAACGTGATTATGAATGAAATTGATGTTTTAATCAAATGAGTGTTCTGCTTTAATCAAAAGAGTGTTCGCCGATGTCTGATGGATTTTTTTTTGGCGTGAATTAGGATAGCTCGTCACACACGACTTCTGAAAACAAACTGTTTGTGAAAGGAAGTTCGGTGAACCAAACATAACTCGTCTGGTACCTTGTGAAAATAAGCACATATGGCAATTTGACCCAATGTGGCATAAAAGATCGAATTATTGTCTGACTAATTTTTCACCCAATTTGGCAGATAGGACTGACTATCAAATTAAATCCAAACATTCATCAAGCCTTTTCTCTAAAAAATATTCGTCAAGCCACATGCATTCCCCAACCAACATAGAGTTCAGAGGGTACATTATTTTTGTTCCTTGAAAAACAGAACCACAAAATACTATACTCATGCTACCACGAGTCTCCCCATGGTAGAAGCTGAGCATCACAAAGGCATCCTTTTTGAAAAAACGACGAGCGAATTCTTTCCATCCGGAGGTCAGGTAGATCCTGCCGTTGGTGTCGCGCCTGTACTTCATCGGACTGATGCAAAGATCGCCATATCTCAACACATCAAGAACGCCGGATTTGCGGATGCGCGGGTGGATTTTTCTAGGCAGTTTCTGCAATAAAACAAACAGAAAACATAAGTAAGCACCTATGAAGACGAAAAATTGCTCTGTTTTAGGTCACCAAAGAGATCTTCGAGTAAAATATAGGGCACAAAAAAGTGTTTTTTAGGGCACGGGAAAGTGAGCATCTCCAACAGCTGCCCTAAAATAGGGCACTCAAAACATTGAAACTCCTTTTTTTAAACGAATATCCAAACTACTTAGATCTCACATTGCATACTTCGATTCAAACTTTCAAACATGTAAAGTTTAAACATACATTGTGCTAAACATTCAAACTTTTAGATTACTACCGAAGCACTACGGACACACTACACGTCATCGTCACCCACGGCACCAATCGACATTGTTCCAGTACGCGTCGAAGTCATCATCGCTGTCGACATTGTTCTGGTCCACGTCAAAGTCATCATCGCTGTCCTCAACATCGATCACCCCTGGGTCTGCCTCCTCCTCCTCCTTCTTGACCCGTGAAGGCCCTGCCTCATCCTCCGTCTTGCGCGTCGCCTTCTTGCGCTCATTATCCCTCTTCCAGAACCACTCCGCCTCCGCCTGCACGAGATGCGGATTCTCCGCGGCGAACCTCGCCATCGCCGCCTCATCGCTCTCCCGGGTGTCCCTCTTCGCCACACGGGACACAATGTTCACCGGTGGACCGATGAACTCCGCATCCGCTTGGGTTTCGATCTCTAGAAAATTGAGCTCCGAACGCGGCCGGCCGGACCTCCAACAAGCAATGTCATAGGCGCATGCGGCAATGTCCGCCGTCTTGAATGTGGCGAATCAATACCGCCGGCCATCGAAATGAAACTCGATGCCGAAGCGGCCAGATTCCCGTGGCCGAACGCCACGGTAGCCGGCCTTGCTCTTCACGCGTTTCGGCGGCATACTTGGTACGGCGCAGCGGATCCGGCGGTGCGGCGCAACGGCGGATGCGGCCGGATTAGATCGGCGGGGCGGTGCGGCATGATGGCGGTTGCCGATTGGAAATGGGTGCTGCTGCGGCTGGGTGGCGGCGATGCGACTGATTAGAAGGGGGGACGGCGGATCCGGGCGGCGTGATATCAGCTGCGGGAATGTTTCGGACGTGGTCAGTTGGGCTGTGCACGGCTCGGTTTTGCGTTTGCGGCAGCCGCGTGCGTGCCGCAAAAACGTAGCCGCCGTTGCCCTTTTTTTTGGGCTGCCCAATTTTATTTTATTTTGCAAAAATTTGCAACAAGGGTAGCTGTTGGAAATGTTTTTTGCGTCCAAAAGCCCTATAAAACGGTTATGCCCTAAAATAGGGCTGCTGTTGTAGATGCTTTAACATGCACATTTGCAAATTTTGGGGCATGCAAAAATACGACAATAAGCACTCCACACAATTAAAAAAAAGACAATTTCCACTGAGTAGACGCATGCTCTGTTTTCTGCATCATTATGGCGTTAATTGATCAGAGTTTTTCATGTCAAACCACAGCCGATGCAAGAGTTCACTTTGGCCTTGGTTCGTATAGGTAGCGTTCAATTAATTGGTGCCTCCCTTCAGTATGTACTTATGTTGCAAGGTCCCGAAAGGATTCCTGAAGCCCGGAATCTTTGAGTGTATGAGGGAGCAACTAGATTAGCTTTGCACGTATAGATAAAACTAATAGTAGTAAGTAGGAGATGAGATTCAGTACAAGTAAAATCGATGGATGCGGCTCACATTCGGACCCAAATGTGGGGGAGAAACCTTGACGGCGAGGACGCTTCCAGGTTCCAGTTCGTGCATGCATAATCTGAATGGATTACAAGGAATTTGACCTCACATGTTGGGGGTCCAGTTTTTGTTCTTGCAGGTAAATATGATATGATATTATATACAAAAGCAGACACAGAAGCAGCAACCACTCCATGCATCACAGCAGCGACTCAATAGCTCTAGCTTGCTTCGTCACTGCTTCCAGCTGCTTTGTCTCATCTTCAGTGCTCCATCACTGCTTTCTTTCTGCTTTGTGTCCTCTTGAGTGCTTGCTCCATCAGGAAGGAGACTGACTTATTTATGCCCTCCCTGCTCATGATATGACCAAAGGAAGGAAGCTGGCTTTTGAGCCGCCTTGCTCCATCATGTTTGGTTTTCGCCTCTGGGCACCTTAATTTGTACATTTCATACCCTATATATTCCCTTGCTTGTAAGTAAGCAAACAGAGCTCCTGCCTGCATTTTACCGGAAAAAAAAAAGTGGTATTATAGCTTGAAGCTAGCAAAGTGACACATGCAGTGCAGTGACACTGACCGTCTTTGGAACTGCTGATGGAAGCTCACTCACCTTTTACATGATTACAACTTGGGCCACCGAGTCTCGCATGATTCCATCCGGTCGCAGAATATTCACACTGTCGACGGAAATGAAAGGCAACCGGCAAGAAAAGGCTATCGCTGTACAGCAGCAGTCGGTGAGTGCCCTACCCACCAAGCGGTTCTCGGAACAAAATCGAAACGAATTGATTCTGGCTTGGGCCGACGTCCCGGAAAACACAGCGACGATGGGGCTCTAGGTGGATTCCGTGCTGCCCCTCGGGAGCAGTGAAAGAAGAGAAAAGTCTGAAAAAGAAAACTTAAACTAGTAGAATCCTAAAATTGGCGCCCTGTACTCGCTGATGATCTCAGTCAATCTCGACCTTAGATCTGTTTATTGCATCGGGAAAAAGACTATCCCGGCAGGATTACTCGCTTCTCTCGCTGACTATTCGGGTTCACATGCCACCGCCATACTGCTCGCCCTCGTGTTCCTACCACTGCTCCTTCGCGGGGCGCGCACCATTGCCTGGCGCTGCGCCTTCTTCCTCAAGCCGCACCGCCACGCCCGTGCCGCCGTTGATGACATGCCTCTCACCTCGCCGTCCACCACAGGCGCCTGGTAAAGGGGGCTGCTGCGGCTATGCTTCTTCCTCAAGCCGCACTTAGCTACGAGGTCGCGGCGGAGGGTGAGGCAGGTTCCTGCCGGCCGTCGGTTCATGTGCTTGGTTGGCGTGATGGGTTCCCGCGGTGTAAAGTTGAAGTTTAATGATGACGACACATGTGTTCACGAGCCGCTGTTGCCCGCAGGCAGTGCAGAGATGTCGAGGAACTACTAGATGATACCCCGGACGTTGCGTCCCGAATTGGTTGTAATATATTTTCATGATATTTGATAATTTGAACATGAATAGTTGGATGAATAATATGAGAACTAAAAGTAAAAATATATATGATTAATTGTATCTAATTATTGAGTTGGCATTTTTTCATGTATGTTTGCATGTTGAGGTGGGCCTTTTCTATGCATGTGTGCATGATGGCGTGGCGTGTGTGCATGTTAAGAAAAATAGGTTAGTAAGGGCTAGCTATTTAGAAATAGAAGATTTCTCCTATTTTAGATTCCCTAAGAAATCTATGTTTTATTTTTTTTCCCTATTTCTCCTATGTGTGCATATACACCATTTCAACTCCAATTTCGTATCAATATAAACCAAACTTTTTATGTTTCAACAACATTTTAAATCCATAATTTCAAGTTTTCAAATTCAAATTCAAACATGGCATAGGGTCTAAATGCAACAAATGAGCAAAAAAATGAAGAAACATGAACAATCACCACGAAACTAGTGGTGCACACAAATAGCTCCCATGACATTTGGAAGCGTCGCCAGAAAAGATGCAGAGGGTACACGGGGTTGTCCGCAAAGTAATCCAGGATGAGCCGTGCATGGTCGGCCGATCTTTTTCAAGGAATCTTCACACACACACCTCGGATGCTTACTCTTCTTGTTTCCCACTACCCCCATTGAGTTGGCATCAACACAATCTCATCCGAGTCATCGTCTTTGAACAAATCATCATCGGAATCATCCGAGACGAAGAATCCTCGAAATACCCCTCCACAATCGAGCTCATCTACATGAATTATGAATTCATTGTCATCTACACAAAACACAAGTTGCATACGACTAAAATCGACGAATCGAATCCAAAATTACTTCTCGGGTATTTGCGTCGGACACCTTGTAGGCGTCCTGCTCCTTGCCGTCCGAATCGGCAATTGGAGGTCGGATGATGACCGTAGGGGAGGAGGGGGGAGGAGAGAGGAGAGGCTGCGCCGAGCCCCCGGGTGCTCTAACCGGTCTGGCGATGGGTCGGCGAGAGGAGGCGGATTCCTCAGCACGTCACGGATGGGAGTAAACCTGGACATGGACAGCACGGCCCGAGCCTGGCTCAAAAACCCAGGCCGGGCCAGGTCGGGATTGGCATTCGGGGCGGCCTTGGGCTTCATTTTCCAGCCGGGAAGGATGACCGGGCCAGACTCGGGCTTCTCTTTTCCATGATTTTGAGCCGGACTTTCGGGCTTCGGGCCGGGCTTGTACATGGAGATCGTGAAAAGTGTCGTATTTATTTAATATTTTTTCTATGAACTTGGTCAAAATTTATGAATTTTTATTTATTTTTGCGAAAAAAAATCTATACGCACTATGGAACGGAGCCACTAATACAAGCTCACTCGACGTCACAGATACTCCTGTACACGCACTGTGGCCGCAGCAAATAACCACATTATGGCTATTCTCCAGTCAGCGTCGCTAGTCGATCCAACACTCTGCCTATTCTCCGGTCGGTGTGGTTCAATTCATCTGTTCCAAGGCAGGCGACGTGCCTGCAAGCACGCCAGGTGGCAGCGCCTCAGCCGCCGCTGTCGCGGCCGGGGTGGTGGCAGTGGTGGCGGCGCGGCACATGGGGCAGGTGGAGTGCGCGCGCAGCCAGGCGTGGACGCAGTCGGCGTGGAACAGATGCGCGCACTTGGGGAGCCGACGCAGCTTCTCGCCGGCCTCCACCTGCCCGAGGCACACCGCGCAGTCCATGGGCGCCGCCAGCGCGTCGGCCTGCTCGTACACGATCGCCGCATCGCTCATGGCGGCCTCCTGGTCCTCCGCACCCGCGCCCGAGCCGCGCTGAAGGCGGCAACGGCGACGGCGGCGGCGGCGGCTGCAGGCGTAGGAGACGGCGAGGTAGAGGAGGAGGGTGAGGATGCCGATGGCGAAGGAGAGCCCGGTGAGCATGAGCCGCGAGCGGGTGCTGTACCTGGAGCTGTCCGCGACGGCGAGGTCCGCGAACACCCATGATGTGTCCGGCGCGCCCATGCTGAAAGGTGAGAATGGCGTCGGAAGGTGTGGATCTGTGTTTGTTTACGTCGTGGTGCTGGTGCTGGGGCAAAGTGGCGCCGATGCAGTATTTAAAGTGGCGGCCGTACGTACTGTATACTAGTGATGATCAGTGAGCTCCACTCGCGTCGCTCACGTACCTCCCGATCGAGATATTTGTGGGGCACAAGGACACGTGCCTCCCTCCCGAGACGTTTTGCATTGCTGTGGTGAGACCTGTGCATGCATCCTACCTACTCGAGCAACTTACAATAAGTTGATATAGGCGGGTTGCAAGGTTTTAAATATTATATTTGTGCTTATTAGTTGGAAGAGAAAGAAGTGGAGAGAGAAAAAAAGCGGACTACTAGTTAACAGCCGGCTGTAACACGTGCTTCTAGATATTTTGTGAGAGAGAAAGATGGACCATGTATCAACAAAATAGTACATATTTATATCTAGCTATTGTATTTATCGGCTATAAGCTTAGCTATAGATGACACATCATATAGACTGTATTATTAACCATGCTCGTCTCAATGGATGGTCGACATGATCGAGTATTACTCCTACACGGCTACGCCCTAAAATAAAAAAGTGTTACTCCTACTATGATATTTATGCTGTTGCTAGAGTACTACTTACTGTTTTGGCCGACTAGAAATTGGACCCGGCCCTGATGCTGTGTGTCAGTACATCTCACCTCAATGCAAAACGTGTATCGCCTCAATGCAAACAGCTTTGCGTGTATATACTCCTACTAACCAGTTGATTGCCATCAATGCATTCGAACTCCGGCTCCTCCAGATTCGGAATGCAGCGGCGGTGGTCGGCAGGTAGAATGGCCTCCCAGGGGCCTGGTTGTGTTTTTCTCTTAGGTTGCGGGCTTGTTGGTATTTATGCAGGGACACCTGTGCTCTCTCGTATTTCTCTCGTAGGTTCGGCGTGCGTTCGGCGCCACGCAGTGCAGCTAGGCTAGTTAGCTCTCCTGCACACGGGAGAACAATGGGACCCACACAAGTGATGCATTGCAGGGCCTTCACGTGGTATTTCCATACTTTTGATAGACCAAAAATTTCAAAATTTTGAAAGCTCAATGTTTCAGAATTGCAAAATCCAAGAGTTCAAAATTTTAAAAGTGACACGGACGAATAAGCCACGCCACGACGCCACCGGTCAGAGTACGCCACGCCTTTGTCAAAATGTGTGTATATTTTGCAGTCGAAAGCGCTAGTTCATTACACTCGAAAGTTCTTTTCCCCGCCCATAGTTATCCATGAAATATCACTATCCCAGCAAGGGAATAGACCATTTTTCTGGCTTGTCTTAGAGCATCTATAGTTGGGTGCTTCAAACCCTTCTCAAACGTCCAGGCGGCCCACCCGGTTACTTACCGGTCCTGATTTTTCGATCCAGACGGACGCCTCAAATGCCCGGGCTGACGGCATCCCTCATATCCAGCCCAAATACGGGGCGGATATGGGGGCGCCCGGGCGCACACGAGCACGCCCGCCACGTCGGACCCGGCTCATACTGGCCCACCCGACCCCACATATATTCATCCCCATACGCTCGCCGGACCAAACTCTAGCTACTTCACTCGACTCCCTTCCGCCACTCGAGCTCACCTCCGGCAGTTTTCAGCCGTCTCCGGCATGGCAGGCAGCGGATCTGACTCCGACCAGTCCGGATCCATCGAATGGGGTGTGATCCCGTGCGGGTTGCAGGAGGCAATGGCAGTCCGCATTGCACTCCGCCACTCCCTGGAGGACAGCACATGACCAAAGGACGGATCTGTCCATAGCATCGCTCAATGGGCCCTCGGGTCCTCTGGGGCTGGATCATCGTGGTCCCGGAAGCTGGAACCCCTCCCCTTCCCCGTCACCGGTCTGACAGACTATGAGTCCCACCGGGAACGGGCGACCCGTCGTGGAAAGGAGAGGATAAGGGCCGCTGAGGCCTGTATGGCAGCGGAAATGGAGGCGGCGGATGCGGCGGCGCGGGCGGCCGCAGAGGTGGAAGCCATCCGCGCCCGCATTATGAAGAAACAGCAGCGGAGGAACACGCACGCCCTCGTCCGAGAGCAGAATCGGGCGGTCCGTGCCATGGCCGGACTGCCACCGAAGGAGGAGAAGGAGGACAGCGATGGCGAGGACAGCTCCGGCGACGAGCAGATCCGACTCGATCTGTACTGCGTCTTCAACAGGTACTTCCGCGAGAATGACGGCTAGGGCGCAGGGAAGGGCAAGGGCAGCCGTGGATGAACTTCACCATAGCCAAACATGCCAAATTTTGATAGTCCGATGGCATGTTTACTTAGTAGTGATGGAGTAGCCGGACGAGGTGTGTGCGTCGACTTAGTTGCATGAATTTATATGGATTTGAGATATGATAATTAAGGTGTTCGGATATGGATTACATTATTTGAGGGGTGCCCGGTCAATGTCCGCGAAAGCGCCCGGATGCGTCTGTGGGCGTTTGAGGGGGGCGGATTTGCCCATTGCGGCTGTACATGCTCTTAGACTGTTTTTCGGGGACACCCATGCAAAAGTAAAGCCGAAACGCCGATGGTCCCTCATTTCCAGCGAGCTCGACCCTCCACCATGTAGGCAAAAAACGGTGGCAAATCCATTTTTGATTTATTTGGTACCGATGCCCTCCATTGTTCAACCGGTGCCATAATTTTTTTCAGGGAACCGAAGCAAGTAGCTGCTCCGATGCCCAGCCGGTGCCAAATGTAGAAAGCAATAAACAATCAGCTCATGGCCCACTGCAGAGAGCTAACCAGGCTGAGGAAACTCACGTGAATAGAGCATCTGGGTCCTATTTTTTGTCAGGCTACGAATGCAACATTGTAAGACCGGTGCCAAATTAAATCTTCAGGGCATCGCTGCCCAGCCGGTAGTATTTTAATGCATTGAGCATCGACTACATAGTGGAAGGCCGAGCTGCTGGCAGGCCAAAATTCTGTTTCAAAAATCAAACCGTTTCGTTGCCTTGTGTGCTTGAGGAGGAATGATTGAACCAACAGTTGACGTTACCGTGCACCAGTAACCAACAGTTGACGTTACCGTGCACCAGTTGATGTACTGTATGTGTATGGTATACTAGTAGTGTGGTGTGGTGCCCAACAAGACAAGGCAGGGTAAAAAGGGACGAACATAGATAGAGGATGATCAATACACACACGAACCAACGGCACTCGTTCTCGATGATGGTCGTTGTGATATCTACTCCCTTGGCCCTTTGTATCTAAAAAAAATTGATACCTTCTCCCCACGCATGATATGTCCTTCCGTCGATTTTTTTGTTGTTGTTAGAGCATCTCCAACGTTGATCCACAAATTCCCCCACGCACGAGAGGTCCTTCCATAGCGCGCGCCGGATCCAGATCAAACCAGTGCTAGATCACACGTCTGATCACATCCAAAAAGAGGCAAGTATGCGTTAGTTTAACATGCGCCATCACAAAAGAATATTGGTCCGACAGTCTATGCACAAAATTAAGATTTCTTGCCCTACCGGCAATCCGACCATGCTCCACGCTAAAGATGCCCCCGGCGCCTTCTCCTCCTCCTCCTTGTCCGCCACCTCCAACCCCTCATGTTGCTGCGGCAACATCTTGTAGCGGACGGCTTGCACGATCATTCTTGCGTCAGCATCTAAAGACTCCACCTTCAAAGACAACATCTTGCGTCCTCCGCATCGACTGTGATCTTCGCCTTCTTTTCATCGAGCATGGTCTTCTTCTCTTTGCATTGCCTTCTTCTCTTCAATCATGACCCTCTTATATTTGAGCCCTAGCTTCTTCATGGTCGCCTCCATCAACAGTTTGAGCCTCTCCGCCTTTTTCTCCTCCTTCATGTCAGATCGCTTGATGTATGCCTCCTCCTTCTTCGACAAGATGTCCTTGAACTTCTCCGTCAACCTGGCAGCCGCACCTTCTCGCTTCGCCCTCTCCTCCTCCCACTTCTTTCCCCGTAACCCTCTTCTACTCTTCTTGGGCAGTTCTTTTGTTGGGTTTGTGGATCCCTAGTTTCTTCCTCGGTGGCTTGGGCGGCAGTCTTGGTTATGAATAGGTTCCACTTCAGTCCGAGTGCCTAACTACCCAACCGAACTGTGAAGCAGCATCAGTCGGTTGATACAACCCGAGTGAACGCGGGTTTATCTCAACATTCTCCCCGTAAACCTTACTTCACAGGTCGATCTGCACCATGCTGGTGCTTGAGCGCAGCTTTTGAAGTTGTAGTCGACCGAGTGGCATGGTGAACATGTCGGCGAGCTGTTGTTTGGTTGCAACAAACTCTTGATCGATCTTCTTCGTCTCCTCGCAGTCCCGAATGAAGTGATACTTCAACTTGATGTGCTTTGATCGGTCGTGGAAGACGGGATTCTTCGCAAGTGATATTGTCGATTTGATGTCCACCTTGAGGACAACGCTCTCTGCTTCATCGTCCCTTAGCTCGGCTAGCAGGCGTGCCAGCCAAATCCCTTGGCAAGCAGCAGTGACAGCAACAACATATTCCGATTCGCAGCTCGAGAGAGCCACGATCTTCTGTTTCTAGGACTGCCAGGTCACAAGGCTGCTTCGCAGGAACGAGAGCGTCCTGGACGTGCTCTTGCGCTAGGCCACATCCCAGTCCAAGTCGCTATAGCCATAGCCGACTCGGCGTGGTGTGCTTGTGTTCCTGTCGAACTTGCAGCCGGGTGAAGTCCAGCTGGCGATTTAGAGAAGAATTCACTTGACCGCCGCAAGGTGCTCTTCAGTAGGTGCCTCCAAGAACCATGAGACGAAACCGACTGAATACATCAGGTTAGGTCTCGTGTGCACCAAGTGATGGTTTCCCAGACTAGGGGGTGTGCCGGTGACCAATGAATGGGTCCTAACTAGCCTGGCCCTCACCGTCATCCAAATGAAGATCATCGAAGACTTGGCCTACATTCACGAGGCGTTTAAAGGATCAGCATGTTATCTCTAGATTATAACCAAACATTTGTAAACCCTGGATACCCCTGGTTCCTATATAAGGCATGGGGTTTAGTCTGTAGAGACACAATCGCAAGGTTTAGAGCTTAGAACATCCTCATACGATCTCGAAGTAGATCACTTTGTACTATGTACCCCATCACAATCAATATATCAAAAGCATGACGTAGGGTTTTTTCTCATCAAGAGGGCCCGAACATTGGTAAAACATTGTGTCTGTACTTCTCCTGTTACCATCTAGCTCAGATCACCAAGCTTGGGACCCCCTACCCGAGATCTGCCGTTTTTAGCACTGACATTGATGGCCCATGCAGGTCCCGCGGTGTGATCGCAAGAGCTTTATGGCGAACCTCCGAATTGACGACATTGTTGGCTGTAAGGACATATTTGTCCCCGTCCAGCTTTTCGCCCATGGCAGCATGGTGCTGCATGCCGATTCGACTGGCCGTCTTGGCTAAGTGGAGAACTCCCCCAGGTCAAATCATCTGGTTTGGAAATTTGGAGTACGCCACGGATTCAGGAGACGAGCTGGTTTACTCATGTTGGGTGTCAAATCGGCCCGAGAACCCCACGGGTGCCGTTGTCCATGCACCAGATTCGATCTGGGAGCAAGACCTCGACGCGACCAGTGCTTCAGACTCGACCTTGAGCTCGGGTCCAAGAATTGCCTCGTCAGGCCAGGTATCGAGCCTCCCAGGCAAAAACCCTCAAACAACGTTAAGCAACGGCACGGGTAAGATCCCGGCTAGCCCCGCCTACCATCAAGGAATCGGAGAAGCCGATCTTTTTACTGTGGACAAGATACTTCACTTAAGCCAGAATCTAGGAATCTCGAACGAGCAAACCTCGGTTTGTAACCAGACAGGAGATAGATCCGAGGGCGCAGAAATTTTCTTCCGACCCACCACCCACCTAGTCGCCACGGTTGAGGACTAAACCTACATGCTGGACTGTGCCTCCGAGGAAGCCATCGACATGGACTAGGATGCCGAGGATACATCATACACGGCATCACCCTGCACAACCGGTTGCACCCCAACTGGGCAGCTACTTCCACCCATGATGTCTACATGGTAGATACACCTAAGGACAATAGCTAGAGATCCACCAATAACGATGAGGCCAGCGATAACGGCGACACTCTGGACGGCGCCGAGGACCAGAACGCCGGCGATAATGCCAGCGACGGCCCTATAAACGGCACCACTCCCAATGGGGACGATGACGACCCCGAAGATATGGATTATTACCTAGAATCCAAGGACGGTCTAAGCCTCGGACCCGACGAATTCGATATCCCCAAAGAACCACTTGATGATCCACGGCTACAAGAATTTCGCCGTCGGGGGTCATTAGGAAGGCGATGCATGGGAGCTCACCAGCAGCAGTTCTCAAGCACCATGACAAGGAGGAGATGAGGTTCATGCTCGCGTCCCCGATGAGCCGCCAGGCGTCAGTGAAGGCGACGCGGGACGGCATGGTGAGGTTTCCCTAGTCGTTGGCGATGACCTCCGTGGCGGCCAGCTCGGAGCCTTGGCAAGGTTGCTGCGTCAATGGTGGATGTGGCTGCCTACATGGCCCGCGCTTGACCTGGTCGATCTCCCTCTTCTCTTTCTCTTTTGATGAGATCAAGAGAAGAGGGTGAGAGACGAGGTCGATGGCTTTGGGTGGAGGATAGGGGCGGAGGCTAGCGGTGAGGCAGCATGAGGGAGACGACGTGGTTGGCGGCGGTGATGCGTGAGGGGAGGGGTAGCGGTGCGTGGAGGGGAGTGCGTGGTAGGCGGTGGACACCGGCAGCGGCAGCAGCAGCAGCGCCCCTAAGGTGTGTGCCCCGTTCGCATGAGGAAAGAGGTCGGGAAGAGAGCGACAAATAGGAGTTTTTTTTTGTTCTGAGCTAGCCTAATTGGGTTTTCTGCGACATACAAGGCCTCAATGTACCATATGTCTTCAAATTGGCCACCAGAGCAGCAGCCCCTTAGGGCAGACATGCCTAGTTCGCAAATTGAAGATGGATCAGACGACCGAGGATGCTCAAACCTGTGATCTGACGGCCAAAATTACCCAAATCGTGAGATGATGACCTACATGGTGTAACGCCCGGATAATTAAGCTACAGTAATGGCGGTAATGGCGGATGTGGCCGCCTACATGGTGTAACGTCCGGATAATTAAGCTACAGTAATCCCAAGATAATGGTGCCATGTCATCACATTACTGTTGCTAATCCTCATTTGATCCAAGGCCTAATTCAAATTCAAATTCAAATTAAAGTCCAAAATTTAAATTTCTCAAACATGCAAACTAAAATGTTCAAAGTGTGGAAACTATTCCGTAACCAATTATGGTGGTGACGCAACATCTTTGTAAGGTGATTAAATGCCCTAAACTAAATAAAATAGGGGCTAAAACAATTGTTAAGTGCTTTTAAATAATAAACAAATGTAAACCTATTTTATTAAAGTGTTAAACTTTTTTTGGCAGTGGCCTAATTATTACTACTAATTTAGATGCTAAAATTATAATTTATAAAACTAAAACAAAATGAAACTAAAAGGAAAAACAGAAAAGTTTTAAAACAAAATGCAAATAGAAAATATATTAAAAAAAAGAAGAGGAAACCCTCCCGGGCCTCGGCCCACCAAGCCGGCCCACCTACCTCACCCGAACCAGCCCAACCCCCACACCCACGGTCGCCTTCTTCACCACTGCTCACGCGACCGAGCCGTCCCCACCGAACCCACTCGCAGGCGAGGATAAGGCCTCCCCGCCGCCTCGGTCCCCCCTGCTCCACTCTCCCACTCGCCCACTCGCCTCTGCTCGCTCCCCACCCCTCGCTCTCTCCCGCCCCTCTTACCGTTTTGGACGAAACTGCCGCCACCGTCGCCATGGCCTCGTCTGCTGCATAGCCCCGTCCTCCCCACGCCTCGAGATCGTGCTTTGGAGACACTCCGGCCTCGCCTGCGTCTCCTACACCAAGCTGTTGGAGCCGGGAAGCCTCACATTGCCGGGTCCTCGTCATCTACCTCCTCGGACACCGCCGCCTTCATTGTCGTTTCCGGCACCGTCGCGCCCTCCCCGAGCCCGCTGAGCGCACCTACAGGCTCACGGTGAGGCTGCCAACCATTCCCCTCTCCTTCCCTTGCGGATCCGCCATCATATTCGTCGCTCTGTTCGAGGCCGAAGCCATCGTCCGCCATGGCCACGAGCTCGTCATGGCCGTGCTCCTCCCTCCCGCATCTCTGGCCGCCCCAGTTTGCCCCCTCGCACGTGTGCGTCTGCCCGGGGCCGCGCCCCATGCTCTGCGTGCTTGCTCCGCTACCGTCCAAGCCCGCGAGCACCACACCGCAGCCGTCGCGCCTCGCTAGCCTACCCACCGCGCTCCCCTACTGCTCTCGCCACTGCTGCTGCCCCTTCCTACTGCTGCGCTGCTGCTGCTGCCCCGGCGCCGCTGCTGACCGCGCCCAGCCACGCCGCGCTAGCACCGCCCGCGAGCGTGCCCTGCCTCACCCCACCGCGCTCGCCCGCTGCGGCCGCCGCCCCTGTCCACATGCACAGCGCGCCTCCGGACTCCTCCTCCCACGCCGCCTCTGGCCACCGATCCCGACGCCCGCCCCGGCCGCCGCTGGCCGCCGCCGCTGCCGGCGAGGCCATGCACTGCTCTCCCTCCCCGGCGCGCTTGCGTTGGCCGCCGGCGCTCCTCTGCGAGCGGCCGTGCGTGCCTTGCCCAGCTGTGGCCGGCTCGGCCACTGCCAGTGGCCCCCCTGGCTTAATTACGGGCTAATTAACCCCACCCCCACTAAACTAACCCCTTCCTAATTAAGTCACTTATAGCTGGGCCCATGCTACTAACTAAAATAGCTAAGTAAAATGCTTAAGTAGATGACCCTATGACATGTAGTACCCACCCTACACTATTCACCCTTTGACCTGTCAATTGTTGACTGGGTCAACTCATCAATGGCCCCACATGACAGCCTCAGCTGGGTTCATTTTCGGGTGCACATAGCCTTTTCCCATTTAAATTTTGAATTAGAATAAATTCCAGAAAATGCAATAAACATTGATAAATCATATAAAATAATCCGTAACTCGGATGAAAATAATTTATATATGAAAATCGATCAAAAAAATATGACGAATCCGAATATGCCCTCCGTTCATCTGTCACTTGCCCCTAGCATAGCGAACATGGAACTGTCCCCTCTGTTTCATCTGTCCGAAAAATGCCAAACTCCGGGAAACTTTCCCGGATGTTATCGCCCTTCACCTATACCGTGTAGTGCCGCGTTAGAACACCCCTAGCACCGTATATCGCCATGTCATGCTTAGTGTTGCATCTGTGCGCTTTGTATTTAATGTTTCTTCCCCCTCTTCTCTCCGGTAGACCTCAAGACCGCTGCCGATGCCGCTGTGATCGACTACATCTCCGACGACCCTCCTTCCCTTTCAGCAGAGCTTCCAGGTAAGCAAACCCCCCCTTGATCATTCCGATATCGCCCATTCCATTCTCTCTCATGCTTGCATTCCGATATGGGCACTCGGCGTCGTACGTTTCTTCCGAAAGCTCTGTCAGACGTCCAATTCAGCATTGTGGCCGGGACGGATTGCTGCATCCAGGCAGAGGTGGTGCTAGTATCCCCCTGTGCACAATGACCCGGTGTGCAAAGGGCGAAGGGCCCAAGACCCCGGAGCGCTTTGGATGTAGACCTGTGGGGACCTCTCTGCGGAGCCTAGGTAGGACTACGATGTGTTGATCTTCTAAGGCCGGGCATGACCCAGGAAAGTGTGTCCGGCCAGAGTAATCAAGCATGTTGGGTAATGTGGTGCACCCCGACAGGGAAGTTAGCTATTCGAATAGCCGTGTCCACGGTAACGGACGCTCGGAGTTGTATCCTAATCTATTACAACTAGAAATGGATACTTGAGACATGTGATGGATATGTGGCTCCGAGATTGCTTTCTCGCGGGGAGTCGAGGAAGGATCTCTGGGCATTAATGCTACAACATGTTTGTTAATTATAAACTGCTATTTTGTACTCTTCTGAATGCTGCAAGATGCTTGAAGATGCTAGTCTTCGATAGGCTAGACTTTTCACTTCTCCTCTGGCATTCTGCAGCTCAGTCCACAGATACATCTCATTCCTTTGATACTGATGCATACTTAGTGTAGATCTGATGTAAGTCTTGCGAATACTTTGGATGAGTACTCACAGATGCTTTGCTATCTCTTTTTCCCCTATACCCGGTTGCTGCGATCAGATGGTGGAGCCCAGGAGTCAGATGCCACCACCGATGCCTACTACTATGTGGAGACCGCCGACGACCAGGAGTAGTTAGGATGTCCCAGGCAGGAGGCCTTGCCTTTTCGATCGATGCTACTTTTGTGCTAGCCTTCTTGAGGCATCCTTGTTTAACTTATGTGTGTACTCAGATATTGTTGCTTCCGCTGACTCGTTTGTTTTCGAGCTTCTGTGTTCGAGCCCTCGAGGCCCCTGGCTTGTAATATGAAGCTTGTATTATTTTAATTTGTGTCTAAAGTTGTGTTGTGATATCTTCCCGTGAGTCCTTGATCTTGATCGTACACATTTGCGTGTATGATTAGTGTACGGTTGAATCGGGGGCGTCACAAGTTGGTATCAGAGCCGACTACCTGTAGGAACCCCCTTTCTAACTCCTTGGCCGAAGTTGAGTCTAGTCTTTGAAAACCTGTTTTACTAACTTGGCTGTGTGGCTTACGGGCCCACGTCGCCAATTGGGTGGTATTAAGATCTTTTATTCCTCGTCCTTACTCTGGGATTTTGATCTCTCTTCTACTCGGGTCAAATGATTTTGCTAACTCTAATATTAGGATCTCGTGATCACATCCACCCGGAGATTGGTATTACCCTTTTCTCAAATTGAGGGCCAAGTTCTACTTCACAATGTTCACTCACCACAGGATCCTCTTATCAAGGGCACCCTGCGTCGTCGCTTGCAAATCCCTCGCTCCTGTGGTTTTTCTCCGATGCTGTTGTAGCCTTTGTTATGTCCCGCTGTTGTATCCCTCCATCGCGTGCATGCGTGCCACCTAGTATGTCTACGATGTTTCTCTTGTCCGAACTCATACTAACAGCGTGTAATTGGCTCTATATATGTGCCAGTATATCTTTAATGACTACTGCTTTATACATACTGCGCCTTTGCTCATTGTTATGATTACATCATGAATGACTCCATACACTTGCTCCACCCCTTGATAAACTACCAATGTTGCATTAACCAGGATGGTTAGACCCGCTGGTCATGGCCACCCGAATACATGGCCGGAATGATACAGTAGTTGAGCTAAATCGCCAGTTCATGGAAGGAGACATGGCTCTGTTTCCGCGCCCCAATATGAATCAGCGGCCAACCCCAGTAACACTGCAAGACTTTGCGTGTCTCAACCCTGTCATCTACCATAGTTCAACTCAGCCCCTTGATGCTGATGACTGGCTCCATGACATCACTTTCGAGTTGGCGTCTTCTGATGTAGCCCCTGCCAACTATGTCACCTTCGCGGCTTATTACCTAAAAGGTCCCGCTGCTCAATGATGGGACAGCCACAGTCGTTCCTTACCTGTTGGAACCGCCATCACTTGGCCGGAATTCCAAGATGCGTTCCGCGGGCCAATGTCGAACCAAGATGGTTAGTCATAACGTCTCTGTTTAAATTGAAGGATTGGAATTCCATATTTCCCCCATTGTTTTGAAGTCATTCAATATTGACCTCATTCTAGGAATGGTATGGTTGAAAACACATACCGCTTCTATCATTTGCACACTAAAACCGTCCATCTACTACATCCTTCGAGTGAGATAGTAAGCATCTTGTTCGAAATGCCGAAGCACGGGTTTATTCCTTGAATGCGTTAGACTCTTCTTCTCTTCTGAGAATTGAAAACGCTCCAATCGTTTGTGAATTACAAGATGTCTTTCCAAAAGAACTACCCAGTCCATGACCTTGAACTTGCTGCAGCTAAATTTGCACTGAAGTTGTGGCGACATTATCTTCCTGGTAATCGTTTCGAGATCTTCACCGATCATCAAAGTCTGAAGTATCTGTTACTCAGCTAGATATGGATCTCTGTCAGTAGCGATATATGGAAATAATTACAGACTATGACTACTGTATTTCTTATACCCTGGCAAGGCTAATGTCGTGGCCGATGCCCTGAGTCGCAAGTCTTATTGCAACAACCACATGGTTTATAAAACTCAACCCCTGCAAGATGATCTCCCTTACAGAGAGCATCCGGTCCGCGTTCTCGATCAAGCTGAACGTCGCACCCGTTAGAGGGCTATCAAAAATTCTTAAATTCAGTGGTCAGATCATTCTAAAGATGAAGCCACTTGGGAACGCGAGGATCGTCTTCGCGATGAATACGCCGCACTGTTTCCTTCTACCTCCTAAATCTCGGGACGAGATTTCTTGTAGTGAAGGAGAATTGTAACGCCTGGATAATTAAGCTACAGTAATCCCAAGTTAATGGTGCCACGTCATTGATACGTCTCCGTCGTATCTACTTTTCCTAACGCTTTTACTCTTGTTTTGGACTCTAATTTGCATGATTTAAACAAAACTAACCCGGACTGACGCTGTTTTCAACAGAACTACCATGGTGTTGTTTTTGTGCAGAAATAAAATTTATCGGAATGGAACGAAACTTTTTGGAGATTTTTTATGGAATAAAAAAAAATACTGGAGCCAAGAACCACCTGAGGGGGGCCCCTAGGTGAGCACAACCCATCAGGGCGTACCCCCCCTCCTCACGCGCCCAGGTGGGTTGTGCCCACCTGGTGGCCCCGCTGACCCTACCTCCGATGCTATAAAATCCTATTTTCGGAGAAAAAAATCGGGGAGAAAGAATTATCGCGTTTCATGAGACGGAGCTGCCGTCGCCTCCTATTCTTCATCGGGAGGCTAGATCTGGAGTCCGTTTGGGGCTCCGGAGAGGGGAATCTTCGATCTTCGTCATCACCAGCCCTTCTCCATCACCAATTCCATGATGCTCCCCACCGGGAGTGAGTAATTCCTTTGTAGGCTCGCTGGTCGGTGAGGGAGTTGGATGAGATTCATCATGTAATTGAGTTAGTTTTGTTAGGGCTTGATCCCTAGTATCCATTATGTTCTGAGATTGATGTTGCTATGACTTTGCCATGCTTAATGCTTGTCACTTTGGGCCCAGGTGCCATGATTTCAGATCTGAACCGTTTATGTTATCACCATTACATCTATGTTCTAGATCTGATCTTGCAAAACCTGTCACGTGTTATGATTCGCAAACCCCGTAGTGACAATATTCGGGATACTTTCCGGTGATGACCGTAATTTGAGGAGTTCATGTATTTACTATGTGTTAATGCTTTGTTCCGGTTCTCTATTAAAAGGAGGCCTTAATATCCCTTAGTTCCTTATGGACCCCACTGCCATGGGAGGGTAGGACAAAAGATGTCATGCAAATTCTTTTCATAAGCATGTATGACTATTTACGGAATACATGCCTACATTATATTTATGAACTGGAGCTAGTGCCGTATCGCCCTAGGTTATGACTGTTATATGATGAATATCATCCAACGAATTCACCGATCCAATGCCTACGAGTTTATCACATATTGTTCTTGCTAAGTTACTATTGCTATTGCTACTGTTACACTTGCTGCAAAATCATTGCTATCACTGTTACTGTTACTACTACTGTTGCTACTACTATCAAAACTATCATATTACTGTGCTACTAATCATATTGCTGCAGATAATTAATCTCCAGGTGTGGTTGAATTGATAACTCAGCTGCTAATACTTGCAAATATTCTTTGGCTCCCACTGTGTCAAATCTATAAATTTGGGTTGAATACTCTACCCTCGAAAACTGTTGCGATCCCCTATACTTGTGGGTTATCAGTCATCACATTACTGTTGCTAATCCTCATTTGATTCAAGCCCTAATTCAAATTCAAATTCAAATTCAAATTAAAGTCCAAAATTCAAATTTCTCAAACATGCAAACTAAAATGTTCAAAGTGTGGCAAATATTCCATAACCAATTATGGTGGAGACCCAACATTTTTGTAAGGTGTTTAAATGCCCTAAACTAAATAAAATGGGGGCTAAAAACAATTTTTAAATGCTTTTAAATAATAAACAAATGTAAACCTATTTTATTAAAGTGTTAAACATTTTGTGGCAGTGGCCTAATTATTATTACTAATTTAGATGCTAAAATTATATTTTATAAACTAAAACAAAATGAAACTAAAAGGGAAAACAGAAAAGTTTTAAAAGAAAATGCAAATAGAAAATATATAAAAAAGAGGAAACCCCCCCTCCCGGCCTCGGCCCACCAAGCCGGCCCACCTACCTCACCCGAACCGGCCCAACCCCCACACCCCCGGTCGCCTTCTTCCCCACTGCTCACGCGACCGAGCCGTCCCCGCCGAACCCGCTCGCCGGTGAGGATAAGGCCTCCCCGCCGCCTCGCTCCCCCCTGCTCCACTCCCCGACTCGCCCACTCGCCTCTGCTCGCTCCCCACCCCTCGCTCTCTCTCGCCCCTCTTCCCATTTTGGACAAAACCGCCGCCACCGTCGCCATGGCCTCGTCTGTTGCATAGCCCTTTCCTCTCCACGCCTTGAGATCATGCTCTGGAGACACTCCAGCCTCGCCTACGTCTCCTACACCAAGCCGTTGGAGCTGGGAAGCCTCACATCGACGGGTCCTCGTCATCTACCTCATCGGACATCGCCGCCTTCGTCGTCGTTTCTGGCACAGTTGCGCCCTCCCCGAGCCCGCTGAGCGCACCTACAGGCTCACGGTGAGGCTCCCAACCATTCCCCTCTCCTTCCCGTGCGGATCCGCCATCGTATTCGTCGCTCTGTTCGAGACCGAAGCCATAGTCCGCCATGGCCACAAGCTCGTCGTGGCTGTGCTCTCCCCCCCCCCCCCCGCGTCTCTGGCCGCCCCAGTTCGCCCCCTCGCGCGTGTGTGTCTGCCCGGGGCCGTGCCCCCTGCGCTGTGTGCCTTCTCCGCTGCCGCCCAAGCCCGCGAGCACCACACCGCAGCCGCCGCGCCTCGCTAGCCTACCCACCGTGCTCCCCTACTGCTCTCGCCGCTGCTGCTGCCCTTTCCTACTGCTGCGCTGCTGCTGCTGCCCCGGCGCTGCTGCCGACCGCGCCCAGCCACGCCCCGCTAGCTCCGCCCGGGAGCGTGCCCCGCCCCACCCCACCGCGCTCGCCCGCTGCGGCCGCCGCCCCTGTTTGCATGCACGACGCGCCTCCAGACTCCTCCTCCCGCGCCGCCTCCAGCCACCGCTGGTCGCTGCCGCTGCCGGCGAGGCCGTGCCCTGTTGCCCCTCCCTGACACGCTTGCGTTGGCCAACGGCTCCCCCCTACGAGCGGTCGTGCGTGCCTTGCCGAGCCGTGGCCGGCTCGGCCATTGCCAGTGGCCCCCCTGGCTTAATTAGGGGCTAATTAACCCCACCCCACTAATTCCCCACTAAGCTAACCCCCCTCCTAATTAAGTCACTTACAGCTGGGCCCAAGCTACTAACTAAAATAGGTAAGTAAAATGCTTAAGTAGATGATCCTATGGCATGTAGGACCCACCCTACACTATTCACCCCTTTGACCAGTCAAATGTTGATTGGGTCAACTCATCAGTGGCCCCACATGACCGCCTCAGCTGGGTACATTTTCGGGTGCACATAGCCTTTTCCAATTTAAATTTTGAATTAGAATAAATTCTAGAAAATGCAATAAACTTTGATAAATCATATAAAATAATCCGCAACTCCGATGAAAATAATTTATATATGAAAATTGATCAGAAAAATATGAAGAATCCGAATACGCCCTCCGTTCGTCTGTCACATGCCCCTAGCATAGCGAACATGGAACCGTCCTCTCTCTTTCATCTGTCCAAAAAATGCCAAACTCCGGGAAAACTTTACCGGATGTTATCCCCCTTCACCTATATCGTGTAGTGCCGCGTTAGAACACCCCTAGCACCGTATATCGCCATGTCATGCTTAGTGTTGCATCTGTGTGCTTTGTATTTACTGTTTCTTCCCCCTCTTCTCTCCGGTAGACCTCGAGACCGATGTGATCGACTACGTCTCCGACGACCCTCCTTCCCTTTCAGAAGAGCTTCCAAGCAAGCAAGCCCTCCCTTGATCATTCCAATATCGCCCATTCCATTCTCTCTCATGCTTGCATTAGATTTTGCTACTGTACTTGATTGCTCCTATCTGCTGCATAGCCTACTTTTGTAACCTGCTCTTGTACCTTACATGTTTATCGTAAACTGCTTAGTATAGGTTGGTTAGTGATCCATCAGTGACCCCTCACCTTGCCCCAGTTGTGCCGACTTGATGACCGATGACTCGATCAACATGATCGACGTCCAAAGCCCGACACATCACCTCACACCCCCTAGTTGTATGACTCTGCAGATCTAGTATCGAGTGCCGAGGGTGATACCTCGTAACACACTCTTGATGATAACTCTGTAGTGTAGCTATTCGGACGTGGTCATCAAGGGTGATTCCTCCTTCACCACTCCCTGATAGGACTCTGTCGTGCAACACCTCAAGTGTGAACCTCGAGGGTGATTCCTCCTAAGTTCACCTTGACGATTACATCAAGTGAATTCCATCAAGGGTGATTCCTCGGATTCCCCCTTAATGTTATGGACACACGGTTACCTGGACTTCACTTGAGACCATTGTTGAAGTCGGGTCGGCCCCGAGGGGTACCCACGAGATATGTGAAGTCGGGTTGACCGTGGGGGTACCCGCAAGAGTTACTATTAATGCAGGACTGAAGGGACAAGCGGTACCAGCCCGGTAGAGGTGGGCCTGAGTTCTCGACAGTCTCTGGTTAGTCGGGATGACCTGGAGGGTACCCGTGAGATAAAGACGAGGCACGGCCGGGTAGGTAGACCGCCCTAGTGAGAGGGTTGGGCCTGGCCCTAGCTGTATTTCCTCGAGACGGGACGACGGGGTCACATGATCGTGAGTCTCTGCTCGTCTCCGCGAGCTTCCAATACACTAAGGCTTTGGATATTTGATCTGAGTTGGCCACTGGCCTATACGCACTAACCGCCACGCGGGAACAGATATGGGCACTCGGCGTCGTACGTTTCTTCCGAAAGCTCTGTCGGACGTCCAGTTCAGCATTGTGGCCGGGCCGGATCGCGCCATCCAGGCAGAGGTGGTGCTAGTATCCCTTGCACACAACGACTCGGAGTGCAAAGGGCGATGGGCCCAAGACCCCGAAGCGCTTAGGATGTAGACCGGCGGGGACCTCTCTGCGGATCCTAGGTAGGACTACGACGTGTTGACCTTCCAAGGCCGGGCATAACCCAGGAAAGTGTGTCCGGCCAGAGTAATCAAGTGTGTTGGGTAATGTGGTGCACCCCTGCAGGGAAGTTATCTATTGGAATAGATGTGTCCATGGTAACAGACGCTCGGAGTTGTATCCTGATCTATTACAACTAGAAATGGATACTTGAGATGTGATGGATATGTGGCTCCAGGATTGCTTTAACGCAGGGAGTCGAGGAAGGATCTCTGGGCGTTAATGCTACAACATGTTTGTTAATTATAAACTGCAATTCTGTACTCTTCTGAATGTTGCAAGATGCTTGAAGATGCTAGTCTTCGATAGGCTAGACTTTTCCCTTCTCCTCTGGCATTCTGCAGCTCAGTCCATAGATACATCACATTCCTTTGATACGGATGCATACTTAGTGTAGATCGGATGTAAGTCTTGTGAGTACTTTGGATGAGTACTCATGGTTGCTTTGCTACCTCTTTTTCCCCTATACCCGGTTGCTGCGATCAGATGGTGGAGCCCAGGAGCCAGATGCCACCACAGATGCCTACTACTATGTGGAGACCGCTGACGACCAGGAGTAGTTAGGAGGTCCCAGGCAGGAGGCCTTGCCTTTTCGATTGATGCTACTTTTGTGCTAGCCTTCTTAAGGCATCCTTGTTTAACTTATGTCTGTACTCACATATTGTTGCTTCCGCTTACTCGTTTGTTTTCGAGCTTTTGTATTCGAGCCCTCGAGGCCCCTGGCTTGTAATACGAAGCTTGTATTATTTTAATTTGTGTCTAGAGTTGTGTTGTGATATCTTCCCGTGAGTCCTTGATCTTGATCATACACATTTGCGTGTATGATTAGTGTACAATTGAATCGGGGGCATCACACATGGCCAGCGCTTGACCTGGTCGATCTCCCTCTTCTCTTCTCTTCTGATGAGATCAGGAGAAGAGGGTGAGAGACGAGGTCGACGACATTGGGTGGAGGATAGGGGCGGAGGCTGGCGGTGAGGCAGCATGACGGGGACAAAGTGGTTGGCGGCGGCGATGCGTGAGGGGAGGGGTAGAGATGCATGGAGGGGAGTTCATGGTAGGCGATGGACACCGGCGACAGCAACATCGCCCCTAGGGTGTGTGCCCAGTTCGCGTGAGGAAAGAGATCGGGAAAAGAGCGACACATAGGAGTTTTTTTTTAGTTCTGAGCAAGCCTATAATTGAGCTTTTTGCGGCATACAAGGCCCAATGTACCATATGTCTTCAAATTGGCCACCAGAGCAGCAGCCCCTTAGGACAGACAGGCCCAGTTCGCAAATTGAAGATGGATCAGACGGTCGAGGATGCTCAAACCTGTGATCTGACGGCTAAAATTACCCAAATCGTGAGACGATGACCTCCGTGGCGGCCAAGCTTGGCGACTTGGCGAGGTGGCTGCGTTAATGGCGGATGTGGCCGCCTACATGGCTAGCGCTTGACCTGGTCGATCTCCCTCTTTTCTTCTCTTCTGATGAGATCAGGAGAAGAGGGTGAGAGACGAGGTCGACGGCTTTGGGTGGAGGATAGGGGCGGAGGCCGGCGGTGAGGCAGCATGAGGGGGACGAAGTGGTTGGCGGCGGCGATGCGTGAGGGGAGGGGTAGCGGTGCGTGGTAGGCGGTGGACACCGGCGGCGGCAGCAGCGCCCCTAGGGTGTGTGCCCAGTTCACGTGAGGAAAGAGGTCGGGAAGAGAGCGACACATATGAGTTTTTTTTAGTTCTGAGCGAGCCTAATTGGGCTTTCTGCGGCATACAAGGCCCAATGTACCATATATCTTCAAATTGGCCACCAGAGCAGCAGCCCCTTAGGACAGAGAGGCCCAGTTCGTAAACTGAACATGGATCAGACGGCCGAGGATGCTCAAACCTGTGATCTGATCTGACGGCCAAAATTACCCAAATCGTGAGAGGGCTCGGAAGTGGCTCGGTTTTACTGTCCTAAATTGGGGCAGTCCTCAACATATAATAATATGATTCCAGAACGCTGTTGCAAGCCTCCAGTAATGTGAATATGTGATAACTGCACAATTTGAGCACAAGTAGGTTTCCCAGCCAATCTGGTAAAGCCTCCAGTTCTCTTCCCTTGTCAATCGTCAAGCTTCTGATGGATGAAAGATGCTGCTGCAACCATGACAGTCTGAATGTGCAACAAACAACTACTGTAGTTCTCTGGGGGGGGGGGGGGGGGGGGGGCGCGCATATCAGCCCGTCGGCCGTGGCACCCGCATATCTCCAGCTTGGTGAGCTAACCAAGATCCTGCAGTCCCTCACATTCCGAGCAAGCTGGCAGCTCTTCACTCAAGCAAATCGATATGTGCTGCAAGGTCTCCGTATCAATTTGTCAAGTGATGGGAGCTACATGTGCAATGCTCTCAGTTTTGGTTGGGCATTGGATGATTGCCGATTCTGCAAGATCGTGTAAACGTCCGTGACCACTGCGCCTGTTCCCAGACTAAGGTTATGCATATATACAGGAGAGTCAGTTTATCCAATGAACGAGATGTACCTCTGTGGCCATAGAAATTAGCACTGACACTGCACACAGTTTCAGTTCCACTTATCTCAACCATCTCCAGAGATGGCAGCGGTCCAGTGGAGGCAATCCTCTTTCACATGATCTCCAATCAATTAGCTTCATCTCGAGATATAGTTCACTTCTTGTTACCCAAGATGAAAGCATCTTCCTTTCATATGCGACAATCTCCAACGCTTTCATCCATCTGTTTCTACAGAGTTGGGCTTGTAACATTTTCGTGCAGATAAGCAGTTTTTTTTATGCTTAATAAGAAATAAGTAACTGGAAGCTGCAATTTTCTTATTTTCAACTGTTGAGGTATAATGCAAATGTAATATCGAGTTCATCACTGTTTTTTGGGTTGAAACTAGGCAGGCTAGCTGATATAGATACACAAGTTCATCACCGAACCTCTCCAGCCAGAACATTGATATAGATACAGAAGTCAATGTTGCTGAAATTGTCCTTCACTCCTTCAGTGTAACACTAAAGTAGACCCACGAGTAGTTACATTCATCTTTTCTTTGACTAACAGAGTAACAGGCATCTTTCACAGCTACGAAAGCGATGTGAAAATGAAACAACACGGGCACACATAATTACAGATAGCGCACCTACAATGACTTGTAGTCAAAGCACATCAAGGGTCGAATTTGCAACGATTTGCTACTCCACTACTAATGGCTTTGTTACAAGATCCGTGCTTGTTTTTTTCCCCGAAAGAGCATGGAAGAACTTTTTGTAGCCACTAAGATAACCAGATCATGGGAACATGCCTTCGAGGAACTCTTCGAAACCTTCACCGTTGTTTCCTGAACTCCTTGAAGAAGCCCCCTTCCGATCTGCAGCATTTTTACAAGAGTACGTTTCATGCCACTGGAATCTATGGCATTCCTAAATCCCCAATAAACAAACACAAGATGCATGCATGAGCACAGAATAATCGACAAAGCCCAAGGCTGTCGCAGGTTCTGGTGAGCCCAATGCAGGCATATGTTCTACTGAGCGCAGAGCCATGACATTTGTGTACATGAATAAACACAAGATCTGTGTTCCAAATAGGCCTTATTTGCAAGGCCTGAGATCAGCCGTGACCTGGGCCCATTCCCAGGTGGAAACCACACACAGAGTTACCATGAGTCAAGTGAACTCAACATTTAGGTGCCAAATATCTTGAAAAGTGCTGTTCGGATTTCAGGAAAAAGGATGGTGCCAATAGGCCACGGGGATGTTATAAAAACCCTGTTTGAGATTTGGTCGCCTGAGGAGTACAGTAGCCAAGCAAACCATTAACTAAGCATTAGACCCCTGCCCCCCAACCCAACAAAGTACATGATGACAAATATAAAAGGCGTATCCAATCAGCTGTACCTTTTTTCTTTCTTCTATCTTTCTTGGCCTCATCCTCTGAGGTGTCATCACTTTCTTCATGTTCTCTGCAGTTTGAACAGAGTCAAAGAATGTAGTGTAACCAAATAATGGGGTTGGACAAGAACAAGAACTTAAGATACCTCTTTCTCTTGACCCTGTCTTTCAACTCAATTTCCTTTTCACCGTAGGGATCCTATTCCTTCTCTTTCTCTGTCTCCTTCAGACTCTTATAAGCAAGCTTTTCTGCACATCTTTCATAATGTACTACAATCAGGCTAAATAATCAATTGGGCACTTGCTTGAACAAAATGAAAGCACAAAAGACGAAGCAAGATTCAGTGGTCCAAGGAAAAGTTAAAGAAATATAACTATCATGGCAAGAAAGAGCAGTGCCAAATCTGGTTCAAACAAATCCTATTATGGAACAGTGGATTCAGTAACCTCTTGCAAGCTACCAGCTTCACTAGTGCTTGTTTCTGCTCCCCTGCTTCAACATAAGAAAAATTCACCTGAAAATGATAAGAGAAAAATGTAAGTGCTACAAATACAGCTGAAACAGTTCTTTATAAAATGTGTTTTGTGTTTTACTCATTTTAGAATGAGCAATAGGATTTTAGTCAAGAACATACCTCATAACTACCTAGCCCATGTTTTTCATCACAATGCCTATTGCCACAGATAAATTGCCCTGCAAAAGAGCATATTATGACCATTGCTAAAGATTTTGTATTGATTCTGAACATGAAATATCTGATCCTGTTTAAGCGAATAGACAATTTTCAGAAAAAAAAATTCTGTATTGTCACACCTTAGTATAATTAGAAAAGAAAACTACAATGATGGCTTCCAAAATCTAGAGATTCAGTTATGATTTGTTTTTGAGTTTGGTGGTAATTTGGTGCAAGCGCCCCAACTGCACTCAGACATACAGCTAAATAAAAGAAAAGTATGCCTAATAGTGTAAAGAAATAAAGCTTTAAGCTCAGTAACCTTTAATTACAATTTCTTTAAATACCCTTTTAAGTTCTAGACTTCCATTTGAATGGTCTGTTATTAGCAACAGAATACTCGTACAATTTAAGTTCAGTCATACTTTTTAGAGAAATCATTTTAGATGGAAATTAATAGACGGGATTGCTTAAGAATACCTTTGCCAGATGTCACTTCCTTTTCTGTTCTCCATCTCAATCCAATGTGCAGGAGAATATACCCTTGTAAGATGGGATTCATATCCAAAACTACAGATGATTTTAGAAGGAAAAAAACTGGTTGGGCATCCATTCGTCATCCTGCCACTGAAAATGCATGACTGCCATATCGTTAATAGTTGTTCACTTCTGTGCTACAAGGATAATCAGTGTTTGTGCGTGCCTGCCAGAACATAATATGAAAAATGGGCAGGTTGAATGGTTTAGCTACTATATGCATTGAGAAGGATCTACTGGACCAGATTAATGTCGATAGTATTATTAATGACTTTGCATCAAAAAATGTTAGACGAAAATGTTTTATGTAACTGCTAAAATATAAGCAATTGCTTCTAATTTTTTTATGTATAGAGGCCCCACTATGTGATCTTGCACCAGGGCCCCTGACGTGCCAGGACCGGCCCTGTGTGCGGGAACTGTGCCAAGTGGGTGCGAGTGGTGGCCAAGTAGGCCAAAGGGGTGAAGTGGAGGTGGCGTTGGGTCAAGAGGGCGTGGTGGTGCGGTGGCTAGCAGGCTGGGTGTCGACCGCGAGGTCCGGCACTGCTCGTCTGAAGAAAGCGTGGGAGGAAGTGCAAACTGAAAAGCTTTTGGCGCTGTCAGAAGCTTCGCCCATTTCTGGCGACCGTCACATAGATTCGGACAGGTCGGTAAGCTACAAACTATCACCGAGGTATTATTTCTTGAAGCCTTCATTTCTTCAAGAATAATGGCGGAGCCAGGAAATACACACAGGGGAAGGGGGGGGGGGGGGGGGGGGGGGGATCGAGCACAACAAGGTGTATGGAATATGTGGGAATTGACAGTGAGGATAGCAAATGTATACTATTATAACCAATTAAGTGTTGGTAACATAGACAATTATCTAATACATGGAAGCAAAAATGTACAATTAAATGATGATAAACTAATAACTTTTAGTTGAACCGTACGCGATGTTTCGTCGCAATTGAATTTATCAATAGTTGCATCTGTTGAGAATCCTATTGCAACCTCTTTCTTGATGTAGATCAACAAACAATCTCTTAAAAATGTGTCTTCCATTTTATTTCATAATCTTGTTTTGGTATATTAAAAGGGAACGCCTGGAGCTCATCTAGCTGAGAAACAATTAGGTCTCATTCACCAGACGTCATCAATATTGTTTTTAGTCTGTTGTCGTTCGCGCCTCATCAACCCGGCGGCCTGTTGTTGTTGATGTGCATCGCGTTAACCCGGCCCAAACAATCCTGAGTCTACTCACGTCCACCTGGCCCAATAAATCACGAGAAGGAAAAAAAGAAAAGGGGACCTGTTGTTGTTGCTGTGCGTCGCGTTAACCCGGCCCAAAAAATCCTGAGTCTACTCGCGTCCACCTGGCTAAATAAATCATGAGAAGGAAAAAAAGAAAAGGGGTAGCGTGGGAATCGAACAAACAACCTTAGTGAAAAGGTCGGTTAGCTATAGCCACTTCGTCCACAAAGCACATCTGTCAAGTGGAAGTAATATGCCCATTTTTTATATATGAACATTAATATATTTTTAGTAAAAACAACTTGATTTTAGCCTTCTCTACGTGTTCCATGTAGCTGGTCTGCACAAAAAGATTGACTAGTCATGGAACAAGAAAAATTATAGTTGTGACCCTCTTGAAAACATGCGGTTACGACCCCATTTGAAAACTTGTAGTTGCGACCCCCTTGAAATAAATGCAATTGTGACTTGCGACCCATTTGAAAACATGCAGGCACGACCTCATTTGAAAACTTGCAGGTGCAGTCGCTTTTGTGCATGTGCAGTTGCAGTCGGATTACAAACACTTGCAGTTGCATGTCTGCTAGTCAATATGCAATTGACCCCCGACAACCACTTTCGGCCCCAGTTGCAGTCATGTGCGTTCCTATGTAGTTGCAGTCGGGTTACAACAGTTGCAGTTGCATGTCTAGTGGTGGACATGCAACTAGCCCCGACAACTCCCTGCCCGACCCAATTGCAGTCACGTGCGTGCCCCTGTAGTTTCAGTCGGGTTACAACGCTGCAGTTGAATGTCTTGTGACGGACATGCAACTGGCCCGACAACCCCTCTCGACCCCAATTGTTGTCGCTTTGCACCCATGCAGTTGCAGTCAGTTTACAACGCTTACAGTTGCATGCCTAGTGATGGACATGCAACTGGCCCGACAACCCCCCTCTCGACCCCAGTTGCAGTCGCTTTGTGCTCATGCAGTTGCAGTTGTGTTACAACGCTTGTAGTTGCATGCCTACGTATGGACATGCAACTGGCCCCCGACAACTTCACTTTCGACCCCAGTTGCAGTCGCTTTGTGCTCATGCAGTTGCAGTTGTGTTACAACGCTTGTAGTTGCATGCCTACGTATGGACATGCAACTGGCCCCCGACAACTCCACTTTCGACCCCAGTTGCAGTTGTTTTGTGCCCATGCAGTTACAGTCAGATTACAACGCTTAAAGCTGCATGTCTAGGGGTGGACATGCAACTGATAAAATACATTTCCTTCAGAGAGAAAATACATTTTGCATAGAAAAAAAATCTAAATTTTTCACACAATAAATAAAAAATGGATAAATATTGATATATCATATAAAGAAAAAAATAACAATTTGTACACATATGTAAAAAAGGTTGTGCTCTTTTGAAGTTTCAAGTTCCGGTACAAAAGTATCTAAAAAATGCTGCCGTGCAAAAAATATCTACAACCGTTAATTTTCCATAAAAACACAAGTACAAAAATTATACAAGATCAAACAAGAACTATAATAACTTTAAAAACGAATGGAAAGAAGCCGTAAGTGGCTGGTAGTAGCGAACGTAATGGGACTAATTTTTTTTTGAGAAACACGTAACGAGCCTAGCTTGACAGCCTAAAAAACGCCCATCAACCGAACGGGTTGTGAGAAAAAAAAAACTAAAATAGGCCGCGAGCCAAGCAATAAACGGGCCGCACCACAGCACCACAACACTTGTCAGCTCAAGCAAACACGAATCACGATGCCACAAGATCTGACGGCTGACAAAGTGAATGAGACCAAATTAAAACTCAGCTAGTTGAGTTATAGCAAAATCGATATTAAAAGTATATAACGGGCTAACAAGAGAAAATAGGGTGAATTCCATATACACTAGTAGAAAAAGGGTCTAATGTGAAGCTCATTAGTCCCGGTTTGTAATTGAACCGGCACTAATATGACCATTAGTGCTGGTTCTAACGGCTAGGCGGGCGGCGCTCATTAGTACCAGTTCGTGGCAAACCTTTAGTACCGGTTCGTGCCACGAACCGGTACTAAAGAGGTGGTGGCAGGCACAGGTCAGGCTGGAGCCCCACCAGCACCTTTAGTACCGGTTCATGCCACGAACCGGGACTAGAGATGCACCTTTTGTCCCGGTTTGTCTAACCAACCGGGACTAAAAATATCACTATATATAGTGCTTCGTCCAGCCCAAGCCGAAGCGCTCTGTTTTTCCCTCCTCTCTGTTTTTCTTCCCCTCTTGCTCGAGCTCACCTCCATTTTTGCCAAAATTTATGAAGATTTGAAGGCACCACATCCATCCAAGTGATCACAAAGGTTGGCAACTTTGTCCTTTTATCTCTCATTGCTAGATTAGCTCTTGCATGCTCTATAAGTATAGTGATTTGTGGGTTTTTTAGTTTGGGAGGAATTATATGTGGTAGTTTATTTGATTTATATGCAATTTGAGGTCAAAATAACTCTTAGTTTGCATATGTAGGTGTGGTTTATTTAGTGCCTTCCCCTCCCTCCTAACCACCGTCGATCGTCCGCACCGTCCCGTCGCCGGCACCACCTTGTGGTGAGCCTCTTGTTCTTATCTTTTTTATATAAAAAAATCATGTTTGTGTGATTTATACATATAGTTACTTGTATAATTATCTTACCCGGCCCGTACATTGTTTGTTATACATAGTGCCATGGTTTTGATATCCGTCCCCATCGGCCCTCGTCCGGGTTATGATTCGGATGTGGTATATTCTCTTTTAAAACTATTTGTTGCATTTCGTGTTTATGACAAATTATGCCCATCAAGTTGACATAGATATTTTTATCTAGGAGGTATGTGAACCGGAAATTCCAACCGACCCTATTGTCGAGAGGTTAAATTTAGTTGAAAAAGAAAACAAGTATTTAAAAGAAAAATTGAAAAGAATTGAGGGGGAGAAGATGAAATTGGAGTTGCATGTTGCCGATGTCGTCGATGATCACAAGATCAAGATGGAGAAAATGCGCTCGAAGATTAGAAAGATTAGAAAATATGCCATCGATAGTGAGGCTTGGTATCATTATGCTGTTGGATCAATTGTTACCTTAGTTGCGATCTTGATCGCATTTGTTGTTGCATTTAAATGCTTTAGCTAGAGAGTTATTTGTATGTTGTTTTATGAGAATAAGTGTTGTATGAACTTTATGTATGAACTTGTATTAATTTGGTCTTCTCGGTGCTGTGTAATGAAGATGAGCTGGCAATGGATGTACGATGACCGATGCTCTCCCCAGTTCGTTAATGGCATGCGTACTTTTCTGCTTGCGGCTGAGGTAAACAAGCGGGCGGATGGTTTTATGCCTTGTCCATGTGCTGGCTGTAAGAATGATCAGAATTACTCTAAGTCAAGAACCATTCACGTCCACCTGTTTGAGTCCGGTTTCATACCGCACTATAATGTTTGGACCAAGCACGGAGAAAGAGCGGTTATGATGGAAGACAAAGAAGAAGAAGAGGACGACGACGACAACTATCCTGGCCATGGGTTCCCTAAATACGATGGTACAACAATGGGGGAAGAAGTTGAGCCGGCAATGCGGGAAGAAGCTGAAGAAGAGGCATCAGATGAGACCGCTGATGATCTAGGTCGTGCCATTGCCGATGCAAAGAGAAACTGCGCAAGTGAAAAGGAGAAGAAGAAGTTGCAGCGCATGTTAGAGGATCACAAGAAATTGTTTTACCCGAATTGCGAAGCTGACAAGAAAAAGCTGGGCACCACACTGGAATTGATGCAATTGAAGGCAGAGAATGGTGTATCTGACAAGGGATTTGGAAAGTTGCTGATAATGTTAAAGAAGATGCTTCCAAAGGACAATGAATTGCCTGAGAGTACGTACGAAGCAAAGAAGGCTGTCTGCCCTCTAGGATTAGAGGTGCAGAAGATACATGCATGCCCTAATGAATGCATCGTCTACCGCGGTGACTACGAGGATTTGAACGCATGCCCGGTATGCGGTGCATTGCGCTATAAGATCAGCCGCAATGACCCTGGTGATGTCGAGGGCGAGCGCCCCAGGAAGAAGATTCCTGCGAAGGTGATGTGGTATGCTCCTATAATACCACGGTTGAAACGTTTGTTCCAAAACAAAGAGCATGCCAAGTTGATGCGATGGCACAAAGAAGACCGTAAGAAAGACGGGAAGTTGAGAGTACCCGCTGACGGGTCGCAGTGGAGAAAAATCGAGATAAAGTACTGGGAGGACTTTGCAGGTGACGCAAGGAACGTATGGTTTGGTCTAAGCGCAGATGGCATTAATCCTTTTGGGGAGCAGAGCAGCAATCATAGCACCTGGCCTGTGACTCTATGTATGTATAACCTTCCTCCTTGGTTGTGCATGAAGCGAAAGTTCATTATGGTGCCAGTGCTCATCCAAGGCCCTAAGCAACCCGGCAACGACATTGATGTGTACCTAAGGCCATTAGTTGAAGAACTCTTACAGCTGTGGAATGGAAAAGGTGTACGTGCGTGGGATAAGCACAAACAGGAGGAATTTGACCTACATGTGTTACTGTTTGTGACCATCAATGATTGGCCTGCTCTCAGTAACCTTTCAGAATAGACAAACAAGGGATATCGCGCATGCACGCACTATTTAGATGACACCGAAAGTATATATTTGGACAAATGCAGGAAGAATGTGTACCTGGGGCATCGTCGATTTCTTCCGAGCAGGCATCCCGTAAGAAAGAAAGGCAAGCATTTCAAAGGTGAGACAGATCATCGGACGAAGCCTCGCCACCGTACTGGTGATGATGTACATGATATGGTCAAGGATTTGAAGGTAATCTTTGGAAAGGGTCCTGGCGGACAAGCTGTTCCGAATGACGCTGACGGACGCGCACCCATGTGGAAGAAGAAATCTATATTTTGGGACCTACCCTATTGGAAAGATCTAGAGGTCCGCTCTGCAATCGACGTGATGCACGTGACGAAGAATCTTTATGTGACCCTGCTTGGCTTCTTGGGCGTGTATGGGAAGACAAAAGATACACCGGAGGCATGGGAGGACCAGGAACGTATGCACGGAAAAGGCGGCATACATCAGGGTCATGCCAGCTACGCTCTTACCAAAGAAGAGAAGGAAATCTTCTTTGAATGCCTGCTTAGTATGAAGGTCCTGTCTGGCTTCTCGTCGAATATAAAGGGAATAATAAATATGATAGAGAAAAAGTTCCAGAACCTAAAGTCTCATGACTGCCACGTGATTATGACGCAACTGCTTCCGGTTGCATTGAGGGGGCTTCTACCGGAAAACGTTCGTTTAGCCATTATGAAGCTATGTGCATTCCTCAATGCAATCTCTTAGAAGGTAATTGATCCAGAAATCATACCAAGGTTAGAGAATGATTTGGTGCAATGTCTTGTCAGTTTCGAGTTGGTGTTCCCACCATCCTTCTTCAACATCATGACGCACGTCCTAGTTCACCTATGCGAAGAGATTAACGTTCTGGGTCCTGTATTTCTACACAATATGTTCCCCTTTGAGAGGTTCATGGGAGTCTTAAAGAAATATGTTCATAACCGTGCTAGGCCAGAAGGAAGCGTCTCCAAGGGCCATGAAAATGAGGAGGTCATTGAGTTTTGTATTGACTTTATTCTTGACCTTAAGCCGATTGATGTTCCTGAATCGCGGCATAAGGGCAGACTGGATGGAAATGGCACGCTAGGACCGGAACAAATAATATGTATGGACGGGCATTCTCTCACTCAAGCACACTACACAGTTCTACAAAATTCTACCTTGGTGGCTCCGTATATGGAGGAACACAAGAATATTCTATGCTCCAAACACCCAGAGCAGTCTGACGACTGGATTACACGTGAACAAACGGGGACTTTCGCCGGTTGGTTGCAGACACGTGCCATGCATGACGCCGCTATTGAAGATGACCTGTACTTGCTGTCCCAGTTACCATCTTCGAATATAATGACTTTCAAAGGGTACGAGATAAATGGGAATACATTTTACACGATCGCCCAAGATAAGAAGAGCACCAACTAAAACAATGGTGTCCGCTTTGATACAGCAACCAAGAGGGGAAATGACACATATTATGGTTACATAGAGGAGATATGTGTAACACCCCCTTGTAATAAGCTCTGTGACACTCTGTTAAAACTGCCAAGTCATGATCATTTGCAGTGCCAAGTCATAAGGGTTAATGATCCAATTCAAATTCACATCTGAAAATCAACTCAAATTCAAAGGTGAATTATAAAGTTGATCAAACACTGTTGGGAAAATGTTCATTAAATGGCAAATAATCCAGGAACATTTCTAAAATCAATATCAAAATATTTGGAGTTGAATAAGTGACTCTAACTAGATGAAACAGCACCCAAAATAGCAATATTAAATTTATTTAAAATCATATTAAATTCAAACCAACTTCAATTCTGCCCAAACCACTTTTTGGTGAGAGCTAATATTGCATTGCAATATTTGGGCCAACTCCCACATTTTTCAAAAGTGCACAAGTGCCCTAAACATTTTGAAACAGAAAAGGATAAAAGAAAATGGAGAAGCTAAAACAGAAAAACAAAAGCGGGACACTGTGCACTGGGCCTTAGTGCACAGTGCCCCGAGCCGCGGCCCATCTGGCCCAGTTTCACCTC
Organism: Thinopyrum elongatum; assembly: GCA_011799875.1. Classification (NCBI taxonomy): domain Eukaryota; kingdom Viridiplantae; phylum Streptophyta; class Magnoliopsida; order Poales; family Poaceae; genus Thinopyrum; species Thinopyrum elongatum. The sequence goes on along the minus strand of CM022303.1, from coordinate 24,818,045 downwards.
CCTCCTCCCCGTGTCGGCCGCAACCTGGTCGCGCGCGCGCGCGCCAGCCGGGCGGCGACACGGCGACGGCACCGACGCCTTCGACAGCCGCGAGGAGATAAGGGCGAGGCCCGTGCATCTCCCCCTGGACCCCTCGCTCACTTCCTCTCTCTCTCCCTCGCTCGCTCCATCCTCGCTCCCTCCCAGATCCGGCCACCGAGCGCCGTCGCCGCCGCATTCTCGACGTTGCCGCGGCCACCGGCCACCCTTCGTCAAGCCGACCAGCCAGCGAGCTCCGCCCCGCTCCTCTCCATCGCCTGGTGTCCTCCGTTCGAGCTGGGGTGCAGCAAAGGCGGTGGATCGAGCTCCTCCTCGTCTTCGGCCTCTCCGGCGATCTCCGGCGTCCCCGACCCTCTGCGGCTACTAAGCTGACACCGGGCCACCTTGTGCCTTCCCGGTGAGCACATGCCCCTTTCCCCTCTCTCTCTGCTGCCGTTCATCACCCGTAGCCGCTGCACCATTAGCGCCCGCAAACGTCGCCGCCGTGGAGCTCGCCGCCGGCGATGCAGTCTGTGTCATGGCCGTGCGAGTGCAGGAACGTGCTCAGCACCTCTCCGCGGTCCCGATGCGACCAACCCCGTAGGTAGCCGAGCCCTGCCGCGACGGATCCGCGCTCACCAGAAATGCCTCGCCGCCGGCGAGGTCATACCGCTCGTTCCCGGCCGTTTTAGCTCGCGCTCATGCCTTAGATCGACGCGGCGCCTTTCCCTCGTTCGAACGCGACCAGCCCCGGCCGTTTTGGTGGCCTGTGGGCGAAACCCGACGGCGTCCGAGTCGCGCCGCCGCAATTTTTGGTCGCCGGCGCAACTCCGGCGCCGGCCGCCGACGTGGCCGCCACGTGGGACACCCCTGGGTCACTGCCAGTGGGTCCCACGGGCCCAGTTGACCGCGTTGACCCGAGTCAACGCGGGCACTGTTCACCCCTGTAGCTGACATGTGGGCCCCGTTCGATAATTAGACTAATCAAACATTTAATTAAATAGAAACTAATTAGATTAACCTAATGTCTCACTGACATGTGGGGTCCACCCCCTAATTAACCCTGGTAATTAAATTAATTCACTGGTTAAAGAAACAGAGGCTGACATGTGGGTCCCACTGGACCCACATGTCAGGTTTGACCCTGGTCAACCACAGTTGACCTGCTGACGCCACTGTGACGCAATGCTGACGTCATAATTCATTTTCTGATAAATAAATAAATTCCAGAAATTCAAATAATCTTTAAAAATTAATAACTTTTAAACCGTAGCTCAGATCGAAAAAGTTAAAACATGAAAGTTGCTCAGAACGACGAGCCGAGTCTGATCGTGCCGTCTGTTTCTCCATCGGAACCCCCTACGTAGAAGAACTCGTAACTCCGGACCCGAATCCGGCAGATGAATAGTGCACACACGACGGATATTAAATCCCAGAATAAATCTAAAAATTACTAAAATGACTTAGATGCATAATTAGGCAACCTTGCACTGCATCATAGCATCACACGCACCGTATTGCATTTGTTTGCATTATGTTTACATGTTTCTCCCCCCTCTTCTCTCTCGGTAGACCCCGACGTTGGCATAGCTCCCGAGGCAGACGCAGCTCAGGAGTACGACTACGTCCCTGACGATACCACTGAAGACCTTGCCCTTGCCCCAGAGCAAACAGGCAAGCACCCCCATTTTGAGCATGCCTATATCGCCTATTCCCTTCTCTCTTATGCTTGCATTAGAGCTGCTACAGCTACTGTTTTCCTATATCTGCTGCATAGCCTGATTATTGTACCCCGCCTTGTTACCTTTCTGGTTATCCTAGACTGATTAGTATAGGCTGGGTAGAGTCACGACAGAGACCCCCACTTGATCCCGACTGCCCTGCTGGATATCAGAAGACCCGATCAACGGGATTGAAGACTAGACCCTGGCACCGCACATCACTTCCCCCTTAGTTGCCGACACTGCTGGGTTACCGTCGAGGGCCGAGGGTGATACCTCGTCAGCACTTCTGATGTTAACCTTGTAGGTTAGTTACTCGGTCGTGGTAAGCGAGGGTGATTCCTCCTACACCACCCCCGATAACGACATCGTCGCACAACCTCTCAAGTGTGGACCTTGAGGGTGATTCCTCCTTCGTTCTCCTTGATGATAACATCGAGCGGGAATTCCATCGAGGGTGATTCCTCAGGGTTCCCTTCGGTGTCAGACACACAGTTACTTGGATATTATGACTTGCACTAAACCATGATACTAAAGACGGGTCGGCCCTGAGGGGTACCCGTGCGAGCTTATTGCGAAGTGATGTGGAGTCGGGTTGACCTGCATGGTGCCCGCGAGATAACTACGAGGCGTGGCCGGGCATTTTTAGCCCTTGCCGCAAGTCCTCGAGACGGGGCGACGAGGTCACATCGATCGTGAGTCTCTGCTCGTTTCCGCGCGCTCCTAATCCACTACGGTTTGGATATTTGATCCGAGGGGCCTCTGGCCCGATAGTACTAACCATCACGTGGGCATAGTATGGGCGTTCTGCGTCGTATACTTCAGTCGAAGCTTAATGGACGTCAGCGACTGAGCGGCGCGCGCTGGATTGGACTGGTTACGCAACCGCGCTTGTATTAAGGGGTTGCTAGGTCTGCTTCCGGCCGCCCACGCAACGCGCAGGAGTTCCCGGGGCGATGGCCCAAGACCCCTAGGGGCATAGGTTTAGACCGGCGTGCTGACCTCTCTGTTAAGTATTTGGTCGGGTTGCGGCGTGTTGCTTGACCGAGGCCGGGCATGACCCAGAAAAGTGTGTCCGGCCAGAGTTAAGCGAGCGTGGTGGGTAAGTTGGTGCACCCCTGCAGGGAAGAAACTTCTATCGATAGCCTGTCCAACGGTAACGGACACTCGGAGTTGTATCCCGATCGGTACAACTAGAACATGTGATGAGAACTGGATAGTACGGCTCTGGGATTGCTTTCTCGCAGGGAGTCGAGAAAGGATCTCAGGTCGAGGTTGATGATACTACTACTACTGCTTTACATTATGTTCATCTGATCTCTTCTAATGCTGCAAGACTGTCGAAGATTGTTGAAGATGCTAGTCTTCGATAGGACTAGGCTTCCCCCTCTATTCTGGCATTTCTGCAGCCCAGTCCACATATACAGCCCCCTTTGAAAATGATGCATATGTAGTGTAGATCCTTGCTTGCTGAGTACTTCGGATGAGTACTCACGTTTGCTTTAATTTCTTTTTCCCCCATATTCCATTTGATGCCACCACACGACGGAGCCCCTGAGCCAGACGCCCCAGCCGACGACCAGTACTACTACCCGCCTGGCGAGTACTACTACTACGAGGAGCCGACTGACGACCAGGAGTAGGATCGGAGGGTCCAGGGTAGGAGGCCTACGCCTTTCGATCGTAGTATTTTATTTTACCCCGCCTCTGTGAAGGCCTATTTCTCTCTCTGTAATATATCTGTACCCAGATATCTAATGCTTCCGCTGACGCTTGTATGCCATCGAGCTACGTGTTCGAGCCCTCGAGGCCCTGGCTTGTAATATAAAGCTTGTATGACTTTATTTATGTTTTAGAGTTGTGTTGTGATATCTTCAAGTGAGTCCTTAGGCTTGATCGTGCGCATTTGCGTGTATGATTAGTGCACGATTAAGCCGGGGTTGTCCCAGGTTGGTATCAGAGCTGACTGCCTCTAGGAATCCCCCTTCCCAATTCCTTGGCCGAAGTTGAGTCTAGTGGTCAAAAACTATTTTACTAACTTGGCTGTGTGGCTTACGGGCCCACGTCGCCAACTGGGTGGTATTAGGATCTTTTATTCCTCGTCTTTACTCTGGGATTCTAATCTCTCATCTATTCGGGTTTAATAAAATTTACTAACACCGACATTTAGGATCTCGTTAATTCTATCCACCCGGAGAGCTGGATTCAGTGCGATTTCCCTGACATTGATCTGATTAGTCTGATAATCATTTTCCTTTCCATTGTTTTGTTTAACCTTTCCTTCCGAGATCGGTTATACTTCTCATTGTCTTATGACAACCCTGAACTTCTCTGTTTCAGATGGATCGACTGTTTCCACCACGGCCTACGACCCAGCTTGTGCTTCGCACTTGGGCTCGTGATGCCCCTGGATTTCCAGCTGTTCTGATCGCCCTCCTGAGTAGACTGGGTTACCGCTGGTATCCCGAGTACATGGTCTATGAGGTTTACCGCGAGTTCAACCAGGAACAGTACTATGCTGAAGTTCGGATCTATGATCAGCAGAACAACTCAGACACCGAGCTACACCTTTTTCATGGATTAGGCATGACAATTGAGATGGCAGTACATGATGCCGCCTACTCTGCTGTCGCACGTCTCCGAGGAGAGCACGATGCTAGCTTGGATGATACTGTGTTTCGGTACATTCCGTATGCACCTGTTGGAGATGCTACTGGATACTACACAGCTATCTGTGCCCCGTACGAGTCTCGACGCTACGACCCGCAGGTTCTGATTCAGTGCACTCAGGCTCTGGATCACACTGTTCGGGCTCTGGCCGTCGAGTTGTTCGCCACTCGAGCACGCTACTACGAGGCAATGACACAGTTGCTACCAGCTGTTCGTGCAGGGATACATCCGGAGGATATTCTCTACCCACGCAGGACCGAGATGCCGCCAGGTATTGATTGGCCTGCAGTGGGAGGTCACACGCGTGCACGTGGACCTCTTCTTACAGTTCGAGACCGGGTTCTGCATCAGAGTGCACATGGAGCACAGGATCCTGCCGCGACGAACATTCATCGCCCGCACTTGCAGTTACCCCGTTTCAGTGGTTTTCTCCGACGCTGATGTAGCCTTTGCTATGTCACGTTGTGTACTTCCTTACCGCGTGCCTGCGTGCCGCCTAGTGTGTCTCTAGTTTTTCAATTTGCGCCGTTATGTTGCCCGATTTTAACCGACTGTGTATGGATCTGTATGTCTTAATGACTACTTTAAGCATCTATTGCACTCTTTCAATAATGTCGAGTTACATCATGTTTATTGTTAAACACTTGCATAAGCTATCGCTGAAATACCCCTGTTGGAATAGCAGGATGGCTGACAACAACCCGCCACCGCCGCCACCACCTGATTACATGGCAGCGATGATGCAATAATTTGAACTCAACCGCCAGTTTATGACGGGGATTATGCAGCAATTCCCTCGTCCTGATGCTAATCAGCAGCAACCATCCATTACCTTACCAGAGTTCATGAGGCTCAGTCCATCGTTTTTCCGCAACACAGTCAACCCACTGGATGCAGATGACTGGTTGCGTGACATCTCTCATGAGATGGAGTCTGCTGGTGTCACCGAAGTTAACTATGTTACTTTTGTGACTTATCTTCTTAAGGGTCCCGCAGCTCAATGGTGGGCCACCCACCGACAGACTTTGCCGCCTGGTACTGTCGTCACTTGGGCAGAGTTCAAAATTGCTTTCCGAGCCCGCTACATTCCTGTAGCTGTCATAGCTAGGAAGAAGGTTGAGTTCCGTAACCTTGTCCAAGGAAACAAGACTGTGGAAATCTATCAGCGCGAGTTTCTAGACTTATCTCGCTATGCTGAAGAGGACATTCCTACTGATGAACGCAGACAGGAGAAGTTTCGTGAAGGACTACACCATGACATTCAGTTAGCCCTTCTTGTTCAAGATTACCCTGATTTCGCCACCTTGGTGAATAAGGCCATCATGGTTGAAACTGGACTTAAGAAGCACAAGGAAGCGTCCAGACGCACCCGTGAGTCGGGCTCATCTTCGGGCTCGTCTTCCCAGAAGCGACGCATTTGGTTTCCCCAAGGCATGTTCCGTTCAGCAGCTCCTGCGAACAGGCCTTCTTATGCTGCACCACGTCTGCCACCTCCACCACCGAGACAGCCTCTGCCAGCTCCAGCACCTCGAGCTCCAGCACCTCGTCCTGACAGCGGACTATGCTTCAAGTGTGGCAAGCCAGGTCACCGTGCTAGAGATTGTTCTCAGAATCAGAATCAACTGGCTCTTCCTTCAGCTGGTCGTGGTATTGGCCGTAGTATTCCTCAACAGCGCAATTATAATGCCAGACCTTCTTATGGTCGTGGGCAGAGCTACCACGTCAACATGTCTGAAGCTCCAGATCAACCAGATACTGTGATGGGTACACTTCTCGTTAATTCAGTACCTGCATCCGTTTTATTTGATTCAGGAGCATCGCATTCATTCATGTCAGAACCATTTGCACTCTTCCATGATGTTAAGTGTGAAACGCTACAACATCCGATAGTAATAAACACTCCCGCGGGACGATGCCGAACTTCCATATTCAGCCCCTGAGTTACTATTGAGGTTGAAGGGTTGCATTTTAATGCAAACCCCATTATCCTGCAATCTTCAAAGATTGACCTTATACTGGGAATGGATTGGTTGAAGGCTCACTACGCCTCAATCAATTGTGCCACTAAAGTTGTACACCTCTTGCACCCATCAAATGAGATGGTGAACTATCAAGCTCATCTCACCCAGAACGCCGAGGCTCAAATTTATGCAATGAATGCGTTGAATGCTTCTCCGCTTGATGGGATCGAGAATATCCCAGTTGTCTGTGACTTCCCGGATGTTTTTCCAGAAGAACTTCCAGGAATACCCCCTGCTAGGGCTGTCGAGTTCGTCATCGACTTGAAGCCTGGCACCACTCCTATTGCGAAGCGTCCCTACAAGATGCCTCCGCACCATCTTATTGAGCTTAAGGAGGAAATTGATAAATCCTTAAGGAAGGGTTTCATTCGCCCTAGTTCCTCTGCTTGGGGAGCACCGTCTCTTTTCGTCAAGAAGAAAGATGGAACGAATAGGTTGGTCCAAGATTATCGTCCAATCAACCAGGCAACCATTCAGAATAAATATCCACTTCCCCGGATCAACGATTTATATGACCAACTCGCAGGATCTTCGGTGTTTTCTAAACTCGACTTGAGGTTGGGTTATCACCAGATCCGTGTCCGCGAAGAGGATATTCCGAAGACTGCATTCGTTACTCGTTATGGCTCTTACGAGTACACCGTCATGTCGTTTGGTTTAACAAATGCTCCAGCTACATTCTCCCGCTTAATGAATTACATATTTATGGATTACCTCGACAAATTTGTCATGGTATATCTGGATGATATTCTGGTTTATTCGAAGAACAAAGAAGAACATGCTGAGCATCTTCTCCTAGTTCTGGAGAGACTTCGAGAGCACCAATTATATGCCAAGTACTCTAAGTGCGAATTCTGGCTTTCTGAGGTAACCTACCTTGGACATGTCATCTCCAAGGATGGTATCGCAGTTAACCCGGAGCGAGTTCAGGCTATTCTTGACTGGACCCCTCCGAAGAATGTCAAGCAAGTCAGAAGTTTCCTCGGGCTTGCAAGTTATTGCCGCCATTTCATCGAAAATTTCTCTAAGATTGCCAAGCCCCTGACTAATCTGCTTCACAAAGGCGTTAAGTTTGAGTGGACAGACAAATGTCAGGAAAGCTTCCAGACCCTCAAGGACAAGCTGACTTCTACTCCAGTCCTTGCTCCTCCAGACTCTCGCAAAGATTTTGTGATCTTCTGCGATGCCTCTCGCCAAGGACTAGGTTGCGTCCTAATGCAAGAGCGAAGAGTAATTGCTTATGCTTCGCGACAACTGCGTCCACATGAAGAGAATTACCCAGTGCATGATCTCGAACTTGCTACTGTGATTTATGCTTTGAAGCAGTGGCGTCATTATCTCCTTGGTAATCGGTGTGAGATTTACACTGATCATCAGAGCTTGAAGTACTTATTCACTCAACCGGAACTTACTCTTCGTCAGCAGCGTTGGTTGGAAACAATCACCGATTATGACTGTGGAATTTCATACACTCCTGGCAAAGCTAATGTGATGGCTGATGCCTTGAGCCGCAAGTCTTATTGCAATAACCTCATGGTTAAACAAGCTCAACCCCAGCTATATGAAGAATTGCGCAAGCTGAATCTCTGCATCATTCCGCAAGGTTCTCTTAATAACCTTGTGATACAGCCAGATCTTGAGAAAGCTGTCAAGATTGCGCAAGCCAAAGATGCTGAAATTGGTCTAATGAAGAAAGAGCTTCACCTCCAAAAGTACAGGGATTTCTTGATTGATGAAGATGGAACCTTGTACTTCCGAGAGCGCATTGTAGTACCTCGCTTCGAGCTGATGACTGACAAAGTCATGAAGGAAGCCCATGATACACCGTTATCTATCCATCCGGGCAGTACCAAGATGTATCGAGATCTTCGTCAAAGGTACTGGTGGTCTAGAATGAAGCAAGATATTGCTCGTTATGTTGCCGAGTGTGACGTTTGTCGTCGCGTGAAGGCAGAACATCAAAAACTTGCTGGAATTCTGCAACCGCTCCCTATTCCTCTATGGAAGTGGGATAAAGTGCAAATGGACTTCATTACTGGTCTTCCCAAGTCTCAGAAGGGTCACGATGCTATTCTTGTCGTCGTCGACCAACTTTCCAAGGTTGCACACTTTCTGCCAGTTAAGGAGACTATTACTGCTAGTCAGTTAGCAGAGCTATATATCTCCAGAATTGTTTCACTCCATGGTATTCCCAAGGAAATTAGTTCAGACCGTGGCAGCATTTTCACTGGCCATTTCTGGGAAAGTTTCCAGAAAGCAATGGGAACTCATATTACCTGGAGTTCAGCTTATCATCCCTAATCCCAAGGTCAAGTTGAGCGCGTTAATCAAGTGCTTGAAGACATGCTTCGAGCTTGTGTTATATCCTTCGGTAAGAAATGGGAGGAATCTCTTCCGTATGCCGAGTTCTCTTATAACAACAGCTATCAAGCCAGCTTGAAAATGGCCCCCTTTGAGGTTCTTTATGGTCGTAAATGTCGAACCCCTCTGAATTGGTCAGAAACTGGGGAACGACCTCTTGTTGGACCGGACATTATTCAGCATGCCGAAGAACAAGTCCGAATTGTCCGGGAGAATCTCAAAGCAGCTCAAGACCGTCAGAAGAGTAATTATGATCGTAAGCGATGGGGTGTGATCTATCAACCTGGTGATCAAGCCTATCTTCGTGTCACTCCAATGAAGGGCACCCGTCGTTTCGGAATCAAGGGCAAGCTAGCTCCTCGCTATATTGGTCCTTTCCGCATCGTGGCTAGACGTGGACAGGTGGCATATCAATTGGAGTTGCCACCGCAATTCTCCCATATTCATGATGTCTTCCACGTGTCGCAACTCCGAAAGTGCTTCAAGGAATCCCCGCACCGTGCAGTGGATCATGAGATGCTCGAGCTACAAGATGACCTTTCCTATAAGGAGCATCCGATCCGCATCCTCGACGAAGCTGAGCGCTGTACTCGTCAGAAGACGACCAAGTTCCTAAAAGTGCAGTGGTCGAATCACACTGAAGATGAAGCCACTTGGGAACGCGAGGATCATCTTCGGGAAGAATATCCCGGACTCTTTCCTTCTACCTCCTAAATTCTCGGGACGAGAATTTCTTTTAGAGGAGGAGAACTTGTAACACCCCCTTGTAATAAGCTCTGTGACACTCTGTTAAAACTGCCAAGTCATGATCATTTGCAGTGCCAAGTCATAAGGGTTAATGATCCAATTCAAATTCACATCTGAAAATCAACTCAAATTCAAAGGTGAATTATAAAGTTGATCAAACACTGTTGGGAAAATGTTCATTAAATGGCAAATAATCCAGGAACATTTCTAAAATCAATATCAAAATATTTGGAGTTGGACAAGTGACTCTAACTAGATGAAACAGCACCCAAAACAGCAATATTAAATTTATTTAAAATCATATTAAATTCAAACCAAGGCGGTGGATCGAGCTCCTCCTCGTCTTCGGCCTCTCCGGCGATCTCCGGCGTCCCCAACCCTCTGCGGCTACTAAGCTGACACCGGGCCACCTTGTGCCTTCCCGGTGAGCACATGCCCCTTTCCCCTCTCTCTCTGCTGCCGTTCATCACCCGTAGCCGCTGCACCATTAGCGCCCACAGACGTCGCCGCCGTGGAGCTCGCCGCCGGCGATGCAGTCTGTGTCATGGCCGTGCGAGTGCAGGAACGTGCGAAGCACCTCTCCGCGGTCCCGATGCGACCAACCCCGTAGGTAGCCGAGCCCTGCCGCGACGGATCCGCGCTCACCCGAAATGCCTCGCCGCCGGCGAGGTCATACTGCTCGTTCCGGGCCGTTTTAGCTCGCGCTCATGCCTTAGATCGACGCGGCGCCTTTCCCTCGTTCGAACGCGACCAGCCCCGGCCGTTTTGGTGGCCTGTGGGCGAAACCCGACGGCGTCCGAGTCGCGCCGCCGCGATTTTTGGTCGCCGGCGCAACTCCGGCGCCGGCCGCCGACGTGGCCGCCACGTGGGACACCCCTGGGTCACTGCCAGTGGGTCCCACGGGCCCAGTTGACCGCGTTGACCCGAGTCAACGCGGGCACTGTTCACCCCTGTAGCTGACATGTGGGCCCCGTTCGATAATTAGACTAATTAAACATTTAATTAAATATAAACTAATTAGATTAACCTAATGTCTCACTGACATGTGGGGTCCACCCCCTAATTAACCCTGGTAATTAAATTAATTCACTGGTTAAAGAAACAGAGGCTGACATGTGGGTCCCACTGGACCCACATGTCAGGTTTGACCCTGGTCAACCGCAGTTGACCTGCTGACATCACTGTGACGCAATGCTGACGTCATAATTCATTTTCTGATAAATAAATAAATTCCAGAAATTCAAATAATCTTTCAAAATTAATAACTTTTAAACCGTAGCTCAGATCGAAAAAGTTAAAACATGAAAGTTGCTCAGAACGATGAGCCGAGTCTGATCGTGCCATCTGTTTCTCCATCGGAACCCCCTACGTAGAAGAACTCGTAACTCTGGACCCGAATCCGGCAGATGAATAGTGCACACACGACGGATATTAAATCCCAGAATAAATCTAAAAATAACTAAAATGACTTAGATGCATAATTAGGCAACCCTGCACTGCATCATAGCATCACACGCACCGTATTGCATTTGTTTGCATTATGTTTACCTGTTTCTCCCCCCCCCCCTCTTCTCTCTCGGTAGACCCCGATGTTGGCATAGCTCCCGAGGCAGACGCATCTCAGGAGTACGACTACGTCCCCGACGATACCACGGAAGAACTTGCCCTTGCCCCAGAGCAAACAGGCAAGCACCCCCATTTTGAGCATGCCTATATCGCCTATTCCCTTCTCTCTTATGCTTGCATTAGAACTGCTACTGCTACTGTTTTCCTATATCTGTTGCATAGCCTGATTATTGTACCCCGCCTTGTTACCTTTCTGGTTATCCTAGACTGATTAGTATAGGCTGGGTAGAGACACGACAGAGACCCCCACTTGATCCCGACTGCCCTGCTGGATATCAGAAGACCCGATCAACGGGATTGAAGACTAGACCCTGGCACCGCACATCACTTCCCCCTTAGTTGCCGACACTGCTGGGTTACCGTCGAGTGCTGAGGGTGATACCTCGTCAGCACTTCTGATGTTAACCTTGTAGGTTAGTTACTCGGTCGTGGTAAGCGAGGGTGATTCCTCCTACACCACCCCCGATAACGACATCGTCGCGCAACCTCTCAAATGTGGACCTCGAGGGTGATTCCTCCTTCGTTCACCTTGATGATAACATCGAGCGGGAATTCCATCGAGGGTGATTCCTCAGGGTTCCCTTAGGTGTCAGACACACAGTTACTTGGATATTATGACTTGCACTAAACCATGATACTAAAGACGGGTCGGCCCTGAGGGGTACCCGCGCGAGCTTATTACGATGTGATGTGGAGTCGGGTTGACCTGGATGGTGCCCGCGAGATAACTACGAGGCGTGGCCGGGCATTTTTAGCCCTTGCCGCAAGTCCTCGAGACGGGGCGACGGGGTCACATCGATCGTGAGTCTCTGCTCGTTTCCGTGAGCTCCTAATCCACTACGGTTTGGATATTTGATCCGAGGGGCCTCTGGCCCGATAGCACTAACCATCACGTGGGCATAGTATGGGCGTTCTGCGTCGTATACTTCAGCCGAAGCTTAATGGACGTCAGCGACTGAGCGGCACGCGCTGGATTGGACTGGTTACGCAACCGCGCTTGTATTAAGGGGTTACTAGGTCTGCTTCCGGCCGCCCACGCAACGCGCAGGAGTTCCCAGGGCGATGGCCCTAGACCCCTGGGGGCATAGGTTTAGACCGGCGTGCTGACCTCTCTGTTAAGTATTTGGTCGGGTTGCGGCGTGTTGCTTGACCGAGGCCGGGCATGACCCTGAAAAGTGTGTCCGGCCAGAGTTAAGGGAGCGTGGTGGGTAAGTTGGTGCACCCCTGCAGGGAAGAAACTTCTATCGATAGCCTGTCCTACGGTAACGGACACTCGGAGTTGTATCCCGATCGGTACAACTAGAACATGTGATGAGAACTGGATAGTACGGCTCTGGGATTGCTTTCTCGCAGGGAGTCGAGAAAGGATCTCAGGTCGAGGTTGATGATACTACTACTACTGCTTTACATTATGTTCATCTGATCTCTTCTAATGCTGCAAGACTGTCGAAGATTGTTGAAGATGCTAGTCTTCGATAGGACTAGGCTTCCCCCTCTATTCTGGCATTTCTGCAGCCCAGTCCACATATACAGCCCCCTTTGAAAATGATGCATATGTAGTGTAGATCCTTGCTTGCTGAGTACTTCGGATGAGTACTCACGTTTGCTTTAATTTCTTTTTCCCCCATATTCCATTTGATTCCACCAGATGACGGAGCCCCTGAGCCAGACGCCCCAGCCGACGACCAGTACTACTACCCGCCTGGCGAGTACTACTACTACGAGGAGCCGACTGACGACCAGGAGTAGGATCGGAGGGTCCAGGGCAGGAGGCCTACGCCTTTCGATCGTAGTATTTTATTTTACCCCGCCTCTGTGAAGGCCTATTTCTCTCTCTGTAATATATCTGTACCCAGATATCTAATGCTTCCGCTGACGCTTGTATGCCATCGAGCTATGTATTCGAGCCCTCGAGGCCCTGGCTTGTAATATAAAGCTTGTATGACTTTATTTATGTTTTAGAGTTGTGTTGTGATATCTTCAAGTGAGTCCTTAGGCTTGATCGTGCGCATTTGCGTGTATGATTAGTGCACGATTAAGCCGTGGTCGTCACAATATGGGAACTTGACTATGGACGTGGTTTGAAGTTCCCTTTGTTTCGGTGCAAATGGGTCAATATGACACGAGGCGGGGTAACGGAAGACCCGTAGTATGGAATGACAACAGTGGATCTCAACAATCTTGCGTACGCAGACGAACCATTCGTCCTAGCCAATGATGTGGCTCAGGTTTTCTATGTGAAGGACATGTCTACCAAGCCGAGAAAAAGAAAAGATAAGGAAGCGAATACATCATACGATGAGCCAAAGCGCCACATAGTTCTTTCAGGGAAAAGAAACATCGTGGGAGTGGATGATAAGACAGACATGTCAGAAGATTATGAAAAGTTTCATGAAATTGCTCCCTTCACAGTGAATATTGACCCGAGCATCCAGTTAAATGATGAAGATTGTCCATGGTTACGGCGCAAAGGGACACACGCGAAGAAAAAGTTTCACACCCAAATATCCCACTCTGGGATGTGACCGGCTTCACTGTCATCACTTTCTTCTCTAGTGTGTTTCCGGACTTATATATCTGGAAAGTCCCACTTTGGACAAACCGTAGGGAATCTTTGTAATAGTTAGGGTGCTTATGTGTTTTGGCATTTGAAACATGTACTTTTGTGCTTCGGACAAACGTGTACCTTTCTGACTTCATTTGCTATTTTTCAGCTCATTTACTGATTTTTTTAGCTAAATGACCCTGAAATTGAAAAGCACTACAAAATGAACTCTGAAAAGGTTGAAAGTTGGCATGGTATCACCATTTCACCCACATAGCATGTGCGAAAAAGTTGAGAGGGTTACGGCAAAAACTGGATGCACTTCGTGTACAAAATGGACAATCTCTTTCGAAGTATATCAGGGTTTCGGACGAAAACTCATCTGTTACAAAGGCATTTTATTTTTTTAAACTTATTACAACTCCAGACTTTTTGTGCGTTCAGTATGCACCATTGAAAGCCACGTCATCAACTTTCAACCCTTTCTGACTTCATTTGCTATTTTTCATGCATTTACTGATTTTTTTGAGCTCTAACTGACACCTGGGGAAATTGAAACACTACAAATGAACTCTGAAAAGGTTGAAAGTTGGCATGGTATCATTTCACCCACATATCATGTGCCAAAAGTTGAGAGGGTTACGGCAAAAACTGGATGCACTTCGTGTACAAAATGGACAATCTCTTTGAAGTATCAGGGTTTCGGACGAAAACTCATCTGTTACAAAGGTATTTCTTTTTAAACTTATTACAACTCAGACTTTTTGTGCTTCAGTATGCACCATTGAAAGCCACATCATCAACTTTCAACCTTTCTGACTTCATTTGCTATTTTTCATGCATTTATTGATTTTTTTGAGCTAAAGACCCTGATGAAATTGAAATGCACTACAAATGAACTCTGAAAAGGTTGAAAGTTGGCATGGTATCATCATTTCACCACAAAGCAAGTGCGCAAAAAGTTGAGAGGGTTACGGCAAAACTGGATGCACTTCGTGTACAAAATGGACAATCTTTTCGAAGTATCAGGGTTTCAGACGAAAACTCATCTGTTACAAAGGCATTTCATTTTTTTTAAACTTATTACAACTCCAGACTTTTTGTGCGTTCAGTATGCACCATTGAAAGCCACGTCATCAACTTTCAACCCTTTCTAACTTCATTTGCTATTTTTCATGCATTTACTGATTTTTTTTTTAGCTAAATGACCCTGAAATTAAAAGCACTACAAATGAGCTCTGAAAAGGTTGAAAGTTGGCATGGTATCATCATTTCACCCACATAGCATGTGCGAAAAAGTTGAGAGGGTTACGGCAAAAACTGGATGCACTTTGTGTACAAAATGGACAATCTCTTTCGAAGTATCAGGGTTTCGGACAAAAACTCATCTGTTACAAAGGCATTTCATTTTTTTAAAGAACCTAAGTATTACCAAATTGAATATAATGATAAAACACATTAATATTAAATAGCAGAAAAAAGAATTACTGAAAAATCTATTTTTAAAATAAAGTTATTCACAAACTAGTGATTCACATAAAATTCAAATAATTCAAATTTAAACTATCCAAATTTAAAAAATACTTGCACTAACAGAAAGTTTTATATTTTTTTGACCTGAAGCAAAAAGATCCACAAAGAAACTCTAAATAAAGCAAAAAAACAACTCAAAAATATTAAAAAAACAGAAAAGAAAGAAAAAATTAAAAAAAGCCCGCCTACTGGGCCACAACGGCCTGCATACAACTAGAAACCCAACATGTAGTTGGGCCAGGATGCAGGCCCGCAAGGCCCAGTAGGCCCACAGGGCAGCGCAGCACAGGTAGGCCCAGAAGGTCTGCTTTAGAGAGGAGCTCGAAGGAGCAGCCGCGGTTGGGTTTATAAACCAGTGCGGCTGCCCTTCGCTCGGCGAGGTGGGACTAAACTTTGTGCACCGCACCTGCGCCAGCGCACTCCCTTTAGTACCGGTTGATGGCTCCAACCGGTACTAAAGGGGGGGGGTCTTTAGTACCGGTTGGTGCCACCACCCGGTACTAAAGGTGGTCACTTCCCGCCGCTTGGCCTAGCCAAAACAGACCTTTAGTACCGGTTGGTGGCTCCAACCGGTACTAAAGGTCCATCCTATATAAGCGGCACTTCAAAAAATTTCAGTTTTCTTCTCTTCTTCCTTTGCTTCAACCTCTGCCCCGTCGCCGCGCCCGTCCCCGTCGCCGCCCCGTCGCCGCGCCCGTCCCCGTCGCCGCCCTGTCGCCGTGCCCGTCCCCGTCGCCGCCCCCGTCGCCGCGCCCGTCGCTGTCGCCATCCCCATCGCCGCACCCGTCCCCGTCGCCGCGCCCGTCCCCATCGCACGCCGACCGGGCCCGTCCCCGTCGCCGCCCCAGCCGGTCGCCGCCCCCGTTGCCTCGCCTCGCCGGCCGTCGCCCCGCAGTAAGGCCCGCCCCCTGCCGCGCGCCCTCACACACACACAGTACACACACACACACACACACATTTTCTTAATTATTTTCTGTTTTTCTATTTTTTAGTTTTTTATACTTTTAGTTATATAAATGTTAGATTAATGTCAAAGTTTTAGATGAATTAGATTAATGTCAAATGTTAGATGAATTAGATATATTAATGTCAAATGTTAGATGAATTAGATAGAAATGTTAGATGAATTTGTTTTTATACTTTTAGTTACAGATGAATTAGATATATTAATGTTAGATGAATTAGTTTTTTATACTTTTGTCAAATGTTAGATGAATTAGCTAGATATATTAATGTTAGATGAATTAGCTAGCTAGCTAGATATCATATGTCAAAGTTTGAATTTTGACATATACAACATTTGATCATATAGAATTTGCATATAGAATTTGTTCTCGACGTCAACGATGCCCGGCCCGCATCCTCGCCGTCAACCCGTTCGCGACGACGTCCTGCTTCAGAGGAGCCATGTCTGGGACTGGGCTCCACCGGGCTGGCACTGGGAGGTGCTACCTTCAGGGGCGCGCCGCTTGGTGAGGAACCCGGCCCCGGGTCCTGTCGTCGACCCGGAGCTCCTTTGGTGGTGTTCGCGTGGGCCACTTTCGGTGCGGAGGGAGCCGGCCCCGCCGGAGGTGGTACGTCGCCGTGTCAGGGAGGAGGACGAGCACGTCCGTCGCTACATGGCTGTGTTGGACGTCAGGTTCTCCAATACCTGGCAGGTTCTTCGGGGATCTCACCCGAGCTATGATCCTGTGATGGTTCCTTCTCTTTGGGTGTCCACCGCCCGCGCCTCAGGAACCGCTAGTGAACTAGATTATTCGATAGTATTCGGTCTATATTAGCTAGCTAGTGATGTATTTGATAATATTCGAGACGATGTATTCGAGATTATATATATTATTCGATAATATTTGAGACGATGTATTCGAGATTATATTCGATGATGCATATTATGTACTATGATTCAGTTTTTCCTTATTAATTGCATGCATGCATTGTAATTTGAATACTAAATTGTTTTATATTTCTTCTGGATTAATTAAATAAAAGCTATGGACAATACCGGCAGAGAAGGAGAGGAGGCCCTGTTCAACATCATACGCTCATCCCCTCGCCCAGATGAGTTTGAAGAAGATGACGGCTCGCAATATCTGAACCCTACCGGTGAGGGTATGATATTTGATGAAGACGAACGAATAGATGAAGTCCAGAACTATGATTATGATGACGAAGAAAATGTTGATCTTGAAATAACAAAGACCGGCGAGGTATATTTTGTGACGACCCCGGCTCAATCATGCACTAATCATACACGCAAATGCACATGATCAAGCTTAAGGACTCACGGGAAGATATCACAACACAACTTTAAAACATAAATAAAGCCATACAAGCTTTATATTACAAGCCAGGGGCCTCGAGGGCTCGAATACATAAGCTTGCGTACAAGCGTCAGCGGAAGCATCAAATATCTGAGTACAGATATGAAACAGAAACAGATAAGCCTCTAGAAAGGCGGGGCAAAACAAAAGCTACGATCGAAAGGCGCAGGCCTCCTGCCTGGGACCCTCCAAACCTACTCCTGGTCGTCGGCCAACTTGTAGAAGTAACACCCTCGAGGTGGTAGTAGTAATCATCGGTGGGGCAGCTGTCTCAGGTGCTCCGTCATCTGGTCACGACAAGCTGATATGGGGAGAAAAAGAAAGAAAAGCAACCGTGAGTACTCAGAAGTACTCAGCAAGCAAGGATCTACACTACATATGCAACATTATCAAAGGAAGGCTGTATATGTGGACTGGGCTGCAGAAATGCCAGAATAGAGAGGAAAGCCTAGTCCTATCGAAGACTAGCATCTTCAGAGGTCTTGCAGCATTAGAAGAGTGTAGATTAGTACCGTATAAAGTGGTAGTATCAATAAGTATCAACCTCACCCAGAGATCCTTTCTCGACTCCCTGCGAGAAATCAATCCCAGAGCCATACAGTCATCAACCTCGTCCTGAGATCCCTTCTCGACTCCCTGCGAGAAGCAATCCCAGAGCCATAGTATCCAATTCTAGTTGTATCGATCGGGATACAACTCCGAGTGTCCGTTACCGTAGGACAGGTTATCGATAGATGTTTTCTTCCCTGCAGGGGTGCACCAACTTACCCACCACGCTCGCTTAACTCCGGCCGGACACACTTTTCTGGGTCATGCCCGACCTCGGCCAAACGACACACCGCAGCCCTACCTAGAGCTCAGCAGAGAGGTCCCCGCCGGTCTATATCCTAAGCGCAAGGGGGTCTTGGGCCATCGCCCCTCGCCCTCCGGGTCGTTGCGCACATGGCTCCGATCCAAGCACCACCTCTGTCGTGAATGACGCCAATCACTCCATGCCGCTCGCTTAACCCATAATATGCCCACGTGATGGTTAGTGCTATCGGGCCAGAGGCCCACTCGAATCAAATATTCAAATCGTTAGTACCTTGGGGGTGCGATAACGAGCAGAGACTCACAATCAATGTGACCCCGTCGCCCCGTCTCGAGGACTTGCGGCAAGGGCCAAGAATAACCGGCCACGCCTCATATTCATCACTCGGGCACTATCCAGGTCAACCCGTCTTCACATCACACGCGGGTACCCCTCAGGGTCGACCCGCCTTTCCAAGTAACAATAGTACAGTCCAAGTATCCGTGTGTCCATAACATCAAGGGAATCCGAGGTATCACCCTCGTTGGATTCCTACTCGATGTATCTGTCAAGGTGAACTCGGAGGAATCACCCTCGATGGGTTCACACTTGAGGTGTTGTACGACGGCGTCGTTATCGGAAGTGGGGAAGGAGGAATCACCCTCGATGACCACGACCGAATAGCTACTCTACAGAGTTAACATCAGAAGTGCTACAAGAGGTTTCACCCTCGGCACTCGATAGTAACACTGCAGTGTCGTTACAACTAAGGGGGGTGATGTGCGGTGCCGGGGCCTGGTCTTCAATCCCGAAGATCGGGTCTTCTGATAATCCAGCGGGGCAGTCGGGACTAGTGGGGTCACTGATAGGTCTCTACCCAGCCTATACTAAGCAGTTTAGGATAAGCAGGTAAGGTATCAATAGTAGGTTACAATAAACAGGCTATGCATCAGAATAGGTAAAGCCTTAGAAGCAGCAATTCTAATGCAAGCATGAGAAAATAGAGTGGGCGATATCGGGATGATCAAAGGGGGGGCTTGCCTGGTTGCTCGGCGGCAAGGGCAAGGTCGTCAACGGTGTCGTCGGGCTCCTGAGCTGCGTCGGTCTCGGGGACGACGTCGGTCTCGGGGTCTAACGAGAGAGAAGAGGGGGAGGAAACAAATAAATACACGGCAAACAGGAGCAACACAGAGCAGGCTACGCTAACGTGCAGTGCAGGGTTGCCTAAAGACATGTCTAAGTCATTTAGTTATTTTAGGAATTTGTTTGGATTTATTTTATAAAAGCCATGCACTATTCATTTAGCGAAAATAGGCAAAAAGTTGCATGTTCAGATAGTTAGGGGCATCTAACAGGTATGTGGGTAGCGTATTCGGATTCGTCTCATTTTTCTGGTCATTTTTCATATATAAATTATTTTCATCGGAGTTACGGTTTAAAATATAAGATTTTCTAAAGTTTTATTAATTTTCTAGAATTAATTTAAATTCAAAATTAAATTGGAAAAATGCTACGGGTACCCATCTCTGTGTCCACAGAGTGCACACAGTAGCTGAGCAGTGGGCCAGGTTGACCAAGTCAACAGCCCAGTCAGCAGTGGCTGACGTGTGGGCCCCGTTGACTGCTGAATCAGCAGTCAACGGTTGACTGGTCAGAGGGTGAACAGTGCCGTGGGTCCCAGTGGTCAGTTAGTGTTTAGATTAACAGATTAATTAAACTGGTTTAATTAGTGGTGGAACCCAATAGTCAATGTCACAAGAGTGTATTAGTGCTAATTTAACAACTATAGTGTTTGGGCCCCACATGCCATAGGCTCATACTAACCGAAGGGTTATTTAGCCAGTGGGGCCACATGTCAATGACTGTTAGTGGTCAGGTTAGTGTTTAAACAGCAATTAGCGTCCTAATTAACTAATTGACGCGCTGGCCCGTGAACAGTGTCGGCCGACGTCTAAACGCCGGCGCCACAGAACACGGCGGCGTCCCGCCGGAGTGCGCTATGAGCCGCCGTTTGGGGCGCGGCTAGGACCGTTCGGTCGGGCGCGGACTCGCGCATCCAGTGGAGGTGTCGGGTAGGCGAGAGCTCGCCGTGGTCGGCCGGACGACGAGCCAGGCGGTGGCGCGGCCACGGCCGTAGCAAGGGATGGGGCTAGGGGGCATAACAGTGCGAGCCGAGGTGCTCTTCGGATAGCTGGCGCTCGCGCGCACCTGATAGGCTAGGCTGCAGGTTACGGAACGGCAGGAGGCGATGGCGACGAGCACATCCGCGGCGGCGATGACTCGGCCATGACAAAAACGCGGCAACGGGGCACGGGGGAAAGCTCTAAGAGGTCGGGGAGAAAGGCGAGCTCACTGTGAGGCTCGCGTAGGGGCCCAAGGGAGCTGGGGCGGTCGGAGCGAGCAGATCGATGAGGCGGCTCGTCGCGGATGCCGACGGAGGGAAACGGCGCGGGCGACGACGGTGATGCTCCACGGCTCCGATCCAGCAGCGCAGATGAGGTAGGGGAGGGCGGCGGAGCTGCTGGGCATGCTGGCGTGGCTCGAGGTGGCTCTGGTGCGCGAAATCGACGGCGGCATGTCAACGGCCGAGCTCGAGCGAGCTCATGCGAGGGGAAA
Source organism: Thinopyrum elongatum (assembly GCA_011799875.1). Classification (NCBI taxonomy): domain Eukaryota; kingdom Viridiplantae; phylum Streptophyta; class Magnoliopsida; order Poales; family Poaceae; genus Thinopyrum; species Thinopyrum elongatum. The sequence goes on along the minus strand of CM022303.1, from coordinate 24,797,076 downwards.
GAGGGTTGAAGAGAGTGACCAGTGAGGCTAGGCTTTGCCGCAGGGGATGGGGGGCCTTAACCACCGGGGCGAGCGGCGGGGCACGGTGTCGAGCTGCGAGGTGGGGGGGGGCAGTGTGCGCGGGTGCTGCGCGGGCGACAGCAGGAGAGAGGTAGAAGAGAGGGGGAGATTGGGCTGGGCCGGCGCCTGTAGTGACTAGGGCCCATGTGCACAGTAGACTAGGCCTTTTTCTTTTTCTTCTTTTTCTTTTCTGTTTTTATTTTTCTTTACTGTTTTGCCTTTTAATTTCATTCCAAAAGACTTTTGTAAAATATGAGACTTAGTCCAATAAATATGGTGCATTACAAGCCACTGCAATATAATGGTTTTGAGACCAAAGGTTTTCATTTGGGATTTTATTTAATTAAAAAGGTATTAAATAGTGTTGTTTTACTGCTGTTTGAGTCAGTTAATTAATTTAGTGAATGTTGGTTATGATTTTAGAATTGTCTCTGAAATATTTGCCATTTAATGAACATTTTAGTTTTTGGGTTTGGACAACTTTTATTTTCACTTTTAGTTTGATTTTCCATTTGAATTTGAATTTGAAAAGAGATATGATACTAATGATGATTAAGCACTGTTGGTCTTGATGACATGGCATAATCAAAAGGGTGATTACTGTAGCTTAATACATGGGGTGTTTCAAATCTCCTCCACTAACAAGAATTCTCGTCCCGAGAATTAAGAGGTAGAAGGAAAAAGTTCGGGGTATTCTGCACGAAGATTATCCTCGCGTTCCCAAGTGGCTTCATCTTCAGTATGATTTGACCACTGCACTTTGAGGAACTTGGTAACCTTCTGGCGGGTCCGACGTTCATCTTCATCGAGAATGCGGATCGGATGCTCCTTATAAGATAGATCATCTTGCAATTCGAGCGTCTCGTGATCCACAGCTCGGTGCGGAGATTCCTTGAAGCATTTACGAAGTTGCGACACATGGAAGACGTCGTGGATATGAAAGAATTGCGGCGGAAACTCCAATTTATATGCCACCTGACCATGTCTAGCAATAATGCCGAAAGGACCAATGTAGCGTGGAGCTAACTTGCCCTTGATTCCAAAACGGTGTGTGCCCTTCATAGGAGTGACACGAAGATAAGCTTGATCACCGGGTTGATTAGTCAAACCCCATCGTTTGCGATCGTAGTTGATCTTCTGGCGTTCCTGAGCCGCCTTGAGATTTTCTCGAACGATACGGACTTGCTCTTCGGCGTGTTGAATAATATCCGGACCCACAAGCGGTCGTTCCCCAGTTTCTGACCAATTCAGAGGGGTTCGACACTTACGTCCATAAAGTACTTTGAAGGGAGCCATTTTCAAGCTGGCTTGATAACTGTTGTTATATGAGAATTCCGCATAAGGAAGAGATTCTTCCCACTTCTTACCGAACGATATGACACAAGCTCGCAGCATATCTTCAAGAACCTGATTGACTCGCTCGACTTGGCCTTGGGATTGGGGGTGATAAGCTGAACTCCAGGTAATATGAGTACCCATAGCTTCTTGGAAACTTTCCCAAAACTTTGAGGTGAAAAGAACGCCACGATCCGAACTAATCTCCTTCGGAATACCGTGGAGTGAAACAATTCTGGAGATATACAACTCTGCTAACTGACTAGCAGTGATAGTTTCCTTGATGGGCAGAAAGTGTGCAACTTTGGATAGTTGGTCGACGATGACAAGAATAGCATCGTGACCCTTCAGTGACCTGGGAAGTCCAGTAATGAAATCCACTTGCACTTTATCCCATTTCCATAAAGGAATAGGTAACGGTTGCAGAATTCCAGCAGGCTTCTAATGTTCAGCTTTAACGCGACGACACACATCACATTCAGCAACATATCGAGCAATGTCCTGCTTCATTCTAGACCAGCAGTACCTTTGACGGAGATCACAATACATCTTGGTGCTACCCGGATGAATAGACAGCGGGGTATCATGTGCCTCCTTCATGACTTTGTCAGTCATAAGCTCGAAGCGAGGTACCACAATGAGGTCTCTGAAATACAAGGTTCCATCTTCAGACAGCGAGAAATCCCTGCACTTTTCAAGGTGAAGATTTCTCTTCATCAGATCAATTTCAGCATCTTTAGCTTGCGCATTCTTAACAGCTTTCTCAAGATCAGGTTGTATCACAAGGTTATTAAGAGAACCCTGTGGAACAATACGTAGATTCAGCTTGCACAGTTCTTCAAAAAGACGAGGTTGAGCTCGCCTAACCATGAGGTTGTCGCAATAGGACTTGCGGCTTAAGGCATCAGCCATCACGTTAGCCTTGCCAGGGGTATAGGAAATATCCAAATCATAGTCCGCAATGGCCTCCACCCATCTTTGCTGACAGAGGTTTAGAGATGGCTGGGTGAACAAGTACTTCAGACTTTTATGATCCGTGTATATCTCGCAACGATTACCGAGGAGGTAATGTCGCCACAACTGCAATGCGTAGATGACAGCAGCTAGTTCTAGATCATGTACCGGATAATTCTCTTCATGTGGGCGCAACTGACGAGAGCCATAGGCAATCACTTTGTGCTCTTGCATTAGGACACAGCCTAATCCTTCACGGGATGCGTCACAATAGATCACAAAATTTTTGCGTGAATCTGGTGGAGCAAGTACTAGGGCAGATGTCAGCTTGTCTTTGAGTGTTTGAAAACTTTCCTGACATTTTTCTGTCCATTCAAACTTAACGCCTTTGTGAAGCAGATCAGTCAAAGGCTTAGCAATCTTTGAAAAATTCTTGACAAAACGACGGCAATAACTTGCAAGGCCGAGAAATCTTCTGACTTGCTTGACGTTCTTCGGAGGAGTCTAGTCAAGAATAGCTTGAACTCGTTCCAGGTTAACAGCAATTCCATCCTTGGAAATCACATGACCAAGGTAAGTTACTTCAGAAAGCCAGAATTCACATTTGGAGTATTTGGCATACAACTAGTGTTGTCGGAGCCTTTCCAATACAAGACGGAGGTGTTCGGCATGTTCTTCTTTATTCTTCGAATAAACCAGAATATCATCTAGATATACCACGACGAACTTGTCGAGGTAATCCATGAAGATGTAATTCATCAGACGGGAGAATGTGGCTGGAGCATTTGTTAAGCCAAATGACATTACAGTGTACTCATAAGAGCCATAGCGAGTAACAAATGCAGTCTTCGGAATATCCTCTTCACGAACACGGATCTGATGGTAACCCAACCTCAAGTCGAGTTTAGAAAACACCGATGATCCAGCAAGTTGATCATACAAATCATTGATCCGGGGAAGCGGATATTTGTTCTAAATTGTTGCTTGGTTAATGGGCCGGTAATCCTGAACCAATCGGTTAGTTCCATCCTTCTTCTTAATGAAGAGTGAAGGTGCTCCCCAAGCAGAGGAACTGGGGCGGATGAAACCCTTCTTAAGTGACGTGTCGATTTCCTCCTTAAGTTCAAGAAGGTGGTGCGGAGGCATTTTATAAGGACGCTTCGCAATAGGGGTTGTGCCTGGTTTCAAGTCGATGACAAACTCGACAGCTCTAGCAGGGGGTATTCCTGGAAGTTCTTCTGGAAATACATCTTGAAAATCATGAACAACTGGAACGTTCTCGATGCCTTCAAGAGGTGAGGCGTTCAATGCATTCAGAACATAAATCTGAGCTTCGGCGTCCTGAACTGTTCGAGCTGAGTATCTGATTGTCTGGCCGGAAGGGTGTGTGATGCGGACTGATTCAGTGGCACAGTCAATCAAAGCTTTATGAGGCTTCAACCATTCCATACCCAGAATAATGTCTATGTTGGAGGTCTTGAGAGCAATGAGTGAAATGGGGAACATCAATCCTCCGATCACAATGTGGTTACCGTGGCTTACCATGGTAGTTTGCCAATTAGCCCCAGGTGACTTGATTACTAATGGAGTGGACATCTCCTCGAAAGGTATATCATGGCTTTGCGCAAAACTTTCGGACATGAAGGAGTGCGATGCTCCAGAATCAAAAAGGACTGAAGCTGGGATTGAATTCACTAGAAGGGTGCCCATCACAATTTTGGGGTCCTGTCGAGCTTCTTCAATGTTGACTTGGTTGACATGAACACGCTGATTAGCAGGTGGTCTGGTTTCAATGCTCCTAGAAGGATGTTTTTGACGGCTCTTCCTGCAACCAGCAGAAGGACGTGATGCGTGTTGAGGCTGACTCTGATGGCAGTTGATAGTACGGTGCCCTGGCTGTCCACACTGGTGGCACAGACCATCATTATGGGGAGAAACACCAACATTGGGCTGTCCACTTGCAATGTTCAGTTGTCTTGGTGGTGGAGGCAGACGAGGTGCAGCATAAGATGGCCTGGGTACAGGGGCAGGTCGGTGATGAACATTGTGCGGAATCCACATTCGACGTTTCTGAACAGGCTGATCCGAAGACGAACCAACATCACGAGTGCGCTTGAGCGACTCCTGGCATTTAGTCAGAGCTGTTTCAACTTGGGAAAGATTAGCTGACAAGCGTTGCGAAGTCCATGCAATCATGGACAGCAAGTGCAAGGTTTATATCAGTACGCAGTCCTTCACGGAATTTCTCCTGCTTGCGTGCGTCAGTGCAGACGTCATCTTCAGCATAGCGGGACAATTCAAGAAATTTCCTCTGATATTCATCCACAGTCATTGTGCCCTATGTAAGTTTGCGGAATTCCTGCTTCTTCTGGTCCATCAGACCTTGAGGAATGTACCGTGCATGAAAGGCTGACTGAAATTCCTGCCAAGTGGTTACAGTTTCTGCAGGCAACATACCCTTGTGGCTTTCCCACCATTGAGCAGCTGGACCCTTTAAGTGGAATGTCGCAAAGGTGACATAACTGTCAGGGGCAACATTAGCTGACTCCATCTCAAACAGGATGTCACGAAGCCAATCATCAGCATCCATAGGATTGGTGGAGTTGCGGAAAATGGATGGATTGAGGCGCACAAATTCTGGCAGAGTTATTGGAGCATTCTGTTGCTGGGCATTCTGATTAGGGAACTGGGCCAATATTCCGGTCATAACCTGACGGTTCAATTCAAACTGCTGCATCACTTCGGCAATATAAGGTGGAGGTGGGGGATCGTCAGCCATCCTGCCAAATTCAACAGGGGCAGTTTAGCAAGAAAAACTGCATGTGTATGGAATGATTCATGAAGTAACACGCACAACAGAAGGAAGTGCAATAGATACTTCATCATATTCGCACCATACATTCAAAGCCACACATAGCCTCGGTTAGAATCCGGCATTACGACAGTTGAAAGGGGAGGGCTAGACATCTAGGCGGCGTGCAGGCACGCGGTAGGGAAGTACACAACGAGACATAGCAAAGGCTACATCAATGTCGGAGAAAACTGTTGGAGCGAGGAATCTGCAAGTGACAACACAGGGTGCCCTCGATAAAAGGATCTTGCAAGCAGAACCTGGACCGCAATCTTGAAGGAAGGGGGGGAAATTTCAGAACACCGGGTGGATGTGATCGCGAGAACCTAATGTTGGAGTTAGTAAAATTTTAACCCAAATAGGAGAGAGATCCGAGTTCCAGAGTAAAGGTCGAGGAGTAAAAGATCCTAATACCACCCAATTGGCGACGTGGGCCCGTAAGCCACACAACCAAGTTAGTAAACTAGTTTTTGGACCACTAGACACAACTTCGACCAAGGAATTGGAAAGGGGGGTTCCTACAGTCAGTCAGCTCTGATACCAACTTGTGACGACCCCGGCTCAATCGTGCACTAATCATACACGCAAATGCACACGATCAAGCCTAAGGACTCATGTGAAGATATCACAACACAACTCTAAAACATAAATAAAATCATACAAGCTTTATATTACAACCCAGGGGCCTCGAGGGCTCGAATACATAAGCTTGCGTACAAGCGTCAGTGGAAGCATCAAATATCTGAGTACAGATATGAAACAGAAACAGATAAGCCTCTAGAAAGGCGGGGCAAAACAAAAGCTACGATCAAAAGGCGCAGGCCTCCTGCCTGGGACCCTCCAAACCTACTCCTGGTCATCGGCCAACTTGTAGAAGTAACACCCTCGAGGTGGTAGTAGTAATCGTCGGTGGGGCAACTGTCTCAGGGGCTCCGTCATCTGGTCACGACAAGCTGATATGGGGAGAAAAAGAAAGCAAAGCAAGCGTGACTACTCAGAAGTACTCAGCAAGCAAGGATCTACACTACATATGCAACATTATCAAAGGAAGGCTGTATATGTGGACTGGGCTGCAGAAATGCCAGAATAGAGAGGAAAGCCTAGTCCTATCGAAGACTAGCATCTTCAGAGGTCTTGCAGCATTAGAAGAGTGTAGATTAGTACCGTATAAAGTGGTAGTATCAATAAGTATCAACCTCACCCAGAGATCCTTTCTCGACTCCCTACGAGAAAGCAATCCCAGAGCCATACAGTCATCAACCTCGTCCTGAGATCCTTCTCGACTCCCTGCGAGAAGCAATCCCAGAGCCATAGTATCCAATTCTAGTTGTATCGATTGGGATACAACTCCGAGTGTCCGTTACCATAGGACAGGCTATCGATAGATGTTTTCTTCCCTGCAGGGGTGCACCAACTTACCCACCACGCTCGCTTAACTCCGGCCGGACACACTTTTCTGGGTCATGCCCTACCTCGGCCAAACGACACACCGCAGCCCTACCTAGAGCTCAGCAGAGAGGTCCCCGCCGGTCTACATCCTAAGCGCAAGGGGGTCTTGGGCCATCGCCCCTCGCCCTCCGGGTCGTTGCGCACATGGCTCAGATCCAAGCACCACCTCTGTCGTGAATGGCGCCAATCACTCCATGCCGCACTGCTGAACTGGACGTCTGACAGAGCTTTCGGCTGATGCATACGATGCAGAACGCCCATACTATGCCCACGTGATGGTTAGTGCTATCAGGCCAGAGGCCCACTCGAATCAAATATCCAAATCGTTAGTACCTTGGGGGTGCGGTAACGAGCAGAGACTCACGATCGATTTGACCCCGTCGCCCCGTCTCGAGGACTTGCGGCAAGGGCCAAGAATGCCCGGCCACACCTCGTATTCATCACTCGGGCACCATCCAGGTCAACCCGTCTTCACATCATACGCGGGTACCCCTCAGGGTCGACCCGCCTTTCCAAGTAACAATAGTACAGTCCAAGTATCCGTGTGTCCATAACATCAAGGGAATCCGAGGTATCACCCTCGTTGGATTCCTACTCGATGTATCTCTCAAGGTGAACTCGGAGGAATCACCCTCGATGGGTTCACACTTGAGGTGTTGTACGACGGCGTCGTTATCGGAAGTGGGGAAGGAGGAATCACCCTCGATGACCACGACCGAATAGCTACTCTACAGAGTTAACATCAGAAGTGCTACAAGAGGTTTCACCCTCGGCACTCGATAGTAATGTTGCAGTGTCGTTACAACTAAGGGGGGTGATGTGCGGTGCTGGGGCCTGGTCTTCAATCCCGAAGATCGGGGCTTCTGATAATCCAGCGGGGCAGTCAGGACTAGTGGGGTCACTGATAGGTCTCTACCCAGCCTATACTAAGCAGTTTAGGATAAGCAGGTAAGGTATCAATAGTAGGTTACAATAAACAGGCTATGCATCAGAATAGGTAAAGCCGTAGCAGCAGCAATTCTAATGCAAGCATGAGAAAATAGAATGGGCGATATCGGGATGATCAAAGGGGGGGCTTGCCTGGTTGCTCGGCGGTAAGGGCAAGGTCGTCAACGGTGTCGTCGGGCTCCTGAGCTGCGTCGGTCTCGGGGACGATGTCGGTCTCGGGGTCTAACGAGAGAGAAGAGGGGGAGGAAACAAATAAATACACGGCAAACAGGAGCAACACAGAGCAGGCTACGCTAACGTGCAGTGCAGGGTTGCCTAAAGACATGTCTAAGTCAGTTAGTTATTTTAGGAATTTGTTTGGATTTATTTTATAAAAGCCAGGCACTATTCATTTAGCGAAAATAGGCAAAAAGTTGCATGTTCAGATAGTTAGGGGCATCTAACAAGTATGTGGGTAGCGTATTCGGATTCGTCTCATTTTTCTGGTCATTTTTCATATATAAATTATTTTCATCGGAGTTACGGTTTAAAAGATATGATTTTCTAAAGTTTTATTAATTTTCTGAAATTAATTTAAATTCGAAATTAAATTGGAAAAATGCTATGGGTACCCAGCTCTATGTACACAGAGTGCACACAGTAGCTGAGCAGTGGGCCAGGTTGACCAAGTCAACCGCCCAGTAAGCAGTGGCTGACGTGTGGGCCCCGTTGACTGCTGAATCAGCAGTCAACGGTTGACTGGTCAGAGGGTGAACAGTGTCGTGGGTCCCAGTGGTCAGTGAGTGTTTAGATTAACAGATTAATTAAACTGGTTTAATTAGTGGTGGAACCCAACAGTCAGTGTCACAGGAGTGTATTAGTGCTAATTTAACAGCTACAGTGTTTGGGCCCCACATGCCATAGGCTCATACTAACCGAAGGGTTATTTAGCCAGTGGGGCCACATGCCAATGACTGTTAGTCGTCATGTTAGTGTTTAAATAGCAATTAGTGTCCTAATTAACTAATTGACGCGCGGGCCCGTGAACAGTGTCGGCCGACGTCTAAACGCCGGCGCCACAGAACACGGCGGCGTCCCGCCGGAGTGCGCTACGAGCCGCCGTTTGGGGCGCGGCTTGGACCGTTCGGTCGGGCACGGAGTCACGCATCCAGTGGAGGTGTCGGGCAGGCGAGAGCTCGCCGTGGTCGGCCGGACGACGAGCCAGGCGGCGGTGCGGCCACGGCCGTAGCAAGGGATGGGGCTAGGGGGCATAAGAGTGCGAGCCGAGGTGCTCTTCGGATAGCTGGCGCTCGCGCGCACCTGATAGGCTAGGCTGCAGGTTATGGAACGGCAGGAGGCGATGGCGACGAGCACATCCGCGGCGGCGATGGCTCGGCCACGACGAAAACGCGGCAACGGGGCACGGGGGAAAGCACTAAGAGGTCGGGGAGAAAGGCGAGGTCACTGTGAGGCTCGCAGAGGGGCTCAAGGGAGCTGGGGCGGTCGGAGCGAGCAGATCGATGCGGCGGCTCATCGCGGATGCCGACGGAGGGAAACGGTGCGGGCAACGACGATGATGCCCCACGGCTCCGATCCAGCAGCGCAGATGAGGTAGGGAAGGGCGACGGAGCTGCTGGGCATGCTGGCGTGGCTCGAGGTGGCTCCGGTGCGCGAAATCGACGACGGCATGTCAACGGACGAGCTCGAGCGAGCTCGTGCGAGGGGAAAAAGGGGCGAAGAGAGTGACCAGTGAGGCTAGGGTTTGCCGCAGGGGATGGGGGGGCCTTAACCACCGGGGCGAGCGGCGGGGCGCGGTGTCGAGCTGCGAGGAGGGGGGGCCAGTGTGCGCGGGTGCTGTGCGGGCGACAGCAGGAGAGAGGTAGAAGGAGAGGGGGAGATTGGGCTGGGCCGGCGCCTGTAGTGACTAGGGCCCATGTGCACAGTAGACTAGGCCTTTTTCTTTTTCTTCTTTTTCTTTTCTGTTTTTCTTTTTCTTTACTGTTTTGCCTTTTAATTTCATTCCAAAAGACTTTTGTAAAATATGAGACTTAGTCCAATAAATATGGTGCATTATAAGCCACTGCAATATAATGGTTTTGAGTCCAAAGGTTTTCATTTGGGATTTTATTTAATTAAGAAGGTATTAAATAGTGTTGTTTTACTGTTGTTTGAGTCAGTTAATTAATTTAGTGAATGTTGGTTATGATTTTAGAATTGTCTCTGGAATGTTTGCCATTTAATGAACATTTTAGTTTCTGGGTTTGGACAACTTTTATTTTCACTTTCAGTTTGAATTTCCATTTGAATTTGAATTTGAAAAGAGATATGATACTAATGATGATTAAGCACTGTTGATCCTGATGACATGGCATAATCAAAAGGGTGATTATTGTAGCTTAATACATGGGGTGTTACATATTTATATAAACAGGCATCTGGTGATCATCACATGTTTTAAATGATTTGTATATATATTAACGAATCGATCGTTCTTCTTTCAGCCCTCCGGATCGAGCAAATCTTCTACAGGCAGCAGGACAGTGCGAGGCCCGGCCAAAAAGTTGAAGGATGGCGTAAAGTACAACATCGATGCCATCAAACCTAATGGCGAACCAAGCGAGCCTAAGAAGAATGCGGGCAAGTTCGTTCGTCAGTGCGGAGTTCTTGTGAAGGACCAAATCCCTATCTCCATTCAAGAATGGAAAAAGCCAGTACAGGAACGTCCAGATCTTACTTTTGTTGACCAAAGAGCAAAAGATCTGCTTTGGGAATCTCTCATGTCACATTTCACCCTACCAGATCATTTTACAGATGCAGATGTGCAGAAAGTCAAGGACGCTGCTCTTAGGAAGATGGCGGTTGCATTCAACAACCACAAGAAAAGTATATGGGCCAAGTAAGTCGAAGGAGGAAAGAAGACTCCAGAATTCACGGGAACACTGGAGAAGCAAAGAGATCACTGGCCCGATTTCATGAAATTCAAGGAATCGGAATTAGTTAAGGAACGGTCGAGAATAAACAAGCTCAATGCTGCGAAAAAGGAGCATTACCATAGGCTGGGGCCAGGTGGCTACGCGGTGGCCCGGCCTAAGTGGGATAAGGCTGAGCAACAGATGGTGGATGCAGGGGTCATTCCAGTTACATTGAGCTGGCCCCCCAGGTGCAGGACTTGGTTCTATGCGCATGGGTGGACATTGGACCCAAAGACAGGCCAGGTTTTGGAGAAGGCAAGTCTTAAAGGAGCCGACCTCAAAATACTTGTTGCAATAGAAGAGGCTCGAACGGGGGTGTTCACGCCCAACAGAGAGAACGACGAGCTCACGCGCGCCCTGGGAAATCCTGAACACCCGGGAAGAAAATGAGGCAAAGGCGTTGTTCCATGGTATGAGGGGTTTCAGGACTGGAACGCCGACTACAGAAGCCGTGCAAGAAAGAAGATAGAGGAGGAGAAGAAGAGGAAGCTGGAGGAGGAGTAGAGGAAGCAGGAAGCAGAACGCCTTCAAGGCCTAGAATCAGCGCACGCAGAGTTGGCACTCCAATTCCAGCGGCAGCAGCAGCAGATCGACTCACTTAGCCAGGAAAGGGGGTCTCAGCAGCGGCAGCAGCTAGCGGATCCAGCATTGGATAGCACCGTCCCATCCATGCCGAGAAGCAGCGTGGGTTCCGCCCCGGGCGAGGCACTGCTGGATAGATACCCTGTGGATGACATCATGGAAAACACTAATTGTGAGCTACACTTCAAAATGAAGAACATTTCCATGAAGGTGGCGGACGCCGTTGCTTATACAAATCCCCCTGAAGCAACCTTCCATTGCAACCCGATTCCAGCTGGCTATGCTCGTGTCGTGGTTGATGAAGTGGTGGCACAATATTCGGGGCTAGAGCTTGACATTCCTGGAGGTGACGACGAGCACACACTGGGAGAGGCCATACATCGTATCATTCTATGGAGAAAGGATTGCATCATCTTTCCATGGCCACCGACACCGCATCAGCCGACTCCTCCTCCAAGTCCGCCACCGCGTCAGCAGACTCCCGCTCCTCCAAGTCATCAACCACCGCCTCAGCAGAGTCCTGCTCCTTCAAGTCCGCCAACGCGTCAGGCCACTCCTCCTCCTCCAAGTCCGGCACCGCGTCAGCCCACTCCTCCTCCTCCAAGTCCAGCAACGCGTCAGCCCACTCCTCCTCCTCCAAGTCAGGCACCGCGTTAGCCGTCTCCGCCGCCTCAGCGGGCTACGCCGCCTAAGCAACAGCGGAAGAGAGCCGCCGCAGCTATGGTGGCTAGCGGTACAAGTACAGGTACAGGAGGCAAGAGATTCCAATTTGGTCCAAGTCTCACGCCTCTTCCGAAGAGGCCTTACGACCTAACTGTGGAGGAAAACGAAGCAGAAGTGCAAGCCCAATTGAGGGCCCATTTTGGACCGAAACCGCCACCGCCGCCAAAGGAGATAGTACCTGAGCATGTCATTGACCACTTTATTCGTATGGCTGAACCACCAGCTCCCAAGCCTATTGACTCAGACTATGAGCGCCAAATCAGGAAGGCATATCAAGCACAAAAAAAGAAGGAGTCGAGCTCGAGCTCCAGCCAAGCAACTGCCAAAAAAAGCGGGAAAACTGTTCCCCAGCTAGGAGAACAGGCGGTGCAATCGATCCCCCCACTCATTGTACCAACACACATGAGTACCGGTGCCGATCAGCTGGTAATAACCGACGATCATAGAAGGCGGGCTGCAGAGATCGGATGCACTATAGAACAACTCCTAGGCATCGAGCCCATGGAAAAGTTTACAGAGCAGCAACTAAAACGGAAATATGCCCGCGGCGAACCTCTGGTCAAGCCTGAGGAGGTGAAGAAGCTCTCAATGAGAATGTATGAATTGCATGAATGGTACATGAAAATTCCCAAGACTACCAATTGAGAGTCCCTCATGGTGAGAGTCAAGCCAGAGCATTACTACAATGCGAATGCTCTGTATGTTGAGTTTACAGAACTGTTTCAGTTATTCAATCAAGACGCACTCGACAAATCTATCGTCAGTTGCTATTGTCTGTAAGTGATTTCTTTCTGTAATTTAAGTCTCAAGCTAGCTGTAGTGCTCGTTGATCATTGCCTGTAATTATCCTCACTATATTCTTTTCTGTGGTATTATGCAGAATGAAGATCTATGAAATGAAAAAAGCTGGACGCTATGGCATTGGGTTCATTGACCCAAATACCATTAATCAAGAGACATGGTCACAAGAATGGTCGAAAAAAGGCATAGAGAAAACCTTGCTAGAGTTCTTGAAGCGCCTAAATACCAATCGAGATATACTACTTCCTTACAACTTCGAGTGAGTCACACTGTCTTGTACTACAAATTCTGTTTTTGCTTACTAGCTAGATGTTAATAAGTATATAGGGTTTAGGGTAGTTGATGAGTGTTATGCACATGCCCGCTTAATTTATACATGCAAACGTGTGCGCATGCAGTTTTCACTGGATCTTGTTAATCATTCAAGTTGAAGATGGAAAAGTTGAAGTACTGGACTCAGTACTTAAACCAGATACTGAATACTCAATCGTGAAGGGGATGGTTGACAGGTAATTTCAATCATTATCAAACTATATGTCGGCCTCTTTAGTTCGTCATTTCCTGATATCAACTAATTAATAACTCATTTATTCATTTTCTTTGCTGGCGGACAGGGCTTGGGAAAAGTTCATCAAACAGGTTCCAGGTCAATGGAAACAAAAGCTGAAATGGTATCGACCCAAGGTAATTAATTAAGTAGTAGTAGCTAGCTACCATCTCTTTAATTCTAGTTTCAATACCATTAATTATCATGCTTGATTAATTATTATCTGATTGAATTCTATTCTCGTAAAGGCCCTAAAGCAGGCGCCGGGGACTGATTTATGTGCATACTACGTTTGCGAGAACATTCGCATGATGGCGTCCGAAAGGAGCTTATCTAATAGACAGCTATGGGTACGTTTGCCAGAACATTATTCACAATTTTTACATCATTATCTAATATATATACACACAACTAATACATGCATATTGATCTCCTTCTTTAAAGTTCTCGGAGATGCGGGATAAGCTCCTACCAACGGATTGCGTACGAGCAATTCAAGAGGAAATAGCGAGATTTTTGCTCGACCAGGTCATAGATCTCAAAGCAGAATTTCATTACCCGCTACCGCAGTAATGCCTCCATATATGTAGGAGAAATTGTATATACCAAATTGTATATATACATGTGTATGCGTGAATGGTTCCCGCGCCGGGGGCTGTGAGACCTTCAAAATAAATCATAAACCCAAAACCCCAACCGGTACTAAAGGTCTCACAGCCCCCGGCGCGGGCTCGTGCCACGTGGTGGCCCTTTAGTGACGGTTCGTGTTGAACCGGGACTAAGGGGGGGCCTTTAGTCCCCACCCTTTAGTGCCGGTTCCAGAACTAACACTAAAAGGCCTCACGAACCGGTGCTAAATCCCAATTCTGCACTAGTGATACGCCACTGAAATTTTGGCCGGATTCCCGTATGCCACTGAAATTTTGGCCGGACCCCCATGACGAAGACCCCGAATCTGTACACGTCTGTGTCGAGGCTGGCGCGGCCGGTGAAGAAGCTCGCGTATGCCATGTAGCCACAGGTGCCGGCCACCCCCTGTGTGGAGTAGTGCATGACGCCGTCGCGCTGGATGACGCTGGCGAGGCCGAAGTCCCCCAGCCGCGGATTGTACTCCTCATCCAGCATCACGTTGCTGGCCTTGACGTCCCTGTGCAGGATCCGCTTGCTGCTACCGTGGTGCAGGTAGTCCAGCGCCGATGCCACGCCGCGGATGATCTTGTACCGCCTCTCCCAGGTAAGCTCTGGGGTCCTTTATCTGGCGTAGAGGAGCTTGTCCAGGCTGCCCATAGGAAAGTACTCGTAGACGAGGAGTAGCTCATCCTTCTTGTGGCACCAGCCGACCAACTTGACAAGGTTGCGGTGGGAGAGCTTGCTGATCATGTTCACCTCCGCGACGAACTCCTGCTCTCCACGGCTAGACTTGGCGCTGCTCGTGGACACCCGCTTCACGGCCACCTCCAACTTCATCCCCTCGATGTAACCAAGGTAAACGGTGCCAAAACCCCCTGCGCCGAGCTTGCATGTAGGACTGAAGTTGGCAGTCGCACGCCTGAGCTCCCTCACTACCGGAACAGGGGCCGGTGCCGACGGCCAAATATATGCCGACGGCCACCGTCGGCCTACTCTTGAACATGCCGACAGCCGAAACAAGGCCGTTGGCGTAGGGTGGCTGTCGGGCTATCCAGAGCTATGCCGACGGCGACCGTTGGCACAGGTAAGCCGTCGGCTTATCCCCAGCCTATGCCTACAGCAGCCGTCGGCATAGATGCGGGCCTAGCGGCCCCACTCATGACGTGCGGCTAACGGCATCCGATCTATGCCGACGGCCTAGACAGGCGGCCATCGGCACAGATGCGCGTGCCACGTCATCGATCCGAGGCGCACCGACCACCATCTATGCCGACGGCGGCCGTCGGCATAGATGCCATGTCATCGATCCGAGACGTGCCGTTCATCTTTCCCGGGCATGGGCTATGCTGACGGCTTTGCCGTCGGCATAGGTTTTTTTTTTTGCATTTATTATAGAATTTTTTTTGTTCTTTTACGTATTATTATTTAATTTACTTACATGTAGCATGTGTTAAATATAAGCAAAAATACCATACTTTTCGAATTTATACGGAGGGGTGTGACCCCCCTCACGGACGGCGCCGCCGTCGGCGGCCGACACCTGGAGGGGGGAAACAGCCGCATCGGGTCTATACGGAGGGGACGTTGCTCCCAAGTGTTTATATGGGATGACCTACCACAACCGTGTGGTGTGGTGGCATGTCTGAAGAGGCGGCACGCGTCTCCGGGGTGTGGCCCCCCTCACGGACGGCTCCGCCGCCGGCACCTGGAGGGGGGAAACGGACGCGTTGGGTCTACACGGAGGGGATGTAGCTGTGGGTTTGGCCCGGATGTTGCTCCCAGGTGTCCCTCTGGGCTGACCTAACACAACCGGTGGAGAGGTCCACTGGTCAAAGCCCGTCCGTGGGAAGTCAAAGGGCTAGATCTTGTGGTCAACCGCTCCAGGGTTAGGCGGGACGGGGGCCCTGGGGGGGTAGCAATGCCACCGGAGCGTCGCACCGGCCCCTCATACATGCGGGGTGGTGTTGTGGCATGTCTGAAGAGGCTGCACGCGTCTCCGGGGTGTGGCCCCCCTCACGGACGGCTCCGTCGCCGGCACCTAGAGGGGGAAAACGGACGCGTTGGGTCTACACGAGGGGGATGTTGCTGTGTTTTGGCCTGGATGTTGCTCCCAGGTGTCCCCCTGGGCTGACCTAACACAACCAGGTGGAGAGGTCCACTGGTCAAAGCCCGTCCGTGGGAAGTCAAAGGGCTAGATCTCGTGGTCAACCGCTCCAGGGTTAGGCGGGACGGGGGCCCTGGGGGTAGCAATGCCACCGGAGCGTCGCACCGGCCCCTCATACATGCGGGGTGGTGTTGTGGCATGTCTGAAGAGGCGGCACGCGTCTCCGGGGTGTGGCCCCCCTCACGGACGGCTCCGCCGCCGGGCACCGTGGATGGGGAAAACAGACGCGTTGGGTCTGTACGGAGGGATGTTCTGTGGGTTTGGCCCGATGTTGCTCCCAGGTGTCCCTCTGGGCTGACCTAACACAACCGGGTGGAGAGGTCCACTGGTCAAAGCCCGTCCGTGGGAAGTCAAAGGGCTAGATCTCGTGGTCAACCGCTCCAGGGTTAGGCAGGACGGGGGCCCTGGGGGGGGGGGGGGGTAGCAATGCCACCGGAGCGTCGCACCGGCCCCTCATACATGCGGGGTGGTGTTTTGGCATGTCTGAAGAGGCGGCACGCGTCTCCGGGGTGTGACCCCCCCTCACGGACGGCTCCGCCGCCGGCACCTGGAGGGGGGAAACAGACGCGTTGGGTCTACACGGAGGGGATGTAGCTGTGGGTTTGGCCCGGATGTTGCTCCCAGGTGTCCCTCTGGGCTGACCTAACACAACCGGGTGGAGAGGTCCACTGGTCAAAGCCCGTCCCTCTGGGCTGACCTAACACAAGTCCGACGGTATTTTTTTCGATTTTACTGTTCATCGAGTACTAAAACAGCCCGAGGGACGAAAAGTATCCGGTTTTGATAGTTCGAGGACTGAGTTTTGCTGGTTTCGTAGTTGAGGGACGATTTCTATACTATCGGCAGAGTTCGAGGACGAAAAGTATACTTAAATTGTATAGAGGTTGCATCAATTAATTTGGACCGGAGGGAGTAATAAAACTTGCAGCTTGATTTAAACCACGTAAACATGTATCTTCGGTCGAAATATTTCTTAAGGCGGCTGGGTGGTACCTGGAGTGTGCCTCGTTCTTCCCAGCCGACTGAAAACAAGTTTATGCCATCTCCTTGCCTGCGTTGTTGCCACCTGCAATTTTCCCGCTCCCATTCTGTAGTTATTACTCTTGTTGAATCTTTGCTGTTATCTAATGTATGGTATTAAAGGTATTGTCTGGAGGGATCCTGGAAGCTACCTGTGTGCAGGCTCTCTCAGTAAGGTTACAATGCTTTTTATCCTCTTCTCATTTAATTAGTTCATCGACGGTATCTGCAAAAGGAGAGAGATAAAGGAGTCCAGTTTGGATCCAAGAAACTGAAAGGACTGAGGTCAAATGAATTGCCAGCTCTTTATAAATATGAAGCTGTTACATGCATCTGACCGAGAGGGATTGTTGCAGATGTTGGCCACTTGTTACAAACTGCCGTGATCCAACTCGTTAACGGGAACTGCATGTCCTCCAAGCAACTGTCAACAAACTTCGTGATCTCCACAATACTCAGCTTATCTCTGTCTATGTAATAACTCTCGTGTACAACACCGCCACAGCGGGTATATCTCTCTATGGAAAAACAGCCGTGGTCGAGAGATCAGAGCAAAGTACAAAGAAAGGGATGAACTTTCAAAACATGCAGGTCAAATCGAGAAAGTAGATTCTGCTCTAGTCATTTCCTTTTCCCTTCTGTTATTGTCAAAGTACTAAGATCTACTTTGGGTTCTACACACTCTTGCACTGCATGACAATTCTACTTTGTGTTCTACTCCCTCCGTTCATAAATATAAGATGTTCTAATTTTTTTTGAATCTGATGTATATAGACATGTTTTAGTGTGTTTGTTCACTCATTTTAGTCCGTATGTAGTCAACATTGAAATATCTGAAACATCTTATATTTGCGAACAGAGGGAGTACCTTGTAATTCATCTGTTGTTTGTAACTTGACATTTCTTTTCTCTAAAAGGGAGGAACTCCAGAAATTCCGAAAGGAGATTCTGCTACAAGGAGGTACCAAATGGATCCCTGGTCAAAAGCTTGTGACATTGCAATGTTCAGAAAGAAAGCAATACGAAGATGGCTGCTTCATCCAAGATGGGACACTGTCAGTCAGTCAAGGACTTGGTGCCTGAAGCAGAGCAAGGCAACGCTGAAACAGAGTAGCCAACAAGCGATGAATCAAGCGACGATGAGCTTCAGCGAGAGAAGGAGCGTTGAGCCAGGGCAGGTTCAGGCAAGAGGAGCCACGGCAGGTTCAGGCAAGAGGAGCCAGCCTAGAGAGAGGGACATTCTAGAAGGTGAGCACTATACTGCTTACTTTCATGCAGTAGCTAATCAAAGAAAAAGGAAGAAGAATATTTCTTCCCTTGATGGACCTTTAGCTCCTGTAGACGATACCCCTGGTATTATTAAAATAGCTGTTGATTACTATAAGATGTTATTTGGTAAAGAAGAGGGTTTAGATTTAGAGCTTTCTGACTGCTTCTGGGATGAGGCTGATAGAGTTTCTCCTGAGCAAAATTTTATTTTATTTTGAAACGGAGGCAAAAGATTTGCCTCATATATTAAATAAGGAGGAGAAAGAGTTTGTTACAACACAGTGCCAAGAAACGGCATGGCAATTACTCTCGCAATAAGAAAGACCCTAATTTTTTTGCCCCGGCTTTAACCCAAAGGTTAGACTCTTCAATCACATTGTTTAGCAAAACATGCGGAGGGGCACTCTTGTGTCTAAACACCCTTGCATTACGCTCATTCCAGATCACCCATGAAACCAACATGGTTATCGAAACCTTCGCTTTTCGGTTGGCGGCGCCCTCGGCGCTCAAGCTCGCCCACCATTCCTTGACGGAGTCGTACAAGTGCCATGCGGACGTGTCCACGTCGTGGATGCAGAGCTTCTGAATCACCATGTTCCAGAGCCTGAGGGTGAAGCGGCATCTGAAGAATAGATGGGGACCGCATTCCTGCACCCCTCTGCACAAGGGACAAGGGCCACAGTTTGGCCAGCCTCGCCTCTGCAATCTGTCTGCAGTCCAGATCCTATCTTGAAGCGCGAGCCAAGCAAAGAACTTGACTTTCGGAGGGGCCCAAACCTTCCAAACCATTTGGTCCATGGGGGAGAGGACCAACCCCAAAAACTGCACCCTGTACGCGGAGGCCGCGGAGTAGTTCCCGGAAGCCGTGTGCTTCCAAAGGATGTCATCGTCGGCAAGCTCATCAAGGTGGACCTCTTGGAGCAGCATCCATAGGGTGAAGAATTGTGAAACATGCTCAATGGAGGCCGGTGTAGGTGGCCTGATTTTGAGAATCCACGCTCTCTCCTTGAGAGCCTCCCGCACCTTCCAGCGCTTCCGCGAGGAAGCCTCATAAATGAGCGGAGCGATGTCTCTGGGCTTGCGACCCAGAAGCCAAGGAGAGTCCCAAAAAGGTGTCCGCGCACCATTCCCAACCGTGATGGTGGTACATGCGTAGAAAAAATTTAGGTCATCCTCATCACACGGGTTCCCACCTCCAACCCATAGCTTTGTGGGCTCCTTCCACTCATACCAAGGCCACCGTAGACGCAAGGCCCACGCGAACTTGAAGGTGTTTAGGACCCCCAAGCCCACCATAGTCAAGCGGCCTACTGACAATGTCCCAATTGACCTTGCACTTTGCCCCAGTTGTCTTATCCGATCCCGACTAAAGGAATGCCCGCTCGAGTTTGTCAATGTTTTGCAGGATGGTGGTTTGTATGACAAGCGGCGTGATGAAGTAGATGACTTGGGAAGCGAGAACCGACTTGACGAGCGCCGCGCGTCCAATGGTGGTGATGTTTTGGCCCTCATATGTTGTCAATCTACTCGCCACTTTATCCACTAAGAATTGAAGATCAGCAAGCTTCAGCCTCCAAATCGACAGCGGTAGCCCCAAATAACAGAGCGGAAAGGCAGCCCTAACAGCCGGCAGCCCATGGGTTATGCGGTCCAAGTCGAGGTTGCCACATCTAATGGGCACCATTGAGCTCTTATGGAAGTTAGTGCACAGACCGGTGACGTCCCCGAATCCCCTCAGAATGGCCGCCAGGTTGTCCACATCTCTTTTGATGGGCGCAACAAACACAGCCGCATCGTCCGCGTAAAGAGAGGTACGCACGATGACCCCTCTCCCACGGATCTTGTGCAGAAGGCCTTTCCTAGTTGCCGTGTCGAGGATTTGCTTCAAAGGGTCGATGGCAATGACAAAAAGGAGAGGAGAGATGGGGTCCCCCTGCCGAAGCCCTTGGCCATGCTTGATGGGAGAGCCGGCTACCCCATTCAAGAGAACCCTCGAAGATGAGGAACAAAGGAGAGCCGCAATCCACTCCCGAAATTTGCTAGGGAAGCCATGCCTCCGCAGGAGGTCAAGCAAATACTCCCACTTGACGGAGTCAAAGGCCTTGCGAATATCCAGCTTGAACAGGAGAGAAGGGGTCTTGCTCTTGTGCAGGCGACTAGCAAGGTTCCTAACAGACATGAAGTTGTCATGGATACTCCGCGTTTTGATGAAGGCACTTTGGGCGTTGGAGATGAGGGCGGACATGTGCGGTCCAAGCCTACTAGAGAGCACTTTGGCGATGAGCTTGGCGACCGCATGAATGAGACTAATAGGCCTGAAGTCAACGATGCTCTCGGCCCCATCCTTCTTGGGAAGCAACACAATATTCGCAGAGTTGAGCTAGTGGAGGTTTGTTGTGTGTAGGGAGTCGAAGCGCTGGATCACCGCCATGAGGTCGAGCTTGACGATGGCCCAACACTTCTTGAAGAACAGGCCGGTGAAGCCATCCGGCCCCGGGGCCTTGTCGCTAGGCATGCTATTTATTGCCTCGAGGACCTCCTCCTCAGTGAAGGGCGAATCAAGCTCGTGCAGGTCATGCGACTCCAGATTGAGCTCCTCCCAATTGAAGTCCGTCGTACTTCCACTTCCTCTTTTCATGATATGCGAGAAGTGGTCATGGATTATCCTCTCCTTGGCCTTGTGTTCGGTTACCCACCCTTGATCGTTCATGATGCGGTGGATGTGGTTTTTTCTCCTCCGCGCGTTGACTCGACGGTGAAAGAACTTGGTGTTGGCATCTCCTTCTTTGATGTTAGCGATTCGGGCACACTGCTTTTTGCGTGCTTTCTCAAGCACGGCCAAGCTTATCACCCTTCTCTTAAGGCGAGCACGAAGGTCACGCTCCTCAGGGGAGAGAAGCCTGCTCTCCTGGGCAATGTCGAGGTGAAGGATAACCAACAGGGCGGCGTGAAGATGGACCTTAGCCTTGGAGAAGAGGCCTCTACTCCACTCCGAGAGCCGCATGGCCGTCTTCTTTAGCTTGTGGAAAAGCAGAATGTAAGGGTCGGTGTGCTCAACTGGCTCTGCCCAGGCCTTTTGAACCACTTCGGTGAATCCGGGCATAGACGCCCAAAAATTCTCGAATCTAAAGGTCCTAGGCCTCCGCGGCCCCTTATCCTCAGCAAGCAGAAGGGGGCAATGGTCAGAGAGAGACGAAGATAGCGCATGGAGAACGTGATCATCAAAGGTTGTGTCCCACTCCGCATTGCAAAAGAAAGAGTCAAGCTTGCACAAGGTAGGATTTGACCTCTCATTGCTCCAGGTGAACCTCCTGTTCTGGAGATGGATTTCTTTGAGCTCACACTCATGGAGAGAAGCCCGGAACCAGTTGATTCGGTTGCAATTTACGTTCCGCTTGTTCTTGTCCCTAGCTCGGTAAATCTGGTTGAAATCCCCGGAGGTTAACCAAGCCACCCCCGCAGGTGGCTTCTGTGTAACAAGCTCAGCAAAGAACACATCTTTGAGCGAGTGGTCGGTAGGACCGTAGACAGTGGTTAGCTTGAAGCTCACGCCCGAGTCACGGACCCGAATCATGGTCGAGAGGCAGAAGGAGGCTATCTTAAATTCTCGTTTTACTGAAGCTAAGGTGAAGGAGGCTATCTTTGGCTCTTATGCTGAGGGGGCTCCTGGGCCTGATGGTTTCCCCATCTTATTTTGTCAAAAGTTTTGGGATTTGATTAAGCA
Source organism: Thinopyrum elongatum (assembly GCA_011799875.1). NCBI lineage: Eukaryota > Viridiplantae > Streptophyta > Magnoliopsida > Poales > Poaceae > Thinopyrum > Thinopyrum elongatum. The sequence continues at coordinate 24,775,068 of CM022303.1, read as the reverse complement.
GGACCTGTTAGATATGTTTGCTGCTTGGGAGAAGGGGGAGCTGGACCTATATAGGCTCAATTTTTCTTTGTTACTCTTATCCCTAAAGAACCTAATGCTTCTACTATTCAAAAATTTAGGCCTATTGCTTTGACTAACTGTAGTTCTAAGATTTTCTCAAAGTGTGCTACCAATAGGTTTAGTCTTATCTGTGATGATCTCATTGCTGCTAATCAAACTGCCTTCTTGAAAGGTAGATATATTGTGGAAAGTGTTGTGGCTGCTCATGAAACTCCTGGCTTTGTTTTTAAGCTTGATTATTAAAAGCATATGACAGAGTCAGTCAGGAGTTCCTGCTTAAGATGCTTGCTCAAAGGAGCTTTAGCCCCAAATGGGTTAAACTATCCACTCATTGATGGATAGAGCTTCTGTAGGTGTTAGAATTAATAATGTTAATAGTGATTTTTTCATTGCCTCCAGAGGGATTAGACAGGGTGATCCTATTTCTCCTTTGTTATTTAATATGGTAGCTGATGTGTTCTCCAGGATGCTCATTAGAGCGGCCAGCATCATCACTTTAGGGGTTTGATGACTAGACTTTATCCCACTGGGGTGATCAGTCTGCAGTATGCAGATGACACCCTTCTGTTCATAGATGATAAAATAGAGTCTGCTCAAAATCTTAAATGGATTCTATCATGCTTTGAACAGCTCTCTAAACTGAGGATTAATTTTCACAAGTGTGATTTGGTTCCCCTAAATGTTCCTGAGAGGATGTCCAATGCCTTCTCTCAAGCATTATGTTGTGGCCTTGGCAAGTTCCCTATGAAATATCTAGGGGTTCCCCTTCACCACTCTAAGCTTAGGAGGGAAGATCTCCAGCCTGTAGTAGATAAAACTATCAGTAGAGGTGCAGGCTGGAGAGGGAGGCTTCTCTCCCCTGCAAAGAGATTGGTATTAGTGAAAGCTTGCCTAGCTAGTATTCCTTCTTATCTATTTAGCTGTATTAAATTTCCCAAGTGGGCCATCTCTCTGATTAATTCTCAGTTAGCTCATTGTTTTTGGGACAGTTATGATGGGCATTTTAAATACCTTCTTGCCAATTTGGGCTTGATTGCCATGAAAAAAGAGTTTGGGGGCTTGGGTATCCCTAATCTAGCATATATGAACCTCTGTTTGCTAGCCTCCATGGTCAAAAGGTATGAACATGGGGAGGGCAAAATTTGGAGGCAGATTATTGACTGGAAGTACAGTACTAATAACCCTAATATCTTCTCTTGCCCAACTTCACATGCCTCACCTTTTTGGAAAGGAGTTTTGTGGGCTGCCGAAGCTGCTAAGTTTGGGTATAATTAGAAAGTTGGGAATGGGAAGAAGATCAAGTTTTGGGAAGACCAATGGTTTGGCTCATGTAGTCTTGCTATACTGTATTGGGAGCTATACTATATTTCTAATGAACAGGGGATTACCATTGCTGATGCCTGGGATGGTGTGGCCTGAAACTAACATTCAGGAGATGTGTTGATGAGAGATTGCTCCATCAATGTCTTGATTTGCTTGGTATTGCTAAATCTGTTTCTTTTTCTGGTGACGAAGATGCTCTTATCTGGAAATTATCCTCTACTGGGGAGTATACTGTTAGCTCTCTTTATGCTGTAGTTAACTTCCGGGGGGTTGTTTCTACTTTGGTTCCTTCTGTTTGGCAAGTACATGTGCCGCCCAGGATACATATTTTCCTGTGGTTGCTATCGCATAATAAACTGCTCACTAGAGACAACCTTAGTAAGAGGCAGCATGTTGATGATCCTTGATGTTTGTTTTGTTCTGAGCTAGAGTCCTGTAACCACCTCTTCTTTGAGTGTGTGGTGGCCAAAGATATTTGGCGTAAAATTCAGATTATTACGGGCTGTAATCGTGAGCCGGGCTTCGATGATATTGCAGGATGGTGGCTGTGCAATAAGAAGCATTTAGCTGATAACATTTTGCACGCGGCTGTCCTTTGGGCCATTTGGAAATGCTGGAATAATATGTGTTTTAACGGGGTTCCTTGGCTTGGTTTACAGGTGGTGCTGGGAAATGCTGCCGGGTCGTGCGATCTCTGGAAGGTGCTGTGCGCGAGAGCAGATCGATCAAAGCTGGAGTCACTCACCAGGGAGGTCTGGGGGCTTGCCCATTCGCCACCGCTGCTGCTCTGGCCGGATCCAGGCTAGGGGGGCTGCTAACTATTCCCCCTGGAGTTTCTGCTTGCTGGGCGCGCGACTACTGATAGTGTTAAAGAGTCTGATTCTTGTAGCGCGGTGCCTAGTGCTATTAGGTCGTTTGCTGCTGGCGCTTGCCGATTAGCATTTATCTGTCAGCTTTGTGGGTTTCTGTCGATGACTCTCAGGGGGGAGCCTGTGGTTCTTTTGTGTGGTCGGCCGTAGCGTCTGTTCGTTTTATTTCTTGTTCTTCTGGGTATGGCTCATGTGCCTGCCCCGAGCGCGCTACAAATTGATACTGTGGTTTGTTTGGCTTCATATATAAAAATGTGGAGCCGGGGGGCGGGGCCCTATTTTTCAAAAAGAAAAAAAAATCCTTCAAGTGCAGAAGGTACATCGTGCACGATATGTAACTGAAGAAAGGGCTCTTTTCTACTTCTCACCTACCCTCCTTCTGCACTTTAATATACTACTATCAAACATGCCCGTGCGTTACAACGGGAGAAAAAAGTTGGCGTGCTTCGCTGCGAAGCAAACGCCAATTATCATTAATCAGGCTGGATAGGTAGAGGATAAGTTTGATGATGACAAAAATGATGAATCAATTAACAATAGGATTCTTTGGGGCGCTAGTTCGAAACTTGTGATGTGAACCCTAGTCAACTAATCGGGTGAACAACCTTATCTTTAGATTACCATAATGATAATAAGAATATCATAGATGCAGTGCTTATTTTGAGTTACCGACATCAGGGAATAAAAATGTAGTATACTTCGTCCGACGTCATGAGAGTTTTCTGTTTTTTCTATTTTTCTTTCTCAAACAATAATATAATCTTATCTTTTTCATTTTTTTTTCTTCACTAGTCATCCGTGCATACCGTTCTTTATCTCTTTTCCTTCTTTGTTCCTTGGCATCCATGACTGGAGATTGCGACCCAAATTGCTTGCCTTCATGAGAGTTTTCTATAATGTAGGAATCCGATGTTGATTAAAAAAGAAATTGATTAGATTCTGCATCATAAATAGAGCATACGTAGCTACTCATAAATTAATTTAATTACCCTGCAGATAAGCATCAGAATATATGTGTTGTTTGTATAGTAATGTTTTACTTCTTCTCGGCAGCCCCTTTTTAAAATTGTGCAACCATTTTGGCTTGCAGTTTAAGTTTATATTAGCCAACTATGATATTCTGTCTATCTCCTTTTAGATGATTATCACTAAATAAAGTTAATGCTATCATACATAGAATCATTAATGTCTTTAAATCATGGTGGTAGGATATAATAATTTTTGTAATTACCTTTGTTTAAGAAAGTAAGCTAGTTCACTAAAGTAGGTTACTTTTGTTTACTATCACTAGTAGAAAACGGGCCTTTAGTCCCGGTTCCAGAGGGCCTTTAGTCCCGGTTCTGGAACCGGGACTAAAGGGTCGGGACTAAAGCCCAAACCTTTAGTCCCGGTTCGCTTACGAACCGGGACTAAAGGGGCTCCACGTGGCCGCTGTCTGGAGCTCCACCTTTAGTCCTGGTTGGTAACACCAACCGGGACTAAAGGAATTTTTTGAAAAAAAAATTGAATTTTTTTCTCGATTTTCAAATTTCTGAATTATTTGACAATTTAATCTCTAATCACCCCTCATCACTGCTCAATTTAATCTCTAATCTCTAATCACCCCTCATCATTCCAAATCGTCTAACTTTCCGACCGGTCACCCATCCTCTCACTACTCCAGCCTGAGCACGCTTAACTTCCGAGTTCTATTCCCCCTCGTTTCCAAGTCTGCACTTGTTGTTTACCTGACAATAGTAAGCTGTCAATCCTATTAACCCTTAGGAGTTGAACTTGAGCATGAAGCACCGTTTGAGTTTGAAACTATTATTCTAAAAAACAATAATTAATTAGTAACATTAATATTTCTTGAATAAATAGTTTGACCAAAGTTTGACCAAAAATTCAAAATAACTGAAATTTGAGGATAACTTTTTTTCCTTTCAGAATTTGAGGATTCTAGAAATTTGCAAAACGGCCTACGGCGGTCGAAATCGGAACCGGATTTTCATGCTGAATATTTTGATATATTATACGTTTTTTTCCGACATCGTATGCAAAAGTTATAGCCGTTTTACTTTTTCATAACACTTTTTTGCAAAACATGTCCAAATTTACGTTTTTTAATTTTTCTAACTAGTAGATGTAGTAATATAACTACATCTCGAAGGATTTTAATTTTTGAAGTTTTTATCATTTTCTTTAGTTTTTTTTAAAACTGAAATGGCGATACACCTGGGGGGCCGGGGGGGTAAGAGTTTGAACCCCTTTAGTCCGGGATGATGTCCATCCAATTCTACCGTCGACTACATCTGCTAGCACCGTCCCAGCCAGAGTCACAACTAAGGTTAATCAAGCCAGAGTCACGTTCTATTAAAGTGGCAAAAAGAATTACTTTTTAATATAGCAAAACTAATTCTATCAATTATTATTAAAGGCTAAACAACTATTAATACAGAACAATAGCAAAATTAATATTAATTAATTATAAAAATGTATCGACTGTTGTCTAACAGAAGAATACTACAACATGTTAAAATCTACATAAAGAACTAACTAAAAATAATTGAAAACATCTCACTTTAAGGACTAAAACAACTATATAAGCAAAGCAGTACTGTTTTAATTAAAATCCTAATTTATATTATTCTAAAAATAACCAAATAAATCTTACTGTGACAACAATCTGACATGTGACTAGAAGCAAAAAGAATTAAATTAAAAACTATTTTTAAACTCAAATTATTCATAATCTAGGGTTTGAATCAAATTTGAACAAATTCATATTTAAATCATTCAAATTTGAAAACTAATGGCACAAACAGAAACTAGACAAAATTTTGAATCTAATGCAAAAAGAATCACTCAAAAACATCAAATATCCTAAAAGATATAAGCAATTTAAAACAGAAATTAAAAACAAAAAACAAATGAAAAAACAAAAAACAAATTTCAGAACCCTTTTAGTCCCGGTTTGAGACACGAACCGGGACTAATCGCACCCTTTAGTCCCGGTTCGTGTCTCAAACCGGGACTAAAGGTCTAATCTTTAGTCCCGGTTTGTGATACGAACCGGGACTAAAGGGCATCGCACCCTTTAGTCTCGGATCGTGTCTCAAACCGGGACTAAAGGTCCCATTTGAACCGCGACTAATGCCTTCCCGACGCCCTAGCCGCTTGAACCGGGACTAATGCTCACATTAGTCCCGGTTCGTAATGCAACCGGGACTAATGTGTATATTGAGCTGTGACGAAAGCCCTGTTTTCTGCTAGTGTATATTTTTTTGTTTAAAGAATATTTTTCTAATGTGGTATCCCTAAACATAGTTTGAAATAAGCATTTTTTTTTCGAAAAGGGGGGACTCCCCGGCCTCTGCATCAGAACGATGCATACGGCCAATCTTATAAATAATCAAATAGGTTCAACAAGGTCTAAAAGTCTGAAACAAAAGTAACGTCTAGCTCACAAAGAGCCAAAGAGCCAAAAACACACTAGCCAAAAAAGGCCACAACCGGCTGGCATAAGAAAGATAGGAAAACTAATTGCCTATCCTATTACATGACCGCCATCCAAACCGGTTGAAGATATCCCGTGCTACCATCTCCCACCGGATAGATCCAGTAACCAAACGCTCCCTGGCATCCGTCGGAGTGAGTAGCGACCACATACGGATCAACGCAGTAGCTCGGAAGATAACCTGCAAAAAATGAATATTTGTTGTCCTGTTAAAAACCAAATCATTTCTGCAGTTCCATACTGCCCACAATAAAGCACATACTCCTACACGAATGTGTCTCGCTGTTTCGGACTCTATCCCATTAAGCCACGTTCCAAATAACGTGTTGACAGAATTCGGAGGAGTAATGTTAAAGGCTATGTGCACCGTCCGCCATAATACTTTGGCCAATGGGCAATCAAGAAAAAGGTGTTTGATAGTTTCATCCCGATCACAAAAACTACACCTAGTAGGTCCTGTCCAGTTACGCTTTGCCAAGTTGTCCTTAGTTAAAATGACCTGTTTATGTATAAACCACATAAACACTTTAATTTTCAAAGGAACTTTGACTGTCCAAACAAATTTGGAACTAGGAATGGCGCTAGAGTTAATAACATCAAGATACATCGATTTAACTGAGAACTCTCCAGACCTAGTAAGCTTCCAGCGCAACTGATCGGGCTGTTGAGATAGCTGAACCTCCATCAGTCTACTCACTAAATGGAGCCACGCTTCCCAACGATTGCCGGCAAGCGTCCTCCTAAACTGAATATTAAGGGGGATGGACTGCATTATTGTTGCAACATAAGCATCACGCCGTTGAACAATACTATAAAGGGACGGGTACTGAAGCGCGAGTGGCGTCTCTCCTAGCCAAGTATCTTCCCAGAATCGCGTGGTTGTGCCATTACCAACTATAAACTTTGTCCTATTGAAAAAGGCTGATTTGACTCTCATGAGCCCCTTCCAAAAAGGCGAGTCCATCGGTCTCACTGTCACCTGGGACAAAGTTTTGGACTGAAGATACTTACTACGGAGAATCTGCACCCAAATGGCATCAGTCTCAACAGATAACTTATACAGCCACTTGCTGAGAAGACATCTGTTCTTGACCTCAAGATTCTCAATGCCAAGACCCCCTTGGTCTTTTGGTCGACAAATAATATCCCATTTGGCGAGTCTGTATTTTCTTTTTAGTTCATCGCCCTGCCAGAAGAATCGGGATCGATAGAAGTCCAGCCTTTTCCTAACTCCAACTGGGACTTCGAAGAAAGACAAGAGGAACATAGGCATACTCGTGAGCACCGAATTAATAAGAATTAATCGGCCTCCGTATGACATGAGCTTGCCCTTCCAGCAGCTCAGTTTCTTCTCAAATCGATCCTCGATACACTTCCATTCTCTATTTGTCAGCTTACGATGGTGAATGGGTATACCTAAATACGTAAAAGGTAAAGTCCCCAGTTCGCACCCAAACAATTGCCTATAAGCCTCTTGTTCCTCATTGGCTCTTCCAAAGCAGAACAACTCGCTTTTATGAAAGTTAATCTTTAACCCGGTCAATTGTTCAAATAAGCATAACACCAGCTTCATGTTTCTCGCTTTTGCCAAGTCATGCTCCATAAAGATGATCGTATCATCAGCGTACTGTAGGATAGACACACCTCCATCAACTAGATGAGGCACCAAGCCACCCACCTGACCAGCCTTCTTAGCCCTTCCTATCAGAATTGCCAACATATCAACTACAATGTTAAACAAAATAGGAGACATCGGATCACCTTGTCTCAGGCCCTTATGTGTCTGGAAATAATGACCTATGTCGTCATTCACTTTAATTCCAACACTCCCTTTTTGCGTGAATGAGTCTACCTGGCGTCGCCAGGCTTCATCAAAACCTTTCATACGCAAAGCCTGTTGAAGGAATGGCCATTTGACTTTATCGTACGCTTTCTCGAAATCCACCTTGAAAACAACGCCATCTAGTTTTTTCGTGTGAATTTCGTGGAGCGTTTCATGCAGGACCACAACCCCTTCTAGGATGTTTCTGTCAGACATGAAAGCAGTTTGGGAATGCTGCACCACAGAATGCGCAATCTGCGTGAGCCTATTAGTCCCAACCTTGGTGAAAATTTTGAAACTAACATTAAGAAGACAGATGGGCCTGAACTGCTCAATTCTAACAGCCTCTGTTTTCTTAGGAAGCAGGGTTATCGTTCCAAAATTCAAGTGAAATAGCTGAAGCTGTCCCGAGAAAAAATCATGGAACATCGGTAACAAATCCCCCTTAATAATATGCCAGCATTTTTTATAAAACTCCGCCGGAAACCCATCCGGCCCTGGAGCCTTATTGTTTTTCATCTGTGAAATGGCCTCAAACACCTCTTTCTCGGAAAAAGGGGCCGTAAGAATATCATTCTCATCAGCAGCAAGTTGAGGAACATCCTCAATCCTAGACTCATCCAGGGAAACACAATTATCCTCCGGAGGCCCAAACAACTGCTTGTAGTATTCGGTTATGTATAATTTTAGGTTCTCCTGTCCTAAAATCGTTCCTTCATCTTGTTCAAGCTGAAAGATCCTCTTCTTTCTATGCTTGTCATTAGCGATCATGTGAAAGAATTGAGTGTTCGCATCCCCCTGGACAACTTTGCGAACCTTAGCCCGCAGCGCCCACTTCAATTCTTCTTCACGGAGAAGCTCTTTCAATCTCATCTCCGCCTCAAGCTTAACATGAAGCTCCGAGGCCGGCAGAATTGTGGGTTCGGCTTTTAAATCTAAGGACTGAATAAGTGTAAGGAGCCTTTCCTTTTCAACCTTATAAATCCCACTAAGATGCTTAGCCCACCCACGCAAGAAACTTCTCAAGTGCCTTATCTTATTCTGCCATCGCTCAATCGCCGTCCTACCTCCTGCATCCTTAGCCCATTCCCTGGCTACCAGATCCAAGAAGCCTTCTCGTTCAAACCAGGCCAGTTCGAACGAGAAGGAGTTTTTGTTCCCCATGTGGGTAGCCTCACCCGAGTCCACAAATAAAGGTGTGTGGTCTGAAATGCCACGCGAGAGGGCCTGGACCGTTACGAAAGGAAATTTCTGTTCCCAATCGACACTCGCTAGGACTCGATCCAACTTTTCAAATGTCGGATTTGGCAAAGCATTAGCCCAGGTAAATTTTCTACCCGAAAGCTCTATCTCTCTCAGATCCAAGCTTTCAATAATGGTATTAAACATGAACGGCCATCTCCCGTCGAAATTGTCATTGTTCTTTTCCTCTCGCCTTCTAATAATGTTGAAATCACCCCCAACCAGGATTGGTAGCTGTTCAGAACCACAAATCCGAACAAGATCTGCCAAGAACTCTGGTTTGAGTTCGGGCTGCGCGGCACCATACACCGCCACTAGAGCCCAATTAAACCGGTTTGAAATAAGCATGAGTGGGTTAATTAATGCCGGTGCATATGTTGCTAGTGTCATATTTTCCATGGATACAATTTAGGAAGCAGAAAAATGTTACGACGTTGTAGATAAGATCGTCGATGCCTAGTGAAAAAGCATACCACATCGACAGATTAATCGTTGTACTACCATCAGACAACAAAAATATTGTGCATGCAACACTTCCAAAGTAACTTTACCTGGATGCAATTGTTGTTGTTCCTCCATAACATCAATGTTTGGGGCAAAAGTGTGTATAAGGTGGTTGCCAAGTTCCTTCATACCACATCCAACATGTCCATCTTTAGGGACGTCACGCATGACATCCTTTTTCTGATCCGGAACAATAGCTTCATTGAGATCAATTAAAGACTCTATTGCCATGAACGTAAATGTCTTTGTCTTGGCGCCGATGGTTTATTATGCACTCGTATGAACCAGGATCAATAGCGTCTGGAAACAATTTATTTTGTATTTACTTTATTGGACGTGCAAGCATATATGTTTTCACCGTGTGTGCCCTAACCTATGTATATATGTTAGTCCAACATTGCCTAATCATTATCCATCTATGTATGATGTTTGTTTCCTTTTCAGTTTTCGCGTCCTAGTAGCCGGTCAGCATGAGTTTGTGACGGACGCAAACAGAATCAAATTCAACCTTAAAACAAAAAATATGTAGTGCCAAATTCAACAACGTGTGCATAGTTCAGAGAACAAACACATGTATGCACGCTAACATGTCTGCGTGATGGACTCGGAGATTTGTACCGGTCCGTGAAGGATCCAAACTATACCTTTAATTAAAAACAGGATTGGCTCAAAAAAAATTAAAAACAGGAAAACAATTACGACGGTCAACACGCACGCACGCTAGCTAACACGTCGGCTGATAGCGAAGCACGCGCACCTCGCTAGCGCTCCAAGTATGGAGCACACGCGCTATAAACTCCCAAAGTTTCAGTCGTCAGTTTTCTCTTCCGCGAGTACCCCGTCTCCAAGTGATTAATCGTTGTACTATGTCCACCCCACCCCCCCCCCCCCCCCTCCCCCCCGCGCGCCACCGGGAATTCCACGGTGGCCATGACGGGCTCCTCTGCAGACGAGCTGGCTCCGGCCGTGCGGTCCAGCGCCAGCATCGACCACTCGCGTGCTCCTTTTTTCTGCATCTTGACCTCGGACCTTGCTCTCCTTTCTATTAGGCTGGGCATCCATGCTGCTTTTTTTGGGATTTCATCCTCTCCCTCTTTGATTTGTCGTGACCTTCCTCCTGGGCTACGGTCTCCTTCAGCATTTTCGATTGGTCATGGCATCTTTCTTCATTTTTCTAGGATCAACATGACCCATATCTCACCCTTTTTTGTTGGCTTGTTGATTCTCGCAACTCCGAACATATATAAGTTGTTAGGATTCGATGTGAAGGGGCGGGGTGGGACTATTAATTAGAATCTGAAATTTTAGCACAGGCATAAGGGAAACTCCGTTTGCTACAGCCGTAAGGGAGGTTAGGGCAGGTCGTGAGGTCGAACTTTTTTAGTGGCCCATAACAAAAATTCTGACCCGTTGACTTACGAAGCTGCAAACAACGTACGGAACCGGATGAGCGAACGGACGAAAATTATGGAAGCGGGGACGGACAAAATTATGGTGATAAGAAACGCTTCTCCTTTTAATAGTAGGTATAGATTACTGTGTGATATCTAAATTAGATACTGTGAGATATCTTCACCAAATTGTAACCCAAAATTCCCATCTATCTTCACCAAATTGTACCCCAAAACCAAAATACTGTGAGATATCTAAATCAATGCAAGAGCTTCTGGGTGAAGTAGGTCTCTGTCAGTTTGCAGGAGCGACAGCTGCTTCAGTTACTACCATCTTTCCATCATTTATTACAGTCTTGAGCCCAGTCCTGAAGAACATTTATTTCAGAATGAGGCAGAGCTTTTGCCAACGTTTCAAAAAAAGAATGTTTACATGCATGAACAAATAGATTGCACAAGCTTTCACTCGACGAGATTCTGCCTAAAAGCAAAATAATAAAAATCTACAGAATTACAGCCATTACAGATAGGCAGCTTGCAGCTAATAAGAAAATCAAGTTCTCCCTACTAAACACCATTAGCTGTCAAAAACAAAACCTGTCTTGCACAAAGATGCAGCAGCCACTTCGGCAGTCCCAAGTACAACCACTCAACCGAAAAGTATAAAACTTTCCTGGTAAGCTCCTTGATGTCGGCACCGCCACAATTACCTGCTCAACAAACATATAATATACGATTCACGCGGGAATTATATCCAGCTAGGTAGCAAATATTACCTACCAAATTAATTTCAGAACCCGCGAAACAATTAACTAGAGGGTCCGCTGAGCAACTGATTGTTCAGAAAAGAGACTAATTAACCAGGCAGTCTGAGAAACTCACATGCCCTACTCAACGGAAGGGCGGTTTGGGGTCACCCACATGTTCAGTGACCTGTTTCGTGTTTGATGAGACGAGGAAGACGAAATCCGACGATGCGGAATGATTTGATCCAACACACGCGCGGCAACCGGCCGAATTTTGGGCCGGTCAACCAGCGCCTAGCGTTGGCCTAGAGTATAATACAATACAATTCATGTGTACGTCCAAGATAACAAGCAGAGGCACACCCAAACTATTAATAAGAAAAACACTTTTCTCGCATTCATGATAAATTTGTTTGAACATAAAATATTTTCCAGCGGCAATGTTTTCTCTGGTCAGGTCTTCATGGAAAAGTTAAGGAACTGTGCTGTAATTTCTCTTTCTTTCTAGATTTTTGTATAATAAAAGTGGTTCTGGGAACTTCCAGACCCGTCTTCTTCATCTTCAGTTAAAAAAACCAACAAAAAAAAATGATGGACGTTGGCTTCCTTTGCGGGTCCACGTGGTAAGCCGGCGCCGCCTCTTAAGGACGAGGCAAAGAAGTGGCGGCGGTGCCCAGCGACCGCCCCACGATCGGAAACGAGCGGCTTAAAAAAAAGTAGGAGCCAACGAGGCGGTGTCGTGTCGTCCCATTATCGGCCGCCGCCTCAGTTATTGTTTCCATTGACGCAAGCAGGTTAGCTGTTGTTCCCCTCAATTTCACCGGTGGATTTTGCTCGCCGGACCGGAGCACTTTCATCTTCCTCATCTGGGCGACGGGGGAGGCGATCCGGGGCTGGCGGCCAACACTGGCGCCCCGGCCTAACGCCACCGGGTCGGTGACCTAGCCGGCGATTGGGGGCTCCACTGGATCCAGGTATTCCTGCCTGGGATCAGACGAGGAGGAAGCGCCGGCGGTGGGAGTCCAGCTAGCCCTAGAAGTGCTGGGGGAGGGAGTCGGGGGCGGAGAATGGAGTACGGTGGCTCGCCAGAGGAAGAAGGCCAAGGCGGAGATCGTCCAAGAGTTCTGGAATGATGCGGGCTTCCCGACGCCGGCGTCTCGTTTCTGGGAGAATAGGTCGCCATCGCCGCCGGGAAAGACATCGGAGGAGGGATCGGACATGGCTGGATCGGTGTCGTCGCCGGAACCGGTGCCTGTGGAACTCCCCGGCCGGAAGTCTGCGGCGTTGTCATCTGGTCCGAGGATGGCCCGTCCGCCGCGTATGGGGACATGGCGAGGTCCACTGCCTCCACGCAGAGTGACGCCACCTCCTCTGCTTGGGCAGTTCCTCGATTCGGCCACGCGGGTTTCTTCCTCGGCAGGGCGGAGGGGCTCCCAGCGTCGGTCGGATCGCCGAGATCTGAAGAAGATCGGGAAACGTGGTCAGGGCCGATCTCTACGGTGATTCAAAATCCAGTGGCGACCTCAGGGAACGGGCCCATGCATGCAACGATGGATCCGGGCCTGGAGTTTTCTTGGGCCTTTCTTCGGAGACGCATGTGGGCTCTCTGGAAAAAACCTATGCATCAGCGATCGATCAACTCCACACCTTCGACTGCAGCGTCGTCGTCCTCGTCTACTGTCTCGCGAGCTTCGATCATCGCCGCCAAGTCCTTACTCCCCTCGCTGACGCCGCAAACGACTCCAGCACCATCTCCCTGCACCGGGGTTGCCCGTTCCTACGCAGCAGTAGCGGCGGCACATCAGCGCCCCATGGCGGGCGTGCCTCCTTCAGTGCATGGCGGTGACCTCCACTCCCTCGCGCCCTCCAGCTCAGGCGCCGGGCTTCTCCGGTCCACCTCTTCATCATCGAGGACCGGCGCCGGTCTACAATTATGGTGGGAACCAGCCCCCTGGTTATGGTCAGACCAGGCAGTACTCCTCGCCGTACGGTCCGGCCGTCGCCGGTGGGCCAACTCCCATGTGTGGGGCTTTGCCGACCGGGGTGTCCGCCCCTCCATAATTCCATCCGGGGGGGATTGTGGCACAACCGGTCTAGAAACGCAAAAAGAATAAGAAGTCGCAACAACAGCAGTTTGCCGGGGGAGCTTTGCAACATGGTTTTCACCCACCCCCTCAGCACATGCAGGTTCAGCAACAATTCCCGCATCAACCCATACCGCAGCAGCATGTGCAGTCATATTAGCAGGGGCAATATCAGCAGTTTGTGCAGCCGCAGAATCCTCAGGTGCCACTCTTGCCACAGTACCTGCTATTGTCGATGTCCCTCCACTGGGGGCTCCCGTGTCTGATGTGCAGGTGGATCCCACAGTGCCCAAGAGCAAGGCTAAGAAAGGGGTCCGATGCTGGAAGTGTGCGGTGGATACGCATGCTGTGAAGGATTGCACAGTGCAGCATTACTGTTATATTTGTGACAAAATCGCTCATCCAACGTTGCGGTGCCCAGTTCTGAAACTCCCTAAGCCCAATGCTTTTGCCTCGGGAGTTGGTGCTGAGGAGACTTACTTTGCCCAGCTGCCAGATAGTGTGGTGAAGGATCATTTGGCGCCGACACAGACACCGATCGCCCGTGTTCAGGTTAGTGGTTGATGGTACCGGCTAGCGTTGTCGAAAGCCAGATTGCCAAGAGATGCCCGGTTGATCAGTGGAAGTGGGAGGCTATTCAACATGGGTCCAATGCTTACCTTGTTAGCTTTCCGTCTTTCGAGGATTTGGACAGGGTTGATGGAATTCAGATGAATCGTGCCGTCGGTAAATGCCCAGATGACTATCACCACATGGAGATCGCAGGAGGTCCCACATAAGCTCGAGCTTCAGCACATCTGGCTCCATGTCGAGGGTGTTCCTCATACGGTGAGCCATTTTTGGGGTCTATGGGCCATTGGTACTTTGATGGGCAAGACCTTAGATGTGGATCTTACTAGCCTGCGACGCCATGGTGTTGTCCGGATTCTCGTGGCTATGACCAACTCTCGGATTTTGTCTAAGGACAAGGATGATGCTGGACCTTTTGTTGCAACTGATGTGGTGGTTAAGCTCAAGGGCTACGCTTTCACGTTCAAGAGGGAGCCGGCAGGATACATTCTGGATCCTGACTTTGTCCCGTTCATTTGGAGACGCAATGGTGATGATGCTGACGATGAGAGCGGCACCAAGGAGAAGGTCGATGAGATGGACACCTCGGAACACACCGGGAACCCTTCCAACCATCCGTCGTCTAGTTCTGCTCCAGCGAATAACATTCATGTGACTCAAGTTCAACGACGGGTCCGGCAAAATAAGCCAGCCTGCACGCCTGTGGCCAGTGCGCGGCGGCCATGGACGCGAGCAGTAGACGCACGCGCGGCCAGCCATCCTAAACGTCGGCGACCAGCGCACGGCGGCCACAGACGCGAGAAGAGATGCACATGCGGATGGCCAGCCAGCCTGCACGCTAGCAGGCAGCCTCGCCGTCGCCAGCTGCCTCCTCTATCCACACCGGAGCCAGCTGCCTCCTCTGCCCATGCTAGAGCCGCCGCGAGGCACCGCCTCCTCCGCCGCACCATTGCCTCCTCCAAGTGACAAGAGACGAGGGAGGAAGGAGGACTGGGTGGCTGCAAGTGGGACAATGCGGGATGGCTAAGACGTGGAGTGGGCTGCCCGGGCATGTCCGGCGTGTCCACAACTCCTCATATTTCCCTTAGATATGGTCACAGTTTGAGGTACGCCGGTCAGTCCGGACGTTTAGGGAGGAAGTGAGGTGTCCGATTGGGTCACCTTTTTTTAACCGTACACTAACCAGGTGGACGTTTCGAATGTTTAGGAGGAAATAGGGGGTCGACTGTAGATGATCTAAGAGCATCAACAATGCAAGATGCTTAGAAAGAAAAATAATATTTAAAAATAGAAAAGGCACCTATGCGTCTTCTCTTCCAATGCCAGACCCTAATTAGAGCCTAGAGGCGCTAATTATCGATCGGCAACGAAGGCCAGGTGCTCCCTGTCTTTGGCTTATGCTTGAATACACAACCTGGCGGCTGATGCCTTATTTTGCGTCCTGTGGCATTTGACCTCGGGAATTTCTAGCGCAACTGCCGATTGACCATAAAGTATATATTGGCGCCCTCTATTAGCGCCTAGTGTTGGAGATGCCCTAAGGTGCAACCCCAGGCGGTTTATTTACGGAAATGATAAGTACATGACGTCAGGTACGAGCACATGGCAAATCAAACGTTTTTGGTGGCAATTTTAGTGACGCAAGGATGGCAAGTTAGTTGACGCACACGATATTTTTTTGTCAAAAAATAAACTGAAGCACGAAGTTGTCATGGTTGCCAACTAAAGTTGTCATCCTCGCATCACCAAACTTGCCATCAAAAACGTTCGATTTGCCATGTGCTCATACCTGACATTCTGGAGTTATCAGTTTTTTTTTTTTGAGGGGTCCGTGGGAGGAGCTGTGCGGGGAACAATGTATGTCGTACGATCTAAGGGGTCTTTTTTTAGCAACGTCTACGGGAGCGCATTTCCTATTCGGCGCCTGTTACTTCAATATGTAAAAACGGGCGCACACCCCCTCCTCCACCCTGAGCAGGCCCATTTACCTTTTTTTTTCTCTTTTCGGTTAAACTTCAAAAAAGAAGCGGGCGCCGTGAGTCGAACTCAATACCTTTTTTTAGATGAAGTCGAACTCAAGACATTTTTCTTCAATTCGAATCGCAGTAACCAACTAGGACACCTCGGCGGGTGTGCCCATTTACTTTTTTTTTCATTTTCTTTGTTCTATTGTTCGCTGGTTGGTTTTCTAGGCGGTTCGAGTTTGTTTTTTTTTCTCTTCTTCTTTCTTGTTCCTTTTTATTTATTTTTCTTTACTTTTTTTAAAGGTGTAAACTTTTTTAAGTTCGAAACTTTACTTCAAATTCATGATCTTTTTCAAATTCATGAAAACAATTCTTCAAAAATTCAAGAACTATTTTCAAATCTCATGAATTTTTGTAAAAATCAATGATTTTTTTTCAAATTTGTGAACTTTTTTCAAAATCAATAAAAAAAATTCAAATTTGTGAAATCTTTTTAAAGGCGATTAACTTTTTTTCCAAATTGATGATTTTTTTTCAAACTCGATGAACTTTTTTCAAAATCGATGGACTTTTTTCCAATTCATGATTTTTTTTTGGTTTTTGCGATTTTTTTTCAAAAATCCATGAACATTTTTCAATTGACCAGTTTTTTATTTCATTTTTAACTGTTTTAAATCATTTTTCAAAAGTCAATAGTTGACTAGTCAACTGGTCCACCGCGACTTGTCAAATGCGATCCAGCGACCAGGGAAACCGGTCAACCACGAACAAACGAGACTGCTCAACATTTTTTCTCTTGAACGAACGATCGAGCGCTCGCCTTCTTCTTGGGCCGGCCCACCAACTGGGGCGCGTGAGCGCCAGAGCGCTGTTCGGGCGCTTAAGCTACCGAACAGGAGCTCTCGGGAGCTGAGCAGATCGATCGATCAAAATGGGAGCTCCTATTTGGTGTGTGTCGCGCTGGGGAACAAGCATGCGCGCACCCCCTCCCCTCCTGTACGCCCCTATTGGGCCGGCCGATGAGCGGGGATAGACGACCCCTAGTTTTTTAATTTGCTTTTTTTCCTTTTTTCTATTTTTATTTTTCTTCCTTAAAATAATTCAGGAATTTAAAGAAAGTTCCAAATTACAAAAAAAGTTCATGATTTTTAAAAAAATGTTTGCATATTGAAAAAAAATCGTGAAATAGAACAAAAAATTTGTGAACTCAAAAAAATGTTCAGAATTATTTTAAAATGTTCTTCCATTCAAAACTGATTTAAAAAAATGTTCTTGTATTTAAAAATATTCACAATTTCAAAAAAGTTCATAAATTTTTACAAAATGTTCATTAATATTCAAAACAGTAATCAGAAATTTCAAAAAAATTGTTTAAATTTTTTTTACCAAATTTAAAAAATGTTTGCTGATTCAAATAAGTATTCATGAATTAAAAAAATGCCTATTAAAAAAATTCTGAATCTCAAAAGTTGGTCACGACTTTCAAAAAATGTTCACCCATGCAAAAAAACATGTTCACGATTTCCAAAAGAATGTACGCAATTTCAAAAATGTCTATGAATTTAAAAAATGTTCATAATGTTAAAAATATGATGAACATTTGTTAGTTTGATAAACAAATTTTGAATTCAAACAATGTTCACCTTGATTTGGAAAAAAAATCACCAATTTGAAAAATGTTCGCAACTTCAAAAATATGATGCACATTTATTGAATTCTGTGAACAAATTTTGAAATTGAAAAATGTTCATCCCGAACTGAAAAAATGTTCACCAATTTGAAAAGATGCTCCTGGACTTTAGAAAATGTTCATGAAATTTGGAAAAAAAAGTTAAAAATGAAAATGAAAAAATAAAAGGAAAAAGTAAAAACGAAAATGAAAAATGAAAGGAAGTAACGAAAAATGAAAAAGGTACAAAAAACCGCAAGGAGAAACAAAATAAGAAAAAAGAACACCTTCCCAAAACCGGAATGTAGCCAGTTTGTACCGGGAGGGCGCGCGCAAGGTCGCTCGCGGGCAACCTGCGTGCCAAATAGGGGGCGCCCCTATGTCTCGCTTTAAGCGAGACCTAGGGAAACCCTTGCGTCAGTGCACCTCTAGATGGGCCGGCCCAGGTGCGCCGGAGGGCACATCCTCGTTTTGTTTTCTGTTTTTCTTTCAAGTTTTTTAATTTCTTTTGTTACTTTTGTTTACACTTCCAAAAATTATAAACATGTATATTCAAAAAATATACTTTAAATAATGTTTTGAGAAATGTTAATCATGCATTCAAAAAATGTTAAATGCATATAGAAAAATGTTGACCATGTATACGAAAAATGTTGAACAAGTATTTAAAAAATGTTGAAAAATTATTTCAAAAATGTTGAGTAATTCCAAAATATTGAATAAGTATTTGAAAAATGTTAATCAAGCATTCGGAAAAATGTTGAATGTGTATAAAAAAATTGTTGATCATGTATTAAAAAAATGATGAAACTTTTTTTGATCATGTATATAAATATATTAATCAAGCATTTTGAAAAGAAAAAAAGTTGAACGGGTATTTGTAAAATGTTAATCAATCATTTGAAAACTGTTAATCAAGCATTTAAAGAAATTTTAAAAATGTGCATAGAAACAATGTTAAACATGCATATACAAAAAAGTAGAATGAAAACCAAAAGAAACAAAGAAAACCAAAAAAGAAACAAAATAAACCAAAGAAAAAAGAAAATGAAAAATAAAACCAAGGAAACAACTGAAAAAAAATAGAGAAGAAAGAAGAAAGGAAACAAAAGAAAAAGAAAAAAAGGAAAAAAGAAACCCGAAGAAAAGGGAATAAAACAGAAGAAAAACAAAAATACCTAGAAAAACCTATGGAATACCAGGTCGCGCCTTAGAAAACGCATGCTATCCGAGTGGCTAGCAATGTAGACTCTCAAGCACGAGATCGTGGGATCGAACTCTGGTGTATTGACTTCCTTCGTATGCTTGGCACACCACTGGGTATCTCTGTCTGCTAACCCGGTTGTGAGATGGCAGCAAAGTACAAAGAAAGGGATGGACTTAAATATGCTCTCATCGTTTCCGCCTCGCTTTGTAATTCTGAAGGGATTTCCAAGATATACTAGTTTGTGTTCTACACACTCCTCTGCACTGGATTACGGATAATTAACATGACAATTCTTCTCGCAAAAGAGCTTCTGCTAAAACGGGAGGGGTCAGCTGCCGGTCCGCCTGCACTAGGATGATGGCCAGCCAAAACGAGGTGCCTTCTCCCGTGCCTAGGAGACAGCCTTCGCCATGGACTGGGTTGTTCCAACAAATGACGGTTAAGGTTTTTCCGGAACGCAATGACGGTTAAGGTTCAGAAGTGTTTCATCCTCCCATTATTAATCCTGCAGAATAAGGCAAAGCTTTTGCCGGCGCTTCAAAATGATATATATTCACCTACAGGAACACAGATTGGACAATATTTCACTTGACGAGATTCCGCCTAAAAGTTTGAAAAAAAAAAAGAGAGAATATAGATTCACTTTCAGAAGTAAAAGGTTGTGTCAGTTCCGGTCCAATCCCACTTATGTACACAGGAGTAAAGTGTTAACTACTTAACCTAGTAATTAACACGACACCAGACCAAACGCAGCCTGAATCCCAGCTAGCATTCCTGAGCCTCCGGTCCCGGTCACAAAATAACCAAAACATGACATGGTTCCTAGGATTTTTTTTGGGGGCGGGGGTCAGGAGGAGCATTCATTCATTGATCATTAGGATTACAGCCATTACAGAGAGGCAGATTACAAGGAAAATACAGATCTTGATCCATAGCCACCACTAGCTGTCAAAAACAAAGATGCAGCAGACACATCGGCAGTCCTGAGTACAACCACATCCGGAGAAGTTAAGACATTCGTGGTAAGCTCCAGCAGGTCTACGGAAGATAGACATAGTACGATGCATGTGGGAATTATATTAATCTATCAACTGTGACGGAAGGGCGGTTTGGGTGCATCAGCAAAGCCTCCTTGAACACGTCCGCGGCCTCCTCCTCGGTAACAAGTGCTCCATGCCAACTTGTATAGTGCACGTGCAGAAAATATAGTTTCACTTGGATCTCCTGAAGGTGTAACAAGTGCTCCATGCCGACTGGTATAGTGCCGCCCCAGTTGCACGCACTGAACCAGAGTGTTCGTAAACTGGGCATAGCACCTGCCTCGAAGCCCAGGTACGGCGTAGTGTCTCTCCAAGACCCGAAATCTAGGAACTCCAGAACTGGGAATAGCCCCGTGCCTAACATAGCTATTTCATCAGGGAACTCCCGAACTGAGAAGTCGAGGTGGACGAGGGAGGGAAGCTCTCCAAGCAGACGAACATCCTGAGTTGATGTCTCTGCAACATACAGCTCAAGGAAGCGCAGGCAATGGAGACCACACAGCCTTTTTGGAACTCTCCAAAACTGCCAGTGAGGCAATTCAAGCCGCTCGATATGTTGAAAAGGATTGGATAATGAGCCCAGCTGCTGGCTATCCTCACGCTCAACATGATTGCCGCCAGAGATAAACAGAGATTCAAGGTTATAGAGCTTTCCAATGGAGCAAGCCAAAGCATCAACTTTTGGCAACCCCAAACTAGGACCTACTGACATGCGCAGTTCCCTCAGATTGGTCAGCTCGCCGAGACCCATAAAACACTCCAGCGAGCTCTTTTCCATGTCAAGCCCTCGCAAAGTGCGCAGTGATTTCATATTCCCGATACCTTTAGGCAGGAGTATAGGAAACGCGTATTCAGGCTTTCTAAGAATCAGATAGGACAGGCGGGGCAAATGAACTATATCTGAGGGGATGCTATTCAGCAGTATGCAGTTTCCTATGTCTAGTGTCTCCAAGTAAACAAGCTCACCAAGTTTAGTAGGTAGCTTTATGTGCACATCAGCACATAACATCAGACACCTCAGCTGAAACAATTGGCTAACAGCGGTGAGGTCAACTATCTCCCCCAACTCATTATAAATGATTAGCACCCTGAGGTACTTGAACCACAAAAGAGGGAGTATAGACTTATTGAACAGTACTGATCGAACTTGTGACAGCCTAGCAGCAATAGCAGTGTCATATGTTGCTCCACCAACAGCCATGGAGTACAGGGATAATCGGCGAACCTTGTATTTGCAGAGATGCAGCAGTCTTGCCATGTCCTCAGAATTGTATGCCACACTTACAAAATTATCTTCTACACACTTGCTTAGGATCAAATCAAGAATCATGTCGTGTACTCTGCAAGACAACACCTCTCCATACTCGGTATCCCACGGCTGGATCATGCTTTTATTGACGAGCTCATTGAAATAACTCCTGCCAACATCCATCAAATCTGGCCCATGCAAACTGCTGACGAAGCCTTCAGCTATCCATTGTTTAACCAGCTGATCCCGTCTTATGATGTAGTCCTCAGGATACATACCAAGGTACAAAAAACATGCCCGGAGATGAAGAGGAAGATGTGTGTAGCTAAGGTTTAATATACTTTTAATCTCTTTCAATGAAGGATTTGTGGCAGATTG
This sequence comes from Thinopyrum elongatum, assembly GCA_011799875.1. Taxonomy (NCBI): domain Eukaryota; kingdom Viridiplantae; phylum Streptophyta; class Magnoliopsida; order Poales; family Poaceae; genus Thinopyrum; species Thinopyrum elongatum. The sequence goes on along the minus strand of CM022303.1, from coordinate 24,753,454 downwards.
GGCACGCAAAGATTTCCTTATGCTCTCCCAGTGTTTCCTTGATTTCACTTGAGTAGCTAATAGGCTAGCTATAGTGATAATTGCAAGCGGCAACCCCCCACACTTCTTCAGAATTTCAGCCGCGATGTCTTTAAGATAGGGTGGACAAACAACTTCGGGTCCAAAGACTCTATTGGAGAATAACGTTCTTGAGTTCTGTTCATTGAGGGGCTTCATTGTGTAAATGCACTCACGGTCATTGTGACAGGCCGCACTAGCCACATCTTCCATTCGTGTCGTTACTATTATTCTACTCCCGTTTCCATTTTCTGGAAAAGCACAACTAATAGTATTCCATGTTGATTGATCCCACAAGTCATCAACTACAATAAGGTACCTGTTGAAATGTTTGCACATGTTATATTGTAGCAGGATCTAAGTTCAAAATATAAGCATAAAAAATTGAAATGGACAAGATGTAAGCAAATATGTTGCTCATATGGCTGAATTAGCATGATCATATAATATTCAGACTGAATAATAATGACTGACTGAATAACATTCATTGTCATTTGGCTAGTTCATGCCATTTTTTTAAGCACCTAGAATTTTCTCCTATAAGACTTGTATTCGGTCCTGTCTCCCAACCCCCTTAGCAATTTATTACACTGGATGAAAAAATGTACAAAACTTCAACCAATTTTTCCAGAGATGTATTTCTGCTCTAATATCTTCTTTATAATTTTGAATCTCACAAACTTACAAACAGGAAAACAATCAAACTTCGCACATGCATTGGAAAACAATCATATCTGGAATATTAGTGACCAATTACTTGCTACTTCAAATTTTGTTGTTGTTGTAGCCAATGCAAGTGACTATCAGCAATTAGTAATTACTTTTTCTTTGCAAGATACTTCCTTAGCTCTTCAATGATGTCGTCAAACCCGCGATCGTTAGAATACTCGTTTATCCCAAATTTCAACTGTAGGCGATTGAGAAGCACTCTCACATCAGGCCTCAGTGAAACTGAAATGAATGCCACACAATCGAATTGCTCCCTGATCTTGTCATACACCTGTTTGGCAAGTGTAGTTTTACCCAGACCTCCGAAACCCACAACAGAAACAACCTTCAGTTTTTTCTGAGGATCCATCAACCAATTGGAAACCTCCTCCCTTGGGCCGTCAATGCCTACAAGGCCGATTGCCTCCTGGTAAAGCGCAGTCAGCCGAGGGTCGACAGCCACAAAATCAAAGATAGGCTTGCAATCATCAATCTTGTAACTCTCATGTCGAGCATTTGCTTCTACCGTAAGAGTCCTAAGCTCTCCCATCTGGTTGGAAATCCGATGAAGCTCGCACAACCTCTTGTGAAGTTCAGCAGCCTCCCGGAAAAAGCCTACCTCAACATCCTCACCTCCAAATTGGCAGGTGAAGTCATCAATGCAATTCTCCATGTCATAGGAAATCTCCCTGAGATCATCCCTCCAATTTTTTACCCCTGGAGCAAGCTCATCCATGAGCTCCGACTGCTGAAGAGCAGCGTTTATGGCGCTCAACTCCTTCTCGAGGAAGGACGCCTGCATCCTCACCTCTTTGCGCTTATTGTACTCATCGCCGATGAGCGTGGTAAGCTTGCCACTGAGGGTACTCATCACCCCTGTCACCACACTCACGGTTGGTGCCCTCCTCTTCCTCTGTTGGCTCACTTGGACATCCTCTTGCCCCACCTCCAGCGCTGATGGTTGCAGTTGGAATGGTGCAACATAATCATCCATCAACTTCAGCTCATCCGCCAGCTTGGAGAAGCTTATCTGCAACAAAAAAAATGAAACAAGATTAGGAGAAATCACTAAATAGCACATTTGTACTCGTCACCAATGAACATGGTAAGCCTGCCACCGAGGGTGCTCATCACCCCAGTAGGCAAACTCATCATTGATGCATTCCTCTTCTTCTCTGGACTCACCTTGCCTTCCTCCTGCTCCACCTCCAGTGCCGATGGTTGCAGTTGGGATGGTACGACAGAATTATCCATCAGCTTGCCACTGTCGACGGAATTATCCATCAACTTCAGCTCATCTGCTAGCTTGGAGAAGCTTATCTGCAACAAAGAAAACACGGTTATGAGAAATCAATAAATAACGCATTTTTACTCGTTACCCATGAACGTAATAAGCTTGCCACTGAGGGTGCTCATCACCCTAGTCGCCACACTCACGTTTGAAGCCTTACTCTTCCTCTGTTGGCTCACTTTGCCATCTTCCTGCTCCACCTCCAACATTGATGGTGGCAGTTTGGATGGTGTAGCAGCAGGATCATCCATTAACTTCAGCTCATCCGCCAGCTTGGAGGCGAAGCTTATCTGCAACAAAAATGAAAACATGACCATGACACATCACTAAATAATTTTTGGTGGATCATATACATTAACTATTGAGTGATTGTACCTGTCCTTCTGTTGAGGTACCTACATCACTTGTACCAGACCAATTTGAAATTTCCACTTCACCCAGTATTCTACGGATGATAAACCATGTAGCCGGCCTATTCCTTGGGTAATAGTTTGTACATTCTATCCCTATCTCAGCACATGCCTTTACTTGTTCCAATGATGCGTGGCTCTTTGATGTCCCAAACATGTCCATCCAACTTTCAACTACCTACCAATTGGACAACCATGGTTAGTTATTAAAAAAGGACAGCACACATTTTAGAATAGAAAAACAAAAACACGCAGCCGTATTGATTAGGACTGGAAACCAAGTGCAAGGATAACTATCACAAACAATTTTGAATTTATCACTTGATTAATTTTGTGTTATTAATCTTTCGATGCACATAATGACTTTAGAATCAAAATCAGCTTTATTTTACTTTATGTTTTGTGTGGAAGATCGCTACAAAGACAACATTCAGATCTTTTCATTTGCAAATTATAATGTTAATTAGATACACTAATTGAATATACGTTGCATTTTTTTTCCAACAAGATTGTGGTTTCTTCTAAACATGTTGTCTACAATTTTTTTTTTGTTCAAACCTCACATACAATATAATTACCTCCTTAACACTGGAGCACTCCTTATGTCCCATAAGGATCTCCATTACAATAACGCCCAAACTATATATGTCGGTCTTGAAGGTGATTTCTCCGCTAATTAAGAATTCTGCTGCCATATATCCCCTGCACACAATTTTGGTGTAGTTTGTTCGATTAGGTGAATGAAGTGTATGCAAAAAAATTGGTAGATGACTGATAAAAATATTAAGTTCGCAAAGAGAATTGCTAGCCTACATTGTCCCAAGCTTGTGATCAGTAATAGCCCGACTCTGGCTTCCACTTAAGCGCCGTGATAGACCGAAATCCGCAATTCTGGGCACCATGTTATCATCCAATAGTACATTCTGAGGTTTGAGGTCCATGTGAATAATACGCTGTTGGTGAAGATAATGTACGCCCTCACAGATCCCCTTGATTATTTGGTAACGTGTGGTCCACTGAAGTCGACAAGATGCATCTGCGAAGAGTATACAATATAACAAATAGTTAGTACTATATGCGGTGGAATAAGCAGTCCAATGAAACAAAAAAGGGCCTTCGTGAATGATTGCCCGATTTCCAAAGTTAATATGCTAACAAGTTCGAAGGAAGTTCTCGAAACACCTATCTCATTGCCAAAACGTGGGTGTGACAATTGGGCGGAAAATAACTAGCACTTTATTTCAAAATTGAGATGCTCTAAATTTTGTTTTGGACACTCGATTAAGCTCTATCCACAACAGAAGATATTTGTCAGTGCACTCCTCTCTCCGAGGCAAAGAGGATGAGAAATCAAAATATGCCCAAACCAAAGAGTGCATGTTTGCAGCGGTATAAGAACAGTAGTACCATTTAGTGTGCAATAAGAATTAACAAAGTTCAGAAGAGTGGCAACTAATAAATAATCTGGACTCTAGTTGGTGGACATTTACTACTACCATATGGTAGAAATGCAATGAAGGCTATAAGGCCAATCTGATTTTACCTGAGAGATAGTCAGCAAGGCACCCTCTGGGCATGTACTCGAAGCAGAGCAGCCTATGCCGCACATCTGCCAAGACACGCTTCCCATCGTATGGCATCAGTACTTGCTGCGTCTCAGAGCAGTACCCGAGAAGTCGCACGGTATTCTTGTGCTTGACCCCTGCGAGACAGGTGACCTCGCTCTCGAAATTCTTGTCCAGGATCTCGTACCTCTCGAAGAGCTGCTTCACGGCGACGGTGCGACCACTTGGAAGCATTCCCTGCATCTCACATAGAATCGTGTCAGCTAGATTGCCTCTGGTTAATTCATTTCATCAGGGTGGAGGGTCTGCTTGCTTACCTTGTAAACCGCTCCGAACCCGCCCCTGCCGATTTCCTGAGCTTCAGAGAAATTTCCTGTGATGGACCTGAGTAGCGAGAAGGGTAGATCGACTGGATCCGCGGTTTCATCGAGCAACACTTTCTCCAGAGCAGCAAGTTCCTCACTGTTACGGTGGTCACTGTCCGTCATCTCGGTTGTGAAAGTTGGGTGTTATTCTCCTGAAGCGTAATTAGTGTTGTTCATTAGCCGTACGTGCAAATAAGAAGAAACAGCAATTTTTGCAGAAAAAAATTACAGTATATCTATCTGAACTCTGAAGTCGACTTGGATCTAAAAATTCTGAAAGAGATGGACGGACTCGTTCTCTTGATTATAGCGACAAAAAGAGAGAGAGGGCATCTATGTGAAAGAAATTACACAAGTGATATGTCTATCTGATGAAGTCTGAACAAAGAGACATCGATTTAAAAAGTCTGAAAGAAACGGACGGACCTTGAAGAAGAAAAAGGGATCCCCTGATTCGATTAGATCTATGGAGGAGACGGATCTAGCACTAACTAACCAAAAACCAGGGGACGAGTCCCCATTTATCACCATCTTAGTGGCTTACGGTAGGTACCTTTCTCTGCCGGGGGAAGCGGCGCCGGGGCCCGGAGGTCAAGCGTCAAAGGATGGCTGAGGTCGGGCCGGAGAAGAAGTTGACGGGAAGGGTGGAGTGGAGGCGGCGCCCTCGCCGGAGGAGTACCCTTCTTGACAGGGGGAGGGTGGGAGCGGAGAGGTGGGAAAGCGGCCGTGCCGACAATGGAATGGAGGACGACCTGGAGTGTGTGGGCCGAGACTCACTGGAGAAAGAAACCTTTCCGTCGTGCGCGTGAGGGAAAATATCTGGTGAGCTTCTTAGGTGATACAATGCTCCGATTGATCCTGGAGCGTTAGATCAGGCTGGAATGGACACGATGAATGCATGCCTGATAGGCAGCTCCTCCACCGTGAAATATGCAAAACACACCCTGAAGCCTGTCTCAATTGAGCATCAGACCGTTTTACTAGTCTGCCAGCTCAGTTTCGCTGACCGTAAAAAAAAAGGGCTGTGTGTCTTTTTTTTTTTTTTAAATTAAAAGGGCTGTGTGTCGCTATGCAAAGTAAAGCTCACACTTAAACCGCTGGTCAAGTCTAGCTATTGTGCCATTTTCATACGAAATCGTGACATCTCCGTAGTTTATTTTGTACTGCTCAAGTTCAACAATATAAAACCACATTTTTTGTACTTTGTTCGTGAATACTAACAGATAGGTTTAGTATGTTAAATCCATGATCTTTGGAGTACTGTTTAAAACGAACTTGCTTATTCATTTTTTTCTTGCAGTTGGTCTTCACACATTCCATGTCCAAATGAGCAAGGGGAAAATGTGACTAAATCTTGATATACATATCACCTATCACCTATGATTGCTTCAAGCCTCAGCTCAATTAAGAACATGTCCAGGGTTGTTTTGGTATATTTTGCTGTGGAGGAGCTGGCCATCACGTGTCCACTCATCGAACATGATCTAATGGCGCAGGATCAATTGAAGCATGGTATCACATGACTGCCGCATCACCAGATATGTACTCGTGCACATGAGCCAAATGCTTTTGCAAATTTTATTTACTCTTTTTTTTAACACGGTACAGACGCAAAGCGCTCATACATACGCGCATACACTCATCTCTATGAACGCACACACGCACATCTTACCCCTATAAGCACCTTCGAGAGACTGAGCCGGCATATCATCTTGAGATTTACAAAGCCATCGTAGGCGCCTCGTCGTCGACGGGAACGTCTTCTCCCACTGAAAGCGCATCGCCGGAAATCCTGAAATAAATTCAGGAATAATGCGAGCACCAGGACTTGAACCCTGGTGGCCTGGGTATACCACTGTCCCTCTAACAGTTTTCAGATAATTACCAACACTGTAAAACCGGCCATAATCCCGATTTCCTAAAAAAAAAACATAGTTCCGGTTTGGACTCAATTGATTTTTTTTATTTTCAAAGCAAAATCCACACTAGAACCAAAAGAGGAGGATATATACAACAGGAAATAGCCCACTTGTGCTTTTGAATAGCCACGTGTGACCTCTGTTGATGAAAGGGAGGACACGACTCCTGCGCTTCGAGAGAGGCCCTTGAGAGTCGAGAGAGCCGCATCTTCCGGCTCGATCCCTATCTTCTTAGACGGCTACGGTTGCCGAAGCAGAAAAGGGAGAGGTACTCGGTGTAGTTTTGTGAAGGAAGCATCTAGTTTTAGGTTGTCTTCTGCCCATGTGGCGTCTGGTGATATGTTGATGTGGAGGATGTCGGCGCTGCAAGCGAGCAGCGGTTGGTGGCTTTCGATGGTGGCGATCCTGGCTGGAGGTCAACTGCTACTATGAAATGCAAAGCCGGTGCCTCCACCAATAAGCTTGCCTAGTTCTGTCCTATGGAGGTGCTCTGCTATCTCTCTACCTTCCAAGGTCACCATGGTGATGGAATCGAAGCAGAGAGGAGATGGTATCCTGATCAGGTTTGTGCTCATCCTTGGTCGCTGATTGGGATTGGCTACGGCGCCAACCAAGGTGCTCGGTATCGACTGACTCCATCTCGCCGCCTTACATGCAAGCCGAAGGGCGGCCTTTATTTCTTCCTCCCGACCAAAGAGCCTAAAGAGCGGCAACTCATCTAGTCATCTTCTCCATGACGTCTATGGTGTGGTGCCATGGAAGCTTATCAGTCCAAAGAGGCGATGTCCCTAACGACGATGTGGCTACAACCATGAAGATGTGAGGGACCTAATTATGTTTCTCATCTAGTTGTTGAGGTCCTCTTTGTAAAATGCATGACCAGTTTGCTATTAAGATTAGTTTTGGGTCCTTTTGCTTTCTGCAGTATACCATTATTTCAATATCAATGCAGTTTCGGGGTCCTTCTGGACCCCTCTCTCATTCAAACAAAATTCAACATGAAATATCTGATATGCTAAAAGAACTCGCCCACAAATTTATGTTTGCTTCCCAAAAGATTTTTTCCTTTTCCACATAGTAAGTTCTATCGCATCATATATTTTTCACGTCCTCTTTTTTAATACGAAGGCTCTCTTTTTTAGCTCGATGGTGCTGCATTTTATTCTATCATCTTGGTGAGATTCAAGTTCAAAACCGAACGGAACCAATCCAGTGAAATACAAAACCAGTTTTATCAATTGCGTGCTATCTCGGGCTACAGCATTTGGAGGGGAATCACGCCAATACCATCATGTACAATTTAGGGCTTTAGCATTCTATTGAGGCCAGTGACACTAGTAGAAAACAGGGCTTTGGTTCGGGCCAGCCCAGCCCATTAGTCCCGGTTCAGTCATGAACCAGGACCCATGGGGGCATACGTCCCGGTTCATGCGCCCAGGGGGCCGGCCGGGGCCTCGTGGGCATTGGTCCCGGTTCGTCTGGACCCATTTGTCCCGGTTCCTGGCACGAACCGGGACCAATGGGCCTCGCTCCTGGCCCACATCCATTGGTCCCGGTTCGTGGCTTGAATCGGGACAGAAGGGGGGCCTTTAGTCCCGGTTCCATGCACGAACCGGGACCAATGAGGTGGCTATATATACCCCATCGCCGGCGAGCAGAGCACTCCACACTGCTCTGTTTTTTCTGGCCGGCAAGGGGAGAGCTTTGTGGTGCTCTAGCTCACCTCCTATGCACATGAGGTGTTTGATGAAATGCCCGAGCCACACTAGTTAAGCTTTCTCCTCTCGAAGCTTGACCTTCAAGCTCCATTTTCCTCAAGATTTGTCTAGGTTTAGCGGTCCGTCACGTCCCGTCCCCGTCTTCACCGCCATCGATCGCCCGCGCCGATCTCGTCGCCGGCATAACCGTGGTGAGCCTCTTGTTCTTATCTTCTTTCTAAAAGAAAAAAATTCTTACTTGTATGATTTAGATAGATACTTGTCTAATTTTCTTACTTTTATTATTGTTTGTTATTATATAGTGCGATGTTTTGTAATGGTTTTTTACACACTTAATTATATATAATGCACGCAGATGAACCGGCAATGGATGTACGGTGACAGACGCACCTCCGAGTACATTAAGGGCGTGCATAATTTTCTCGAAGTGGCTGAGGCAAACAAGCAGAATGGTTTTATGTGTTGTTCATGCCCTATATGTTGGAATACGAAGTCTTACTCTGACCGGAAAATTCTTCACACCCACCTGCTTGAGAAGGGTTTCATGCCACACTATAATGTTTGGACCAGGCACGGAGAAACAGGGGTTATGATGGAAGACAGCGAAGAAGAAGAGGACGATGACAACTATGTGCCCCCTGAATACGGTGATGCTGCAACGGGGGAAGCTGAAGATCAAGAGGAACCAGACGATGTGCCCGATGATGATCTCCGCCGGGTCATTGTTGATGCAAGGAGACAGTGCGAAAGTGAAAAGGAGAAGCTGAAATTCGATCGCATGTTAGAGGATCACCAAAAAGGGTTGTACCCCAATTGCGAAGATGGCAACACAAAGCTCGGTACCGTACTGGAATTGCTGCAGTGGAAGGCAGAGAATGCTGTGCCTGACAAAGGATTTGAGAAGCTACTGAAAATATTGAAGAAGAAGCTTCCAAAGGATAACGAATTGCCCGACAGTACGTACGCAGCAAAGAAGGTCGTATGCCCTCTAGGATTGGAGGTGCAGAAGATACATGCATGTCCTAATGACTGCATCCTGTACCACGGTGCGTACGAGGATTTGAACGAATGCCCGGTACGCGGTGCATTGCGGTATAAGATCAGACGAGATGACCCTGGTGATGTTGACGGCGAGCCCCCCAGGAAGAGGGTTCCTACGAAGGTGATGTGGTATGCTCCTATAATACCACGGTTGAAACGTCTGTTCAGAAACAAAGAGCATGCCAAGTTGATGCGATGGCACAGAGAGGACCGTAAGAAAGACGGGAAGTTGAGAGCACCCGCTGACAGGTCACAGTGGAGAAAAATCGAGAGAAAGTACTAGGAGGAGTTTGCAGGTGACGAAAGGAATGTATGGTTTGGTTTAAGCGCGGATGGCATTAATCCTTTCGGGGAGCAGAGCAGCAATCACAGCACCTGGCCCGTGACTCTATGTATCTATAACCTTCCTCCTTGGTTGTGCATGAAGCGAAAGTTCATTATGATGCCAGTACTCATCCAAGGCCCTAAGCAACCCGGCAACGACATTGATGTGTACCTAAGGCCATTAGTTGAAGAACTTTTACAGCTGTGGAATGGAAACGGTGTACGTGTGTGGGATGAGCACAGACAGGAGGAATTTGACCTGCATGCGTTGCTGTTTGTAACCATCAATGATTGGCCTGCTCTCAGTAACCTTTCAGGACAGACAAACAAGGGATACCACGCATGCACGCACTGTTTAGCTGACACCGAAAGTATATACCTGGACAAATGCAGGAAGAATGTGTACCTGGGGCATCGTCGATTTCTTCCGACCAACCATCAATGTCGAAAGAAAGGCAAGCATTTCAAAGGCGAAGCAGATCACCGGAAGAAGCCTGCCATGCGTACCGGTGATCACGTACTTGCTATGGTCAATGATTTACACATAATCTTTGGAAAGGGTCCCGGCGGACTATCTGTTCCGAATGATGCTGAGGGACGCGCTCCCATGTGGAAGAAGAAATCTATATTTTGGGACCTACCCTACAGGAAAGACCTAGAGGTCCGCTCTTCAATCGACGTGATGCACGTGACAAAGAACCTTTGCGTGAACCTGCTAGGCTTCTTGGGCATGTATGGAAAGACAAAAGATACACCGGAGGCACGGGAGGACCTGCAACGTTGGCACGAAAAAGACGGCATGCCTCCAAAGCAGTATGAAGGTCCTGCCAGCTACGCTCTTACCAAAGAAGAGAAGGAAATCTTCTTTGAATGCCTGCTCAGTATGAAGGTCCCGTCTGGCTTCTCGTCGAATATAAAGGGAATAATAAATATTCCAGAGAAAAAGTTCCAGAACCTAAAGTCTCATGACTGCCACGTGATTATGACGCAACTGCTTCCGGTTGCATTGAGGGGGCTTCTACTGGAAAACGTTCGATTAGCCATTGTGAAGCTATGTGCATTCCTCAATGCAATCTCTCAGAAGGTGATCGATCCAGAAATCATACCAAGGCTAAGGAGTGATGTGGCGCAATGTCTTGTCAGTTTCGAGCTGGTGTTCCCACCATCCTTCTTCAATATCATGACGCACGTCCTAGTTCATCTAGTCGACGAGATTGTCGTTCTGGGCCCCGTATTTCTACACAATATGTTCCCCTTTGAGAGGTTCATGGGAGTCCTAAAGAAATATGTCCGTAACCGCGCTAGGCCAGAAGGAAGCATCTCCATGGGCCATCAAACAGAGGATGTCATTGGGTTTTGTGTTGACTTCATTCCTGACCTTAAGAAGATTGGTCTCCCTCAATCGCGGTATGAGGGGAGACTGACTGGAAAAGGCACGCTAGGAGGGGACTCAATAATATGCAGGGACGGGCATTCTTGGTCTCAAGCACACTACACAGTTCTACAGAACTCTACCTTGGTGACCTCGTATGTCGATGAACACAAGAATATTCTGCGCTCCAAACACCCGGAGCAGTGTGACGACTGGATTACATGTGAACACATCAGGACTTTCGGCAGTTGGTTGGAAACACGTCTCAGAGGTGACAACACTGTTTCTGATGAGCTGTACTCGTTGTCCAGGGGACCATCTTCGACTGTATTGACTTACAAAGGATACGAGATAAATGGGAATACATTTTACACGATCGCCCAAGATCAAAAGAGCACCAACCAAAACAGCGGTGTCCGCTTTGATGTAGCAACCAAGAGGGGAAAGGACACATATTATGGTTACATAGTGGACATATGGGAACTTGACTACGGACATGATTTTAAGGTCCCTTTGTTTAAGTGCAAATGGGTCAATCTGTCAAGAGACGGGGTACAGGTAGAGCCACATTACGGAATGACAACAGTGGATCTGAACAATCTTGGGTACACAGACGAACCATTCGTCCTAGCCAATGATGTGGCGCAGGTTTTCTATGTGAAGGACATGTCTACCAAACCGAGAAAAAGAAAAGATAAGGAAGCGAATACATCATACGATGAGCCAAAGCGCCACATAGTTCTTTCAGGGAAAAGAGACATCGTGGGAGTGGAGGGTAAGACAGACATGTCTGAAGATTATGAAAAGTTTCATGAAATTCCTCCCTTCAAAGTCAAGGCTGACCCAAGCACCCTGTTAAGCGAGAAGATATTCCATGGTTACGGCGCAATAAGCAAAGGACACAAGCGAAGAAAAGTGAAGACAGATGAGTCAGAAAGGGGTGAAAATTGATGATGTTGCTTTGAATGGCTCATTTTGAGCACAAAAAGTGTGGAGTTCAAATAAGTTCAGAAAAATGAAATCCCTTTGTAACAGATGAGTTTTTCGCGAAACCCTGATACTTCGAAAGAGATTGTCCATTTTGTACACGAATGCATCAGTTTTTGCCGTAACCCTCTCAACTTTTTATCACATGCTATGAGGGTGAAATGATGATATCATGCCAATTTTCAACCTCTTCAGAGTTCATTTGAAGTGCTTTTCAATTTCAGGGTCATTTAGCTCAAAAAAATCAGTAAATGTATGAAAAATAACAGATGAAGTCAGAAAGGGTTGAAAATTGATGATGTTGCTTTGAATGGTTCATTTTGAGCACAGAAAAGGTGTGGAGTTCAAATAAGTTCAAAAAAATGAAATCCCTTTGTAACAGATGAGTTTTCGTCCGAAACCCTGATACTTCGAAAGAGATTGTCCATTTTGTACACGAAGTGCATCCAGTTTTTGCCGTAACCCTCTCAACTTTTCATCACATGCTATGAGGGTGAAATGATGATATCATGCCAATTTTCAACATCTTCAGAGTTCATTTGAAGTGCTTTTCAATTTCAGGGTCATTTAGCTCAAAAAAATCAATAAATGCATGAAAAATAACAGATGAAGTCAGAAAGGGTTGAAAATTGATGATGTTGCTTTGAATGGTTCATTTTGGGCCCAGAAAAAGTATGGAGTTCAAATAAGTTCAAAAAAATGAAATCCCTTTGTAATAGATGAGTTTTCGTCCGAAACCCTGATACTTCGAAAGAGATTGTTCATTTTGTACACGAAGTGCATCCAGTTTTTGCCGTAACCCTCTCAACTTTTTATCACATGCTATGAGGGTGAAATGATGATATCATGCCAATTTTCAACCTCTTCAGAGTTCATTTGAAGTGCTTTTCAATTTCAGGGTCATTTAGCTCAAAAAAATCAGTAAATGCATGAAAAGCAAAAAGAATTTTCAAAAAGAAACTTTTTGATAGAAACTTTAATAGCAAAAAGAATTATCATAAAGATTTTTTTTGTTAGAAACTAAAATAACAAAAACTGTTTTTGAATATAATGATAAAACACAGTAATATTAAATAGCAGTAAAAAGAATCACTCAAAAATCTATTTATAGTAAAGTTAATACAAACTAGTGATTCACACAAATTTTAAAGAATTTAAATTTAAACTTTCGAATTGGAAAACTAATGTCACTAACAGAAAGTTTTATATATTTATTCCTAAAAGCAAAAAGAATTAAAAATAAAGCAAAAAACAAAAGAAAATAAATAAAGCAAAAAACAAAACAGAAAAATGGAAAAAAATAGAAAAAAATTTGTGTGAATCACTCAAAAATAACAAAAAGCAAAAAGATTTTTTTGTTAGAAACTAAATAACAAAAACTGTTTTTGAATATAATGTAAAACATAGTAATATTAATAGCAGTAAAAAGAATCACTCAAAAATCTATTTTATAGTAAAGTAATCACAAACTAGTGATTCACACAAATTTCAAAGAATTCAATTTAAACTATTCAATTGGGGAAAAATAATGGCACTAACAGCAAGTTTATAATTTTTATTACTTAAAAGCAAAAAGAATCACTGAAAAACAGTTTGTATTTTATTGTAAGTAGAAACAAAATAAAATAAATAAAGCAAAAAAGAAAACAAAAATACTAGAAAAAAAAAATGCCACCTACTGGGCCACCACGGCCTGAATACGACTAGAAACCCATCCATGAGCCAGGATTCAGGCCCGCAGAGGCCCAGCAGGCCCACGGGCAAAGAGTAGCAGAGAAGGCCCGAAAGCCTGCAGTTGAGAGGAGCTCGAGATGGTCGGCGCAACAGCGCTTATAAACCACTCTCGAGCTCTCTCAACTAGCGAGGTGGGACTAAACATCCCACCGCACCGCGCCAGCGCAAGGCCTTTGGTCCCGGTTGGTAGCACCAACCGGGACGAAAGGGGGGGCATTGGTCCCGGTTGGTGGAACAAACCGGGACCAATGCCCCCCTTTGGTCCCGGTTCGTGCCACCAACCGAGACCAAAGGTCTCTGTTTCCTGCCCATTGGGCTGCTGAAAAGAGACCTTTGGTGCTGGTTGGTGGCACGAACCGGGACCAAAGGGTGGCATTCGTCCCGGTTTGTGCCACGAACCGGGACCAATGCTCTGTGTATATAAGCAGGACTTAGGAATTTTTCAGTTTTCATTGACCATTTGCCCCCCGACGATGCCGAGCTCATCGACGCTGCCAGGCTGCCCGTGCTCGCCGTCGCCGCCCGCTCCTCGTCGCCATCGCCCCGCGCCCCTGCCCTGCCCCAACGCGCCGCCCCTGCCCTGCCCCGACGTGCCGCCCCGTGGCCCCTGCCTCGCCGTCGTCGCCCCGTGGCCCCTGCCTCGACGCTGGCCGCCCCGTGGCCCTGCCCCGACGCCGCCCGCGCCCCCGGCCTGCCCCGACGCCACCCCGCGCCCCCGGCCTGCCCCGACCACGCCGCCGCCATGTTCGGTCCGGCCAGCCTTCTCCTCTCTGTTTTTTTATAGATATATGATGATTTTTTTCCAGATTATATGTATGTGTGTATATATGATTATATGTCCTCTTTTTTTTCCAGATTTTTTGTTCATGTATATGATGATTTGTTTTTTGCATTTTTAGAAAAATATATATATGTATATATGTTCTCTGTGTATATATGTTCATATATGCAAAAGTTACATTTTTAGAAAATTATCTATGTATGTTCTCTGATTTAGTGCATTTTAGGTTAGTTTCATTTTTAGAAAAGTTTTATATATCTAGGAAGAAGGAAGAAGGAAGAAGGAAGAAGAAGAAAAAGTTTTATATATGCAAAAGTTACATTTTTAGAAAAGTTTTATATATCTAGCTAGGAAGAAGGAAGAAGGAAGAAGAAGAAAAACTTTTATATATGCAAAAGTTATTTTTTATCGGGTATGTCGTTGTCGATATACCCCCTCCCCAATAACTTCGACATGAGGGGGGGGGGGTCGATATACCCCCTCCCCGATAACATTTTTTTCCATGTATGTTTGTCGTCATTGTCGATATACCCCCTCCCGGATAACTTCGACATGAGGGAGGGGGGTCGAGATTTGTAAGAGATTTATCAAGAATGCCCCCATTATGTATGTGCACAAGTTGATCCATTTTTTTTTCTGATCTCATCTACGTAACCTTCTATATGTCACGTTGCCGAGGGGTCGAGGGTCGAGGAACGCCGAGGGGTCGAGGGTCGAGAACTAGGGTAGAGGGTCGAGGAACGCCGAGGGGTCGAGGGTTGAGGAACGCCGAGGGGTCGAGGGTCGAGAACTAGGGTAGAGGGTCGTGGATCGCCGAGCGGTCGAGGGTCGTGAACTAGGGTAGAGGGTCGAGGGTCGCCGAGGGGTCGAGGGTCGTCCAGGGGTCGAGGGTCCAGATTTATCAAGAATGCCCCCATTATGGATGTGCACAAGTTGATCCAATTTTTTTCTGATCTCATCTATATATATATATTCTTCTATATGTCACGTTGTCTGTCAAAGTATTGAAGAAATCCATGGCTTCATCATTAGCCGGAAGTAACAGGCGTATGATGCTACGAAGCTCTTCAAAGTTATTTTGGAACGGAGTTCTGGATAGAATAATTCGCCTTTTGGTACGAATTTCGTCAAAGGCCTTCCAAATAGCGATATTCGGAAGGCTCTTGCTGAACTTTGTACCAAAAAGCGAATTATTCTATCGGGAACTTCGTTCCAAAACAACTTTGAAGAGCTTCGTACCATTATACGCCTGTCATTTCCGGCTAATGATGAAGTCATGGTTTTCTTGAATTCTTTGACACTAGACAACGTGACATATAGAAGGGTAGATGAGATCAGGAAAAATATGGACCATTTTCTGCACATCCAGAATGGCGTCATTTTGTTAAATCCCTTGTCGGTCCGGACGTCGGACATTCATGAGAGAGGCGGTCCGACCCAAACCCTAGAAGCGTTGTCGAGGCCACCCCAAACCCTAGAAGCGTTGCCTAGGCCACCCCAAACCCTAGAAGCGTTGTCGAGGCCACCCCAAACCGTAGAAGCATCGAGCTAGCTAGGTCTACGTTTGCACTAATATATCCATCTGTCATGTTTGTATATTAATTGCCATGTTGTAATATTTGCAGAAACTATGGAGCACCGAGACATCGAAGCAGAACAGTTGTTGGGGGACATAATCCTCGGCGGAGGTGATGTCTTGTCATTTCTCAACGACACCGATGGTCTGGAAGGAGAGGGTGAAGCAGGCTCCGGTGATCGAACAATGGAGGTGGAAGGACATGATTATGATGGCTCCGGTGACGGAATTGTAGGAGATATGCCCTAGAGGCAATAATAAATGTTATTATTTATCTCCTTGCTCATAATTATGTTTATGTTCCATGCTATAACTGCTGTGGTTCCCGAGCCCGTATATCCATAAAGGCTCTGGGGAAAACCCATGTGCACGTGTGGAATAATAAACGGTAAAAAGTATTCCTAGTCATGCCTCTAAGACTAGCTCCATGATGATTATGTTTTCCCAATCATGGGCATGTCTATGCCAGCAGCTTTGAGGGCACAATGTTAGAAGAACATTTGTGTTGAATCGAACCGATTGATGTTATGCTATGAGATTCAATCATCACAAGTTAATGGTTAATAACACAGAGATGGTTAATGTTTGCATGATTCCTCAGACCATGAGAGTATCGAGTTTCTTCGTGCTTGATTCATGAACTTTGGGGTTTGTTAAACGTCATCCGTAACTGGATGGCTATTACGGCGGCTTACGGGTTCATGGGAAAGTATGTCAAGTAACTTGATAGCTCAAGATTGGGATTTGCTCCTCCGACGATGGAGAGATATCTCTGGGCCCTCTCGGTGTTACGGTATCCATCATCGTCTGGCCAGACACTTTGTGATTTGATCACGGGGATGCCGGAACACGGTAATGAGAAAAGAGAACAATACCGGTAACGAGGTAACTAGCATAGTGGACAAGTTGTTGATCCACGGGAATGCCAACATGTCTCACCTCGGGTATTTGTAACATATCGCAAAGCAACAGGAATAGCACACGGCAACTGGAGGTTCACTCGAATATTCATTCGTGTGGGTATAGGGGTCAATATGGGTGTCCACGGCTCCGATGTTGATCATTGATCGGAAGGGGTTCCGTGTCATGTCTATACTTCACCGAACCTATAGGATCACACGCTTAAGGGTCATCTATCTGCTGAATACTAGACAGGGAGTCTGAGAGAAAATCACCGAAAAAGTTTCGGACAGCGGAAAAGTTCCGCAGAGAGAACACCGGATGAGTTTCGGTGAAACTGAAAAGTTGTTTCGGGGTATTCCATTAAGTCAAATTGGTTTCGGCACATGCCTGATAATTCTTGGAGGGTGCCAGAATCATTCTGGAAACTTCTGGGAATTTTCTGAGATAAAAACCGGAAATGTTCCGGAGCTGCCGGAACCGCTTCAGATGCTTTTCGCAGATGAAATCACTAAACTGGAATTGTTCCAGAACGCATTGAAAATTATTTTAGTGGGTACTGGAAATGTTCTAAGCCCACAAAAATATTTTTAGTTCGAACGGACGCTGAAAAATTTCGTCATGAATAGTGAAAGTGCTTTTTGGGTTACTTTTTGGAAAGCCATTATTTTGGGTTTTGTCCCAAGATATTTTTTGGGGGTGACATGGATGGATGAGGCTCCCTTGGGGGGCCCCTCCTAGGAGTGGCCGGCCACATGGGGGCTCCTCCTTGGAGCCCCCTCTTGTGCCTTGGTTTCACATTTGGGTCCTTGTGGAAGGACTTCATTCATGTGCTTTTGGGTTTTCTTGTAAAACCACCCTACCCCTTGGGATTTCCTATAAATAGAGGTGGAGGGGCAGCCCTCCACACTCACTCCTTCTCACATACAAGTGCCATTGCATGATCTGGCTTCTCTCTCCCTCCCCGCAAAATAGTTTTGTAGAGCCGAAAGGCTGTCTGGGTTCCGGTGGGAACTAGTTCTGGACGGTGAAGCCCTGCCGGATAGATGACACCGTATGTGTGCAACTCCGTAGAGAGGTCGTAGTTTCGATCTTAGTGCCCGAGGGGCTGTTCGTGAGTGCCTCCCGAAGGGCTGTCCAAGTGACGGTCCAAGTTCTGTGAGTCCTCCCGAAGGGCTGTTCGAGTGACCGTTCGAGTTTCGAAGGTCCTCCCGAAGGGCTGTCCGCGACACCGTCCGGGGGACTGTTCGACCGCCTCCCGGAGGGCTGTCAGAAGGGAAGACGAGGGTACACATCCTCGCGGTTGGGAGGTTGTAAATCTTAGCTGCGGGGATCTGCACCGCCGATCGTCATCGACTATACTTCCGCTGCGCTACGAGTCGGTAACGAAAATGATCAAACCTTGTATGCAGTCTCCATAGTGTTCCTGGGCTGGTGCGTAGGTCGGAATTTTTTTGTTTTCTGCTGCGTTACCCTACAGTGGTATCAGAGCCGTGCTATGCGTAGATGCAGGTTGCGATCTAGAATACATAGAGATGTATGGGTGTTGCACAATATAATTAGGTAGTAGATGAGTTCTATTACTGAAAATTATTTGTGCGGGTAGCAGATGAAATCTGTTACCCGATGTTCTTGTTGCTTCCCTGGAATTTGCATATTTCTGATCTTGATAACAGTATGGTGGAGTTTCAATGTTCTGGCAATCCGCGATCCTGATTGATCAACGAAGTGCTAACAGTTCATTGAATTCCACCATAGTTAAAAAGAAAGATGAAATTTCGCAGACGAAAGGGCAATGCAGATATGATCTGCACGGGGGTCATGCGTATGACGAAGTTTAGTATGGGGTTCGAGATTTTATTATCTCGTGCTTCATACACCCTGCATTGTTAATCTAGCGACTTGAATTATCATACTTGATGATGGACGTTGGTAGCTTCGGTTTGTTTCGAAACCTTAGAAGCCACGAAAAACAAGTTTTTGCATGAACCGATTAGAGGCGTCTAACTTGGTTTTGCAGGAGGGTTTGCATGTGCACATGATGTGGTATAGCAGTGCTCATAATAATTTGATTATGTATGAGATGACTATATGATGTAAATTGATTAACATGACCTGCGTGTCATGATTTGGCATGATGGCTGGAGCCATATGATTGCACTTTAAATGGCTTGTGTGTCAACCTTGTTGTAATGCATTATTTTATTAGCTATAGAGATAGCAATATTATCTGGTGCATCGACAAGGTGGTGGCAATCTTCGCGAAGGTGAACACCGACGCGAAGGCCGAAGACGAAGAAATACAAGACTTCTCCGTCAGAAAGGGCTATACCATATCATGCTATTATGAATTGCCTGAGATGTTTATCCCTTATGATGCACCCTTCTTGATTGCGCGGTAGTCGCTTTTTATTAGGGTGATCTCTCACAAAAATATCATAGTTGATAGTGTTCTCCCAAGTGTAGCACCGTCACGGCACCTAACTTTTCGGGGTGCGCCATGACTAACATGGGTACGAACGATTAGGGACGTGTGAGGCGGGTGAGTTCAGACCTCACAGTGAGATCACTTGGTTGTCTTTGACGTTCAGGCATGATAGTCATGAGCTCGGAACACGCCCATCGAAAGCTGAACAAGAGTCGCATAGAGATGTGATTGGCAGGTTGGCCTACCGGTTGAGATTTTCGTCATCAGTGGTGACTAACATCAATGACGAATAATCAAAACACGGGTCTTGAATCACTCACAATCAATTATGAGAGATATTGATTTAAGTGGGAGCGCACTGTAGAATTATCTTGTTTAATTCTCAGTGCAATTAATTATGAACACTGTCTAAGTGTTATATGCATAATAGTTGTAGAATAATGGCTCGCGTTTCCACCTTCCCTATTAAAATTGAATAGCTGTTAAATATCTGGTTAAAACTTTACGGTTGGTAACGTAATATGAGGATTATCCTCAAGAGTGCCAAGAAGGACTTTGTCCTATCGCATACTTTGGTATTCTCTCGCTTATGCTATGGATCATGTGACTCTCGTCCTTCGATCCAAAAGCTAGAATTCCGTTTCAGTCAAGTGCAATATGTTTGTTTCCATGAGACCCGAACTTCGAAAGTTTGGATAGTTATGTGATATTCATGGAATCTGAAAATCATTTTCAGAGACAGACAAAGGCTAAAAGATATGAGATATCCAAAGCAATGTTTGTTTGCAAACTATTAGTAAAAGAAGTTTACTATGCATTAGACTGATAAGAGAGGGATCCAGAAGAACGCCTATCGTATGATAAAAGGTGAATAAAACAACAACTTAAGAGAAAGGAAGTGTCCGAAGGGTGTTAGTGAAACTTTCACGCCTAGGAAGTCCGAAGCTAACGCCACTCTTAAGTTGGGTTCTTCTTCTGAGAGTAGGAGAAATACTAAAAGATTAAAACTCTTAGAAGTATAAAGGCAATAAGAATGAAAACTGGAATATCCAGCTCATGTATGAATGTCATACAAAGTTTTTAATGTATAGAAGGCTGGTCAAAGATATAGTTCTTGGGAATTATGGTTAAAACATGTTAATCACTAATTCTTGGGTATTGTGAGACAATCACAAAGATACCCGCTCGATTGCATTCTGTTGCAACTCGATGTAAGAACTACTATGGCCTGAAAGACTAGCCAGGAATGAGGTTGAGATACACACATGGGACATAGTAAATGTTACTATACCTTCCATCGGTGTATTACCTATGTATTTACTTTCATAATTCATTTTAGAGTTTCACACTCTAGCCCTTTGCATAAGGTATCTTGCAAGAAGGTTGTTCATAAGAGAACTTTTGATGTTCGGTGTTATGAATAACATAAGGGCCATACTTTCATTATGAATGAGATGTATGTTATGAATATTGATAATAATATATTACCTCTGGATTTACATTCATAATTCATTTTAGAGTTTTACACTCTAGCCCCTTGCACAATGTTGTTGCAAAAAGGTTGTTCATAAAAAGAACAATTGTTGTTTAGTATTATGAATAACATGAAGGGCCATGCTTCCATCCTCGATGGGACGTATGTTATGAATATTGATGGTAATATGATACATCCATAACACTGACGCTAAATATCATAAAGAATACCACACAAGTGTGGCACTGCATTTGGTCACATTGGAGAAACCCGCATGGATAAATTCCATTATGATGGATTTTGAAGTCATTTGATTTTGAATCATCTGACACTTGCAACTTTCCTCCGAAAAGAGAAGTGACTGAAATACCGTTCACAGGCCATAAGGAACGAGCAAAGAACTTATTGGTGATCATACATTTTGATGTATGTAGTTCAATAAATATTGTTGCAAGTAGTGGATTTATCTATCTTCAGAAATGACTCAAGTAGATATGTGGATATTTACTTGATGAGACGTAAGTCTGGATCTTTTGAATTCATTCAAAAGGTTTTCAAATATGAAGTAGAAGTTATTGTAACAAGAAGATTATGTTTCTATAATTCGATTGCAGAAAAGAATATTTGAGTTACAAGTTTAGCGAATGTCTGATGAGTTGTGAAAGGGGTTTCATAACTTGCACCTCCCGGAACACCACTGCAAGTGGAATGTCCGTGAAAATGTAATCGAACCATTTATGACATGGTAAGATCAAAGATGACATAAATAAATTTGCCATTATCCCTTTTAAAGAGTGATGCTTTAGAGACTGCGGCTTTTACACTGAAAAGAGCTCCATCGGGTCTGTTGAAATGACACCATGGTATGGTACGCCCAACCATGTTATATCTTTTCTTAACATTTGGAATATGGGGCTTGTGTAAAAGGTTACAAACCTATTCCAAATCAGACAAGTGCTACTTTGTAGGTTATCCCAAGTCATTGGGTATTCCCCCACCACTATACCGAGGCAAAAGTTTTTGCCACAAAACGGTATGCTTTTAAAGAGAATTGTTCTTGCAAAAGGTGAGTGGGAGGACAGTGCAACTCGACGAGATAACCAGTATCTTCGTCATCAGGTCAAAGGAAAGGAACCTTGGAAGTGATTCCGGAGTTTCCTACTGCGACTGATACGGAAGTCTCTACAATAAAATGTATGGACTTCGGTCGAACTTGCAGCTGAACCACGTAGGCAAGGCTCGTGCAAACCTCTCAGGTGCGCAGACGAGATATTGTTGTTAGACAACAGTATACCTACGATACACAAGGAAGCGTTGATGGGCCCTGACTCCGGGATTGGCTAAATGCCAATATAATCCGAGATAGTTTCCATATAAATGATTCAAGATCATATCTTGATGACCCCTTCGGAAGACTTAGAGTCTAAACGAACTTTTATGGAACTATAAACTGATTTGGATAAAATGTTTTATCCATAAAGCTCGACTTGTAGCAATAACAAGTTCAAGGAGTTGACTATGATGAGGTTGTTTCATCATAGCGAAGCTTAAAGTCGGTTCGGGTTGAACTAGTAATTGATACATATTTCAATCATGAGATATGAAACATGGATGACAAAAAGATTTCCATCTGATGGAAATGAAACCAAGGACTTGCATGTGCTACAGTCCAAGGTATTTTGTCAGTCCAAAGGATGCTAGTAACTATGCAAACTTCAGAGTTCCAGCAATGGACAGAAGAGAGCAAAATGGAGTTGGAATCTTCGTGTTTTGATGGATTGGTCAAAAGGGTTTTGACTTCATCAATGGGTAACGAAGATGCTTGTGATTCAAGAAAGTAAGTGGGAGCATAATAATATTTCTAAGAACGTTGTGTGCTTGACACATTGTTAATTGGAAATAAATTTCTTGACACGAATTAGGACTTCATTTGAAAATAGTTTTTCGATGAAGTGCTTGGGCTAAATGGCCTCAATATTAGGCATAATGATCTATGGAGATAGATTTGCCTAATAAGGCTAAGCAATGAATACTTATTGACAAGATGCTAAAACTTTTTAGCATTTAAAACGCCAAGGAGTGATTCTTGCCGAAGTCACATGGAAAGAGTTTTTGCAAGACTCGGTGTCCCAAAAACACTGATGAGCAAAATACATGATGGAGATTCCACACACCTTCATGTTTGGATTAATCATGTATTCCATGGTATGTAAAAACAACCAGATATGTCCAATACTCCAAAGTTGTTGCGAGTATAGATACCAAAGTGATCAAAAGTACTGATCATGGGACAACAGTGAAAAAGGGTCATTGAGTACTATAGTAGCACTGATGACATGTTTTCTCGCAAGCGGAGATCATGAAGAGTTCGTTGTAAAAGGTTACATCGATACAGTCTTTATCCATGCTCCAAGCGATTTTCGATTAAAGTTAAGGGTTTTGTGCAATACACAATATGGTGGCACGGTAGTTGGAAATTGTTCCAAACAAGATACTGAGGCGAATTCTATAACAAAGGCTAAGTATGTTGACGCTTTAGAAGCGACAAAGAAGTTGTTGAATCATATAGTTCATTCATGAACTTAGTATGGTTCCAAGAAGGCTTGGTCAATGGGACACTATTGCAGATAGTTGCTCCATAGCTCAGTCTGAGGAATCAGGTTTCGACCAATGATTCACACATATACAAAGCAAGGTGTACACAAAATACGAATTTTGTGAAAGCGTGAAAACGCGAGGATATGCAAAGATACACATGGATCTAAAGTCGTCAGATCCGTTGGACATCAGGCTATACCACATGCGAAGCATATTTTACACCAATGTGCCATAGGTGTAAAGTGCATTAACATTAACTAGATTATTGACTCTAGTGCAAGTGGGAGTCTGTAGGAGATATTCCCTAGAGGCAATAATAAATGTTATTATTTATCTCCTTGCTCATAATTATGTTTATGTTCCATGCTATAACTGCTGTGGTTCCCGAGCCCGTATATCCATAAAGGCTTTGGGGAAAACCCATGTGCACGTGTGGAATAATAAACGGTAAAAAGTATTCCTAGTCATGCCTCTAAGACTAGCTCCATGATGATTATGTTTTCCCAATCATGGGCATGTCTATGCCAGCAGCTTTGAGGGCACAATGTTAGAAGAACATTTGTGTTGAATCGACCCGATTGATGTTATGCTATGAGATTCATTCGTCACAAGTTAATGGTTAATAACACAGAGATGGTTAATGTTTGCATGATTCCTCAGACCATGAGAGTATCGAGTTTCTTCGTGCTTGATTCATGAACTTTGGGGTTTGTTAAACGTCATCCGTAACTGGATGGCTATTACGGCGGCTTACGGGTTCATGGGAAAGTATGTCAAGTAACTTGATAGCTCAAGATTGGGATTTGCTCCTCCGACGATGGAGAGATATCTCTGGGCCCTCTCGGTGTTACGGTATCCATCATCGTCTGGCCAGACACTTTGTGATTTGATCACGGGGATGCCGGAACACGGTAATGAGAAAAGAGAACAATACCGGTAACGAGGTAACTAGCATAGTGGACAAGTTGTTGATCCACGGGAATGCCAACATGTCTCACCTCGGGTATTTGTAACATATCGCGAAGCAACAGGAATAGCACACGGCAACTGGAGGTTCACTCGAATATTCATTCGTGTGGGTATAGGGGTCAATATGGGTGTCCACGGCTCCGATGTTGATCATTGATCGGAAGGGGTTCCGTGTCATGTCTAAACTTCACCGAACCTATAGGGTCACACGCTTAAGGGTCATCTATCTGCTAAATACTAGACAGGGAGTCTGAGAGAAAATCACCGAAAAAGTTTCGGACACCGAAAAAGTTCCGCAGAGAGAACACCGGATGAGTTTCGGTGAAACTGAAAAGTTGTTTCGGGGTATTCCATTAAGTCAAATTGGTTTCGGCACATGCCTGATAATTCTTGGAGGGTGCCAGAATCATTCTGGAAACTTCTGGGAATTTTCTGAGATAAAAACCGGAAATGTTCCGGAGCTGCCGGAACCGCTTCAGATGCTTTTCGCAGATGAAATCACTAAACTGGAATTGTTCCAGAACGCATTGAAAATTATTTTAGTGGGTACTGGAAATGTTCTAAGCCCACATAAATATTTTTAGTTCGAACGGACGCTGAAAAATGTCGTCATGAATAGTGAAAGTGCTTTTTGGGTTACTTTTTGGAAAGCCATTATTTTGGGTTTTGTCCCAAGATATTTTTTTGGGGTGACATGGATGGATGAGGCTCCCTTGGGGGGGCCCTTCCTAGGTGTGGCCGGCCACATGGGGGCTCCTCCTTGGAGCCCCCTCTTGTGCCTTGGTTTCACATTTGGGTCCTTGTGGAAGGACTTCATTCATGTGCTTTTGGGTTTTCTTGTAAAACCACCCTACCCCTTGGGATTTCCTATAAATAGAGGTGGAGGGGCAGCCCTCCACACTCACTCCTTCTCACATACAAGTGCCATTGCATGATCTGGCTTCTCTCTCCCTCCCCGCAAAATAGTTTTGCAGAGCCGAAAGGCTGTCTGGGTTCCTGTGGGAACTAGTTCTGGACGGCGAAGCCCTGCCGGATAGATGACACCGTATGTGTGCAACTCTGTAGACAGGTCGTAGTTTCGATCTTAGTGCCCGAGGGGCTGTTCATGAGTGCCTCCCGAAGGGCTGTCCAAGTGACGGTCCAAGTTCTTTGAGTCCTCCCGAAGGGCTGTCCGAGTGACCGTTCGAGTTCCGAAGGTCCTCCCGAAGGGCTGTCCACGACACCGTCCGGGGGACTGTTCGACCGCGTCCCGGAGGGCTGTCAGAAGGGAAGACGAGGGTATACATCCTCGCGGTTGGGAGGTTGTAAATCCTAGCTGCGGGGATCTGCACCGCCGATCGTCATCGACTCTACTTCCGCTGCGCTACGAGTCGGTAACGAAAATGATCAAACCTTGTATGCAGTCTCCATAGTGTTCCTGGGCTGGTGCGTAGGTCGGAAAATTTTTGTTTTCTGCTGTGTTACCCTACAGGAATGCCGGTGGAAGAAGGAGACCGTGATGACTGCTCCGGTGAGCGAATGGAGGAAGGAGATGTTGCAAAGTCCGGTGAGGTATATATATTAATTAAGCCTGTGCTGACTAGCTAATTGATGCATTAATTGTTTTGGTATGTACACATATTAACTCTCTTCTTTCTTCTTTTCTAGCCCTCCGGATCGAGCCAAACTTCGGTAACGAGACGAGGCCCGAAGAAAAGGTTGCTTCAGGATGAAAGGTTCACGATCACAGCAATCAAGGGCAATGGCCAACCGATTGAACCCAGCCGGACCAAGGAAGCATTTTCTGCTCAGTGCGGGGTTCTTGTTAGGGACATGATCCCGATCAGCATCCACCAATGGAATAAGCCTAAGAGCGAAGACCCTCAAGTGTCTTTTGTCAACGATAGACAGAAAGATGATCTTTGGACCGCGCTGAAGGCAAATTTCACCCTACCGCCAGAGGAGGATCCGGATAAGCCAGTTATAGAGCCATTGGTCAAGGCTCATGCTCTTAAGAAGATGGCAGATCTATTCAGGAGGTGGAAGAATGAGTTGAAATCAACGTTTGTCGACAAAGGGAAGACTCCAGAATTCACCGGCCGATTTGAGAAGATAAGAGATCACTGGCCCGCATTTGTGGCCCACAAGACATCGGAGAAGAGTAAGAAGATGTCAGCGATAAACAAGAAAAATGCTGCAAAGATGGAGTATCACCATCGCACGGGGTCAGGTGGCTACCTCAAAGCCCGGCCGTTGTGGGACAAGGCTGAGAAGGACCTGCTTGATAAAGGGGTCGAACCAGAGACATTGAACTGGCCAGACCGTTCAAGGCCTTGGTTCTTCGGGGTTGGGGGAACCTTGGACCCTGAAACAGGGAAGTGCCGTTGGACGAAGGAGCAACTTGAAATACCCGTCAAGAAGCTTCAGAAGTATATCGCCGCAGCGCAGCAAGGGACGTTCGTTCCCGACAGAGAGAACGACGAGCTCACACAGGCCCTCGGGAATCCTGAGCACCCAGGACGAACACCAGGCACGGCAGGCTTCGTTGCGTGGAAGGAAGGGTTTCCCAGCGCAGGCGGTTACAAAACCCGGGAGAGGAGGAGGAAAGTGGAGCAAACCGAACTGCACAAGCTGAATGCAAGGGTACGAGCGCTAGAGGAACAAGCACTAGTTCAGAGGCAGCGACCCCAGAAGCTACCCCGCCATCTCAGCGGAGAAGCAGCGTGGCTTCCACCGAGCTCCTTCAACAGCCTCACTTCACGGCTCCCAGCTACCCCATGGATGCTATCACGGAGGCTCAAGATTGCCACCTTATGGCGCAATGGCAGCACCTCAAAGTCAAGGCGGCTGTCGGCTCTGTTGCACCTCCTCAACCCGGCGCAACTTTTCACTGCCTTCCGATTCCAGAAGGCTATGCTGTTGTGATGGTCGATGAAATAATGGAGGGATTTGAGGAGCTCGAGCTTGACCACCCTACTGGTGAAGGGGAGACTCAGCTGGGTCTTGCTCTGAAGACTCCATGTCTATGGCGGAAGGAGCTCATCAACCTTCCGAACCGGACGCCTCCGCCTACTCCTCCGGCGAGTCAGGGCACTCCGCCTCCTCCTTTGGCGAGTGATCAGGGCACTCCGCCTCCTTCTTCGGCTGCTCCGGCGCGTGGCGGCACTCCGCCTCCTTCTCCAGCTGCTCCGGCGTGTGGCGGCACTCCGCCTCCTTCTCCGCCTACGCCGGCGCGTCCGAGCAGCCCGCCTCCTTCTCCGCCTCGTCAACAACAGCGGAAGACAGCCGCCGCCGCTCCGGCTGCTCCGGCGCGTCGTAGCACTCCGCCTCCTTCTCCGCCTCATAAGCAACGAAGGAAGACAGCCGCAGCCGCTCCGGCTGCTCCGGCGTCTAGCAGTACAGCCAGAGGCGGGAGGCAATACAAATTCGGTCCATCTCTCAAGCCTCTAGAGAGGTTACCATACGAGATGACCGAGGAGGAAAACACGGAGATCTGTCAAGCCCAAGTGAAGGACTTTTTTGCAAAGAAAAATCCACCTCCGGAGGAGAAGATGGATTCGGTGAAATTGAAGCGCACTTTGAAGAACCTGAAGCGACCACCACCGCCTCCGCCGGATGACAACCATGTCCGCGCTCTGAAAAAGGCAGTGGAAGGAGCGCGCCGGTCGGGAACTACTTCAAGTGACAAAAGGTTACAAGAACGAAGAAGAGGGAACAAAATTCCCCAGCTCGACGAACAGGCAAACCAATCGTGCTCCCCGCTCAAGGTGTCTAGAGATATCGTCGCAAATCTGCCGGGGATGGTGCCCGGTACCAATCCTGGTGATTACCTGTCCGACGATGCACATTTTGATACAATGGAGGTGGACGAACACAAATACCAGTACGGGAAGCCTCTCATCAGACTTGGTGATCCTCCTCTAACAACGATGATGCGAAGATTCCATAAGTGGTACATGGACACCTGCAAGTCTGGGAAGGATATTTTGACGCTAAGAGTTAAAGAGGAGCACGACCTCGTTGGAATTGATCTGTTGTCTGTTCCATTTGAGGAGTTCTTCCAGTTTTTCAATCAAAAGGACCTCGATAAAATAATCATCACTTGCTACTGTCTGTAAGTACTATACTTCTGTAATTAAGTCTCTATATATAGCTCAGCTCTTTCATTGCATGTATATATAATTATCCTCACTATATTATGCAGATTGAAGATCGTCGAATGCAGAAATGCACAAATCTATGATATTGGGTTCATTAACACAAATCTCATAGATGAATGGACGGTTACATATCATGCGAAAGAAACCGAGGCCAACTTGCTACAATCGTTGCTTAAAAATCAAAACAAAGATAAAATACTCTTTCCTTACAACTTCAAGTGAGTATTACTGTCTTCTGCATATTCGGTTTCCCTTATTACTCGAGGTTATAGTAATGTAATTGATGAGTTATGCATGCGTGCGCAGCTTCCACTTTATTCTCCTAGAGATTAAGCTTAAGCAGGGACTAGCAACCGTCTTAGACTCAAGACGAAAAGATCCCAAGGAGTATGCGGCCATGACTGAAATGCTTCAGAAGTAAGTTCAATCGATCATTATCGCACCATATCGGCAACTTTGGTCATTTCCTAATATCAAGTAATTATTTTCTTTGTCTCGCAGGGTTTGGAAAGTGTTCACCACAGAAGCTTCGGGACTGCCGGGGGAGCTGCGATTTACACACCCGAAAGTAAGTACTACTAGCTAGTTCCGCACATCTCCCATTGATTCTAGCTAGTTTCATCAATACCATTTATAATGCTTGATTATCAGTTTGATTGACCTTTATTTCTCGTAAAGTGGTTGTGGCAGGAAGGCGGGAATAATTTTTGTGGATACTACATTTGCGAGTACATCTACAACGCGACGACCTCTAAGCGGGGCTACTCTGAAAAACAATATGAAGTGCGTAAGCAATAATATTCACAATTTTATTTTATTACCATCATTTGTGTTGAGTTTCATTCATATATATGTATTGACCCCTTTGTTCAAATTAGATTTGGCAGATGCGGGATGAACTCCTACCACAAGATCGCATAAAAGCAATTCAAGAGGAATTGGCGGGATTCTTTCTTGACCACGTCATGAAGCCAGCCGGAGAATTCCATGTGGAACTTGACATCAAATGTTAGGGATTGTAAGAGATCTTATATTGTATATATGCAGCTAGTAGCGTCGGATAGATATACGAAAACTTGTTGTTCGACCAATCTCTCGGAGAAGGAGGAGGTCGATCACTTCTCTCTGTATATGTTCATGACGATCTTGTGTACTTAATGGTTTCCTTCATTTGCTTACTAGCTAGCGTGTCGAGTCCTCTCTATACGTATAGTATGTAGCGTCGACCAAGCACGGAGATAAGAGAGGACACTTCTCTCTAGCTATTAGCTAGCTAACACAATATATGAAACCCCTAAATTAACCCTACAAAACCCCCAAAACCCCCCCTTCAAAACAAAAAACAAAAACCCCAGCTCCTGAGCTGCTAACACGTGGATGATCTTTGGTCCCGGTTGGTGTTACCAACCGGGACTAAAGGCCCTCCTCTCTGGGCTCGCCGCAGCGGCCACGTGGAGCCCCATCTGTCCCGGTTCGTATAAGAACCGGGACTAAAGGTGTTGGGCTTTAGTCCCGACCCTTTAGTCCCGGTTCCCGAACCGGGACAAATGGGCCTTATGAACCGGGACAAATGGGCCTTTTTCTACTAGTGATGGTGATTAGCGATGCGTCTTACCCTAAATTTTGTTAGCGTCGTCGTCTTGCGCCTACTTGCCTTCCCGGTAGTGGCATTTCCTATTTGGCGCTTTAGTCAGCCGTCACTCTGCATTTAGCAGACAGGCGCACCCCCCCCCCCCCCCCCCCGGTGCTGGGTCGGCCCATTTACGTCTTTTCTTTTTTCTGTTAAACCGCAAAAGAGGTGCGTCGCCGTGAATCAAACTTGCGATCGATTCGTTAAGTCTAAACCACATTAACCACTAGGGACAACTAACGTCTGTGCCTTCATATTTCTTCATTTCTTTTTATTCTTTCTCGGTTCGCGGAAAGCCCCCGGTTTAAACGTTTTTTTCCGGTTCGCTGGACATTTTTTTTGTACAGTTTCTTCATTGTTATTTTCCTTCTGTTTCTTGTTCCTTTTCCTTTTTTTGTTCTTTTTCCATTTCTTTTTTCTTTGTACTTTTTTTATTTTTTCTAAAATGCTAAAAAAATTCAAATTCATGAACTTTTTCTTCAAAATTGTGAACTTTTTTCAAAATTCATGAACTTTTTTTAGGTTTTCGAATTGTTTTTTCAAAATTCATGAACTTTTTTTAAATTCATGTACTTTTTTCAAAATCAATATTTTTTTTTAAATCATGAACTTTTTTCAAATTTGTGAACTTTATTTCAAATTCATAAACTTTTTTCAAAATCCATGGACATTTTTGAATTCATGATATTTTAGATTTTTTTCTAATTGTTTTAGGATTTTTTTATTTTTTCTAAAGTCAAAGGTTGACCGGTCAACAAGGACCAGCAGCTGCTGCGAACCCAACGACCAGTCAATAGCGAATGAGCGAAGGAAGTGGCCAGCCAAAGTGACGTACCGAGCCAGCGCGTTGGGCTGGCCCAAGTGTGTGGCTGCGTGAGCGCCACTTCCGCGAAGACGCGCCGTATAAGAGGGGAGCTCCTATACGCCGCTCGTTGCGGCAAACAGTCGGCCTCCCGCACAGGAGTGCCCCGACTGGGCTGGCCCATGTATAGTGCAGAAAATATATCTAAAAAGAAGTAGAAGTGCAGCGGCTAGGGATCAAACTCGCGCCATCCAGGTCACTACGTGTGACGGTAGCCACCACACCAACTGGGTGTTCCTGACAGGTGACTGCGTGTATTTTTTTTAAAGGCCAATATAGAGTGATATTACCTGCAGGATCATATTTACTGTAGCATACTGCACACATTTTAGAAAACACGAACAATTTTTCGGAAAATTTCAAATTTTGAAATACTTTTTGAATTATACAATAAGAATTTAAAATTAGAAGCAGTTTTTGAAAATTTCAGAACATTTTTGAGAAACAAGAATTGATTTGTAAACGCAATTTTTTTAAAATTCCAAACATTTTTTGAAATGTTTCGAACATTTTCTGAAAAAAGTGAACAAATTTTGAAATACTAAATGTTATTGAAAAGAGTGAACAAACATATGAACCAAATAATTTTTGAATATTTGAACGTATTTTGAAAAAGTGAACAATTTTCAAAATTCCAAACATTTTTTTAAATCATGAACAAAATTTGAAAATCTTGAACAATTTTTGGAAAAAGTGAATGATTTTCAAAATTCTGAACATTTTTTAAAATGCGGACTAAAGTTGAAAATCCTGAATTTGTTTTGAAAAAATGAATAATTTTCAAAATTCAGACCCTTTTTTCAAACACGAAGAAAATTTGAAATTCACAAACATTTTAGGAAAACTATTTTTTCTAAAATTCTGAACATTTTTTAAAACATGAACAAAACTTGAATTTTCCGAACATTTTTTGAATAGAAGGGAACAGAATTTGAAATTCTGAACAATTTTTCAAAACATGAACAAAATTTGAAATTCCCAAACAGTTTTTGAATAGAAGGGAACATAATTTGAAATTCTAAACATGTTTTGAAGATTTGAACATTTTTCTAAATTTTCAATTTCTAAAAATTGAAAAAGGAACGAAAAAGAAAAAAAGTAAGCAAAAAAGAAATAGATAACAAAAAACAAAAAAACAAATATGTAAAATAGAAAGTAAAAAAAGTAATGAAAAACAGAAGAAAACAATAAAAGAAACAGCAAGAACAAAGAAAAAGAAAAAACCAGACCTGGACCGGTTGGGAACCTTCTAGAAGGTTCCCAAAACCAGGATATGTGAAACGCGCAACGGGTCTGCCAATTTAATCGCTCATGTCGCTCGGTCTGTGCGTTTGCACGACAACTTGATGCAGTAAGCGTCGTATAGGGTTTTCTGTATAAGAGCTCCCCCCGGTAGTTGCGCTCTCAGATTCAGATCAGAGACGGCGGCGCATCTCCGTTACTCGTTTCAACTTGGCACTTGAATTAAGATGCTCCGATATGGCCCCTGCTAATTGCCGTTGGTGGTTTACTCATACACATGTATCACGATCTAGTAAGCTTGTCATTGATCAATTTCTGAAGGCATGTACATTCTAGTAATGTTTTGTCAAATGTGGTGATAACTTAATAATTAATAGTAGTTGCTTGTGATTAGATGAGAAATACAAATTTAATTTATCTTTTGTTTTTATACTAGCTATAGTTTTCTATGGAAAAGTGAAGATAAAGAATATAATAAATTTAGAGAAGTGCTATATATACCTACGACAAAGCACATACAATTTTAGTACGACACTAATTAGTGTCGTATCTAAAGCAATCATCATCAGTTCTCAACTAGCTCCGAGCTTTTCTTGGAATAAAATGGCAATCTTGATTAATTCATCTCTTCTCAGCTCATACTGTCTATTCCCATTCTAGAATCAAAATCATTACATCCCAAACATATAGAAACAATGCTGATTGAACCGGCTCAATCAGTGTAGCAACACAATCTAATCATCCAACAATATAACATTTGGGGCACATATGTTCGTTTCAACCAAATATACTTTACTTTCATTCATCTTCGGTTTCAGCGAAATATAAACAGAGTACCTACTCTCACAAGTAACATTGTGTGGGAATAAAGATAACGATTTCCATTGCAGGTCTTAATTAACCCCACCACCAAATTCTTCTCGGAAAATTAGAAATTGCAGCCTGAAGATCCATGATCTTTTGCATCACAAAACCAAATTGTACAGTATCACCACCATGCATGTACATATAAGGAAAAAAAGGGGATAGATCATATTGATTCACCTGGTTGATGAGTTGCGGAGCGAGAGACAAGCTGGATTTCGGTGCCATCAAGGACATGATCATCCTTCACCTTCTCGGAGACAGCAAGATGGTCACTCCATCGAACATGTCCACATTCCTCACCTGCAACCAACCACACCAAGAGTCCTTATTTCCAGTGGCCATTCAGCCTTGTTGACACACAAACATCGAGCTTGTCCACAAAACTGCATCTCCTGTAAAACTAGTGTTGCCATTGTCAGTGAACACTGGTGTATAGATTTCTTTCACGTTTCACCTACATGCTGCTATTTGTACAAGAGTATGTACCTCGATCAGAAAACTCTGGTGCATAACATTCCCTCGTTATCTGTCTGCTTCAGCTGCTTTGTCGGCCATCTTGAATGGAAAAAGGGGACGTGCGTATTTCTGAGTTCCAGGCCATGTTCAAACTGAACCCAGCCGGGAGATGATAGCAGTGACAAGAAAAGAAGAAGAGATCACAGAAAAGTACAAAGAGAGGATAAACATCTGTTGTAACATGTAAATTCTTCTCTTAAAGGAATTCTCAGAGCTTCTGCTAAAACTGGAGAGGTCAGCTGGCGCTCGACCTGCTCTTGATGACGGCTAACCAAACAAATGATAAGCAAGGCAGAGCTGTTCCCTGGTCAAAAGCTTGTGACATTGCAATGTTAAGATACAATGGTAATATACAAAATTGTTCCATCCTAGATGGGGCGCACAATTTGCACAAGCGAAAGCTGCTTGCAGTTACTACCATCTTCCCATTGTTTATTAGACTTGAGCCCGGTTCTGAAGAACATCAATTGCAGAATTCAAGAAAAAAAATATTCGCATACAGGAACAAATAGATCGGACAAGTGAAACTGTTGGATTATGGCTGGGCTTATGCTCATATAAGACAATAATCCCTGGTTAATCTCTAAGGCCCATTTAGGTGCATGGCAAGTGGTGGGAAGTTTAGTACCATACTGCTACAGTAAGAAGACTGAGACCCCTTTATAAGGGCTGCTCTACTACTTGCCATTGGGAGCTTGGGAAGAGGAGCTGTACATGCGCGCTCCTCCTCCTCCGCCGCCCGCCTCGCCTCGTCACGACGCGCGCGCGCCACGGGTTGCGGGAATGAGCCTAGCCTTATTTTTGTCATTCAGTAATGGTTAATTAGTTGTTGATTAACTAATGAGTCACTAACGAAAGTGCCACTGTCCGAGACGTTGAACCGTGGGCCCTAACTCAGTTCACTCACTCCCTCCTACACAACCCTAGCTGTCATCTACTGTTCCTCTCTCTGTGCTGCTTCCGGCGATCCCATCCCGACAACCGCGTGCACGGTTGGTCGGGAGAGGAGGTGCCTCCGGAACCCTGTCGTTCGAGATCCTGCCCGGGAGAACGGCAATAAGGTTTTTGGGGAGCGTCTCGACGTGACTGCTCCCGATCCGTCCCCGTCTCCGCCCGCCTCTGCTTCAGCTACTTCCCCTGTATCGACTCCATGACTGACGACGAAGCCGCCAAGAAGAAGGCCTTGGCCGATGCCGAGGCTGCCGCGTTAACCTGGCCAACCGGAGGGTATGACTCGTTCATCCCCTGTTTGTTCGCTCATGTGCTGGCCGTATATATGCTGTTCATAGATGTATCGTTTCTATGTACTGTACGTGCTCACATGCTTAGGTATCGGTATGATATGCATACCGTATTTGCCATGTTTACTGTTTACTCGTGGATTAGATTAACTGGAAAAGTGCTAATATTTCCAACAGAAACGAATAGATTGGACAAGCTTTCACTTGGCAAGATTCTCTCCAAAAGTTAAAAAAAACCCTGAGATTTTCAGGCATGAAGAGTTGTATCAGTCCAGGTCCAATCCCAGTTTATATACACAGTCTTAAAATGTTAACTATTTTTTTTTTTTGAAATACGGCCCTTAGGTGATTTTATTCATTCATAGACCGTACACAATCCGAGTGCAAAACTGCACTTAGGAATACAGGGGTAGTAAAAAAGGTCATACTGCTCCTCTCAGCAGTAACACCATGCCTAGCCAAAACATGAGCTGCTTCGTTGGCTTCTCTTCCATTGTGCTGAATCTCTACCCCCTGGAAAAGCGAGAGATATGAGGACATCTCTCTGAAGATAGGGCCACTCACCGAACAGTGTCTCCCGGCGTTCCAGTCATCTACTACTGGTTTGCAATCTGATATGATCTCCACCCTAGGCCATCCTCTGTCCATAGCTAGCAGCATAGCATCTCTGCACCCCATTGCTTCGCACACATATGGATCAGTGAACCCCTCATATGAGACATATCTCCCTACCTGAAACTCTCCTTTGTGATTTCTTGCGACTACCGCCGTCCCAGCTCTGCGTCCCATAGCATCAGTTGCAGCATCCACATTTAGCTTCACCACACCTTCTGCCGGGGCCTTCCACCTTTCTTTCTGCCGCTGTACGACCTTGTCGTTGGCTGGTATATTCAGAGCTCTCAGGTGCTCCTGTATTAGCTCCATAGACCTGATCGGCTGGTACTGCCGCTCCCCATGAGTGTACTTGTTGCGGTCGCTCCATATTGCCCACATCACCGAGATTACAACGGCTGCATCCTCCTTTGCGATGAAGCTGGGGTCGAGGAGATCCCTTGTCCAAGTCAGAGGTAGCATCGTAGGGAGGTTACAGCCAAAAAATCTGAGTGCCTCTGCCCAGAACACTTGTGCATGGGTACAGGTAACCAAAGAATGAAGCAGTGTCTCATCCTCATGTCCACACAGCGCACAAATCACATCCTCGCCAATATGTCTCCTTGCGAGCTCCGCCTTGGCAGGTAGGAACCCTTTCATCACCCTCCACCAGAAGATTCGAAATTTGGGTTGAACATTCAGCTTCCATAGACGTTTCCAACTTTCTTCCTCTCCTGATGAACTGCCCGCCGAGCTGTGGCCTTCGTCCTGTCTCTGTTTTAGCACTCGGTAAGCCGATCTGACAGAGAAGACGCCAGATCGCTCCCAAGCCCAAGCCCAGAAATCATCTTCATTTGTCCTTGGTCTCGGCAAGTTCAAAATCGCGTCGACGTCCGACCTCAAAAATAGTTTCTGTAGCAGCTCCGTGTTCCACTGCCCATTCTCCTCGTGCAACAAGTCAGAAACTAGCTGCACAGGTTCATTAGACAACCTGCAGATCGGCTTCATTTAGGTCGTTCCATCTATCCATTGATCATGCCAGATCTCAGTTGTTTGTCTGTTCCCCACCCGGCGGATCAGTCCTTGTTTGAGGACCTCCCGTCCTTGTAAAATCGCCCGCCAAGTGCGAGATGAACTGGCCGGACACCCAGCCTGAAGGAAGTTCCCATCTGGGTAGTAACGGCCTCGCAAGACCCTTGCACATAAACTTTCTGGGTCTACCAGCAGTCGCCAAGCTTGCTTGGCTAACATTGCGTCATTAAAGAGCTCCAGGTCACGGAAACCTAGCCCCCCCTTAGACTTCGGGATTGCTATCTTCGGCCATGCTTGCCAATGCATACCTTTCTTGTCAAGAGATCCTGCCCACCAATATTTGGACATTACTGTCATAATTCTACCGCACAAGCCTTTAGTGAGTTTGAAACAACTCATAGAGAAGGCCGGTAGTGCTTGGACCACTGACTTGATATGCACCTCTTTCCCCGCACTCGATGCTTTTCGGAAATCCCATCCTTGAACCCTTGGCCTTGCCGCCTCAACAATATGCTCAAAATTCTGCTCTGTTATCCTCCCTGCTGCGGTTGGCAAGCCTAGATATTTCTCCGAGAGGGCCTCTCTCTGAATCTGCAGTACATTCTTAACCCCTCTCTTTGTCGATGCCCCACACTTTGGGCTGAAGAAAACTGAACTTTTGTGTTTATTAGCACTTTGGCCTGAGCCAAGGCTATAGGCAGACAAAATCTCATTGAGACGTACTGCACTTCTGCTATCTGCCTTCATGAATACCAAGCAATCATCCGCAAATAGCAAGTGTGAAATCCACGGGGACCTCGTTCCTGCTCTAATGCCTCTGTCAATCCATCCCCCGTCATAGTTTTTCAACATACATGATAGGCCCTCCCCGCATAGCAGAAATAGGTAAGGGGACACTAGGCATCCTTGTCGCAGGCCTCTCGACGGGTGGAAAGGAGGTAGGAGCTCCCCATTAACTTTGACCTGGAAGGATACAGAATTGACACATTTCATCACCAAAGAAATCCAATCCTCAGAGAAACCGAGTTGGACCATGATGCCTTGTAGATAGTCCCACTCCACTTGATCGTATGCTTTCATCATATCGATCTTAACTGCACACCATCCCTGCTTCCCTTTCTTCCTCTTCATTGCGTGGACACACTCATATGCAGTCAGGATATTATCAGTTATGAGCCGTCCTGGCACAAGGGCGCTTTGCTCTTCAGAGATGATTTCATCTAAAATCTCACGAAGACGGTTAGCCAAAACTTTCGAACACATCTTATAAATAACATTACACAAGGAGATGGGTCTGTATTGAGGATTTTAAACCTTTGGTATTAGAACAATCACAGTCCTGTTTACCGACTCCGGCATTTGTCCCCCATTCAAGAAATTGAGGACTGCAGCAGTCACATCTTCCCCGATCAGGTGCCAATGCTGTTGGTAGAAACCTGCATTGAAACCATCCTCTCCCGGAGCCTTCGAAGGCGCCATTCCAAATAGCGCTGCCTTCACTTCTTCCGCTTTGAACGGCCTCGTCAGCCGCTCGTTCATCTGCTCAGTTACCTTAGCCGGCACATGATGCAGCACCTCGTCTATAACCAATTCTTCCTGGGCAGTATAGAGATTGGTATAGAAATTCTGGACCTCTTCATGGATGGCCTCCTTGAGGACTGCAGCAGTCACATCTTCCCCGATCAGGTGCCAATGCTGTTGGTAGAAACCTGCATTGAAACCATCCTCTCCCGGAGCCTTCGAAGGCGCCATTCCAAATAGCGCTGCCTTCACTTCTTCCGCTTTGAACGGCCTCGTCAGCCGCTCGT
Organism: Thinopyrum elongatum; assembly: GCA_011799875.1. Lineage (NCBI taxonomy): Eukaryota > Viridiplantae > Streptophyta > Magnoliopsida > Poales > Poaceae > Thinopyrum > Thinopyrum elongatum. Next base: position 24,715,309 of record CM022303.1, on the reverse strand, counting down.
TCATCTGCTCAGTTACCTTAGCCGGTACATGATGCAGCACCTCGTCTATAACCAATTCTTCCTGGGCAGTATAGAGATTGGTATAGAAATTCTGGACCTCTTCATGGATGGCCTCCTTGCTCTCACAGACCTGTCCACTGGAGTCCACCAGCGCCGAGATCCTGTTGCGCGCACGTCTAGCAGTAGACTGCGCATGAAAGAACTCAGTATTCCGATCTCCCGCACGCAGCCAGTTGACCTGGGATCTTTGCTTCGCCATTATTTCCTCTCTCAGTAAAAGCTCATTCAGCTGCCTGGCAAGATCCTTCTCCCGCTGCGATGATCCCCTGTACAGGGAATTACTCTTCTCCCTCTCAAATTCCTTTCTCAGCTTCTTCAGTTTCCTTCTGACATCGCCAAACTTCTTTGCTTTCCAGTCAGTGAGGTGTCCTTGCATGTGTACCAGATTTCTTTGGAGATCCCCGAGGGAAAAGTTCCCCGTCCCATGCATCCATCCACTCTCCACCGCAGATACGTAAGATTCTTCCCGATGCCACGCGTCCTCGTACATAAACCGACGCTGTCCCACCCCGTCATCCGCATCTAATTTCTTAATGCGGGCTGTAACTAAGCAATGGTCTGACCTTGGGGAGGGCACATGCCGAACTCTGGTTGCTTCGTACAAGCTCAAAAAGGCCGGGTTTGCAAGAAACCGGTCCAGTCTTACTTTCACATTAGCATCATCATCTTGTCTATTATCCCACGTGTAAGGAATACCCGTGAAACCCAAGTCATGGAATTCACAATCCGCTATCACCTCGCGGAAGCCTGCCATCGTCCACTCTGCTCTATCATGTGACCCGAAATACTCACTATTATCAATGATCTCATTGAAGTCTCCACCACAGAGCCACGGCAAAGAGCTTTGCGCATTCAACTGCCTCAACCGTTCCCAACTTTGGGATCTCTCACTTCGACGGGCTTTAGCATAGAATCTAGTAAAACGCCACGTCTTGACCCCACATTCTCTACCTTTACATCAATATGCTGATCTGAATAGTTGTTCAAAGTTACATCCACTTCATGCAACCAAAATAAGGTCAATCCGCCACTTAAGCCAGAACTGCTTACGGGCACACACCCAGCAAAACCCAAACGGTTTGTTAAATCTGCCACTCTAGAACCCTCGATCTTTGTTTCAGAGATAAAGACCAAGGCGGGCGCTTCCACTCTCACCAGATGGTGGAGTTCTCGAACTGTCTCGGGTTCCCAAGCCCGCGACAGTTCCACACAAAGAAATTCATTGATCCCGGCGGGGCTGTCCAGCAGCCGCCGCCTCCTTTGACAAGCTATTTTCCCCCTCTGCTTTCATCTTCTTCGAATCTCTGCTGTCTGACTGTGACTCGCTCGATAAGTCCTCATCATTTGTTCTCTTCTTGATTAATGTCTCCTGATCAACAAGCATAAGGGGCATATTACCTGACCCCCCTACTCCACTCTGCCCATTCATGTTCACCCTTCGGTACACTTGGTTCCTTCCTTGCACCTTACCTCTCCCTCTATGAGTCGGGCCTCCACGTCCTACTCCACCGCCAACTCTCGCATTAAAGTGATATACCACTGCTTGCACCTTGCCCTTGGTAGCTTTGTTTGGGGAGGTAACTTCTTCTCCTTTCTCAACATCTTCATCTTCTCCCTCCTCTTCTCCTACAGTATTCCTAGTCTAATTCCATCCACCCCTCTCGGGTACATTTCTCCATCTCTTATTGCGAAGTGGTACTCTCAGGTTCTCTCCATAGGGGAGGTTTCCCTGATCATCTCTCCGTGCAGGCGACGGGCAGTACTGATCTGCATGCCCCAGTCTACCACACGAGAAACAGAAATACGGAAGAGCTTCATATTGAATTTCATAAAAAACATCCTCCTTCATTCTTGCCGATTCCAACCTTAGCCACCTCATCAGCGGTTCATTGACATTGATCCACACTCTTGCACGAAGGGCTTCTCCATAGGCAAAACCCCTTGCATCCACATCCATCTTGATTACCTTCCCGATCAGTTTCGCGATTCTTTCTGGCCAAGGGTGACATCTCAGATTGAAAGGTAAATTGATAACCCTAGCCCAGATTTGCATCATCTCGAACTTCAAGTCCGATGGCCTGTTTCTCACACCAAAGATTTCTAGCACCACTGCATGCTTGCCTACCATCCACGGGCCACCTTCAAAGATTCTGTCTCTCTCCCTCTTTCCTTCGAAGCTAGCCAAGAACATATTGTCCCCCACTGAGCTGAATGACAAGCCCCTAACATTACCCCAGGCAGGGCGCAGCGCCTCCTCAATGGTGTTTACATGTAATACCCTTCTGTTCATAACCTTGCCCACCACCGCCAAGATTGGATCTCCTTGCGCCTCCTCCTGATCATCCACCACAAGCTTTGCACTTTCTCTGTCCGTCAGATTCATCTTCTCCATCATCCTCTCAACCCCTTCTCTCTCCTTACCAGCGTTTGTTGAAGAACTAGACATCGCCGCCGATCCCCCTTAACTCGATCCTCGCCCGTCCCGCACGTTACCAAGGGTGGGCAGGGTCGCCAGGACCCCCCTTAATCACCCCGAGCACACGAACAAGAAGCGGACAAGAGGAGCGGAGTCTGGGCGGAAGATCGCAGCCGGAAGACCTCAGGTCGCGCCTCGGGAGATCGAGTCGCCCGAGCGCCGCCGTTCCACTCGAAACCCTAGAAAACGTTTCGGGGATGGTCCGGATATCCCAAAAAAAATGTTAACTATTTAACCTAGCAATTTTAACACCAAGGGGTTTATAATGAGGTTAAGTAAGCAGGCATGGTACTACGTACTAGATCAGACGCAGCCTGAAGCTTTCCCGAACCTCCAGTCACGATCAAGATAATCAGAACCTAGCAAGAACAACCTGCAGGATTTTTTTTCCGAAGGGAGATCAAGGAGGAGCATTCATCCATTAATCATCAGGATTACAGGCATTATAGACCGGCAGTTTATAAGAAAATCTAAAACAAACCTGTTTTGCACAAAGATCAGAAGCCTGTCATATCTGCACCTTCCCTTTCATATCGACCAACTAAGCAAGTTTATGAAACAAGAAACTCCAGACAGCAGCCAACTGGCAGATTATTCAACTCCAGACAGCTCTAGTTTAGTTGAAAACAAACGATCTGAGAACAAACGGTATTCTTCTATCGTGCTACTATTTTCTCAAGGTAGCTGCGTGGTACCTGGAGTGTGCCATGTTCTTCCCAGGCACCTGAAAGGAGGTGCACGTCTGTCTTTTTTTGTTGCCGCCTGCAACAAATTTGACATATATATGACGAGCAGTTTTCCCAGCTTCATTCTGTAGCTACCACTCTTGTTGAATCTTTGCTGCCATTTCTTGTAGGGAAGGTCTCCAGAAAGACACCTTCTGTTCTTGTTTAATTAATTCACCGATGCTATCTAAAAAGAGAAGGATACAGGACTTCACTTTGGATCCAATCCGAGGAACTGAAGATATACAGGTAGGGACAAAACAAAAATCACTAGACCAAAATTATGTATGATCTATACAGGTAGGGATAAAACAATAATCACCAGACCAAGATTATGTATGATCTATACAGGTAGGGAATAAACAAAAATCACTAGACCAAGATTATGTATGATACTAGTTGGGCTTCAATCCTCTGCTCATTGTGGCAAATGTTCAGACTGACAAATGGATGGCCGGCTCTATGAATATAGAACTGTTACACGCGTCTGACACATTCCATGCCAATTTTAAAATAAATACATAATCAGTTCTGGAGCAGCTCGGAGCTTTTTTCTTGGAATAAAAGGGCATTCCAGAGTTCTATAAAGAACATTCAAGAATCAGGAATCGCCACATCACAAACATACACAGAAACAATGCTGTTGAGCCGACTCAAACAGGGTAGCAAGCAACACAGCCAAAGCAATCAACCACACCAAGAGATATTATTTTTGGTGGCCACTCAGTCATGTTCACAAACTAATACATCGTGTATGAAGCTGAATCTAAAAAAAAATGTTGTTACCACTGTCAGTAAAACTCTGGCGTACTGATTTCTTTCACCTGCACGCTGCTATTTGTACAAGAGTACGTACTCCAATTTTATTTCATTGACATGGAAGCAATTTCTCTGCTATTAACAGATCCAAAGCTCTACTGAATTAATTATCTACAGCAAACATACATAAAAAGAACTTGCTGAAAGGCGGTGTTTTATCAAAATACTGAATGAATAATGTCAACTAGATATTTGCACCAGTAACCAGTCTGATTGACCCTTTCACTACACTACCAGGTTTACAATCTGCAACAAGATTTAGGGTAACCATAATAATTGATTGTAATGGAAAGGAAGAGCCATTACAGTATAATTTAGCCAGATGGAACAACAACCTGTGCTAGGTAAACAAGAACAGGGGTAACAATGTTCTTTGGAAATGACATTATGCTTAATTTGTAGGTTTACTAAGCATTGCTCTGAACTGAAAATCAACCAAGCAGGAGTGTAACCACCAGCAAAATGAGCGGCATGATTCAAGCAGATTCAGAGGTACACAAACAAGTACTTCAGCCGACAGAAGAGCCAATTCTTGGAGGAAGCACAAGCGTGGTTTGAAGGTAACACTACCGCCCATCTTCATCTGCTAATGACTCCGAGAACAGAGGAACATAAGGTAGAAATCGTTGTGTATTCTTCTCAAGATTAAGGATACAACCAACTTTCTGATGTCGCATATCGTATGCTGCCAAGGTATCACCACCAAATGAAACCAAGAAAATGGTGTCGCAATCTGGATGAATCTCTACCACCTTGTACATCTTCCCAGTCATGCTCATAAGCTAATTGATGCTGGCGGTATGCTTCGGGACTAATTCTTTACTGTCACGATCCTTGAGGCACCAGAGCGCCATCTCAGAAACCTGGATTGCATCGTAATCACTGACAGAAGCTACAGCATAGTGTAAGCACCCCTGAGACAATCCAATCGTACCAAATCTTCGACCATACGGCGTGCGGATAGTCTTCCAGACTTTCCCCTCCATGTCCACCCCCACCAGCACATACTCACTGTTGATGTCCTCCAGATTGCCCATGAGGTACAGCATACCTCCAGCAAAGACACATTTACTCCTAGAGAACAGGGTAACTTTCTCAACCATCCCACTGTCCCTATGACTCCAGGCTCCCGTTCATGAAGAGTAGATGTTCACTCCTGTGATGTAAGATCCCGTATAGGTCTCCTCGAAATGGAGAACGTGGAAATGGGATGAGACTGCCGGATCAAAAGCCAGGCCTGCGGTGTGGGTATATCTCATAGTTTTAAATAGCCGGCTATAGCTCCGATATGGCCCGCTATAGCCTTTTCAGCAGAGTGCCGCTAAATGGTCGCCTTCACAAATAGCCCGCTATAGCTGATTTTGAGGCCCGCCGCTATTTTCCATAGCCCGCTATTTAAAACATTGGTATATCTTCTTGGCGGCGCTTGCGGCTGTGGGGGCAGCTCCACCCACCTCCCTGTGGTGGGATTGCACACCACAAAACCGAAATCATCCTCTTTCCAAGGGGTTACCTTGTTCTTCTTGTGGCGACGGTAGAGAAGGAGGCCATTACAGGCGTCCACCTGGGTGATGCCCTTGGCGTCCTTGTTATTACGCAGGTAAGGGTGGGAAAGGTCGAACGGGGATGTGCCATCACCGGAGAGGCTGGCAAAATGATGGACGCGTCCGCTGTCGTTGGTGGACGTGTAGAGGAAGCCTGCGAGGGTCTGGGGCAGCTTCTTGCGGTTGGCAGGATCGGCGACGAGGTTGCGCCAGCACACGGAGACGCACTTGAAGCGGTGGAGGGATCTGGCATGGAGGCGGGAGAGGATCTCCAGGATGAGGTCGTTGGTGAAGTAGCTGGCCGCCTCCGCCGTCCCCCCCGGATGGGTTTCTAGCCTAGACTTGGTGTTCCTCACGAAGTTCTCCCCTGTCTCCGCCCCCTCCATGGATCGGAAGCGGGAGAGCAGATGATGCAGGGATCTACAAATAGAGAGAGGAAATCATAGATCTTGCAGGTAAAAGTCGAGCATAGTGCATAGTCGGTGGTGAGTCGAGGAAGATACTACATACCTTGGATCAGGGCGGCGACGGCGGCCAACGAGGATTCGCTTCTGACGGGAACGAACCAAGACTGGACTCTCTCCAGCGGATCCCTTTTCGTACTACTGGCGAAGGGTTTAGTTTAGCTGGCAAAAAAAAAAACTCCCGACATATCTCTTTTTCCTCTAATGTTTTGTTTTTTTTAGGGAATCCTCTAATGTTTTTGGTCCTCACTAAAAACTCTCAACTCTCCCTAGGCCCAAGCCCATTCGAAACTCTCAACAACTCTCTTTTTCCTCTTGTAGATGCCGCGGGGACTATTTCTCGCTTTAAGCGGCCTGTTAACGCGCTTTTAAAAGAAAGCGAGAATAAAAAGGTGGAAAACCGGATTGGACGATAGGGCTGGGCGTTCGGTTTATATGGTTAATTTGGTTCGGTTTATTCGGTTTCCTATAAATTCGGTTTTGAGAAAATAAACACCGAAATAGTTACATAAAATTTAGACACCGAACCATATTAACCGAAATATATCGGTTCGGTTTATTCGGTTAACCAAAAAACCGAATTACATGCACCCATCAGTCTAAGTGTCATGACTAATGTGTAGTGTGGGCATTGTACAGAATGCACAAAATAACTAGATCCATGAGACGTACATACGCACATTTACTTTTCTTCACCAACTATATTTTTCCCGGGATTCACTAGCTCTTTGACCATCGTTTTTTTTACGGGGTTCTCTTTGACCATCGTTGCATCCAAAACAAAGATAAAATATTCCAAATGGATTAAACTAATCATTAGCATGGTGTCAGTATAATTGTGAGATTGGAACTAAGCATTGTATGGTGTTACGTATATTGACATATAAGAACTTTCATTTTAGAATGTATCAACACATTCGAACTTGACGAAGCCAGGGAAGTATACGTGACCGGCCGACCGGATGTCGTGGCAACCTTATATTAGTTTTCGTTAGGAAAACATATATTAGTTAAATATATGATTGTGGAGCAGCTATTGGGTTAGGCTGATCAGCACATTAACTCGGCTGCTGGCTGTTGCGCTTGCATTTATGGCACTAGTAGAAAAAGGCCCATTTGTCCCGGTTCATAAGGCCCATTTGTCCCGGTTCGGGAACCGGGACTAAAGCCCAACACCTTTAGTCCCGATTCTTATACCAACCGGGACAGATGGGGCTCCACGTGGCCGCTGCGGCGAGCCCAGAGAGGAGGGCCTTTAGTCCCGGTTGGTAACACCAACCGGGACCAAAGATCATCCACGTGTCAGCAGCTCAGGAGCTGGGGTTTTTGTTTTTTTTTGAAAGGGGTGGCGGGGGGGGTTTGGGGGTTTTGTGGGTTAATTTAGGGGTTTCATATATTGTGTTAGCTAGCTAATAGAGAGAAGTGTCCTCTCTTATCTCCGTGCTTGGTCGACGCTACGTACTATATGTATAGAGAGGACTCGACACGCTAGCTAGTAAGCAAAAGAAGGAAACCATTAAGTACACAAGATCGTCATGAACATATACAGAGAGAAGTGATCGACCTCCTCCTTCTCCGAGAGATTGGTCGAACAACAAGTTTTCGTATATCTATCCGACGCTACTAGCTACATATATACAATATAAGATCCCTAACATCTGATGTCAAGTTCCACATGGTATTCTCCGGCTGGATTGATGACGTGGTCAAGAAAGAATCCAGCCAATTCCTCTTGAATTGCCTTTAAGCGATCTTGTGGTAGGACTTCATCCCGCATCTGCCAAATCTAATTTGAAGAAGGGGGTCAATACATATATATGAATGAAACTCAACACAAATGATGGTAATAAAATAAAATTGTGAATATTATTGCTTACGCACTTCATATTGTTTTTCAGAGTAGCCCCGCTTAGAGGTCGTTGCGTTGTAGATGTACTCGCAAACGTAGTATCCACAAAAATTATTCCCGCCTTCCTGCCACAACCACTTTACGAGAAATAGAGGTCAATCAAACTGATAATCAAGCATTATAAATGGTATTGATGAAACTAGCCAGAATCAATGGGAGATGCGCAGAACTAGCTAGTAGTACTTACTTTCGGGTATGTAAATCGCAGATCCCCCGGTAGTCCCGGAACTTCTGCGGTGAACACTTTCCAAACCCTGCGAGACAAAGAAAATAATTACTTGATATCAGGAAATGAACTAAGTTGCCGATATGGTGCGATAATGATCGATTGAACTTACTTCTGGAGCATTTCAGTCATGGCCGCATACTCCTTGGGATCTTTTCGTCTTGAGTCTAAGACGGCTACTAGTCCCTGCTCAAGCTTAATCTCTAGGAGAATAAAGTGGAAGCTGCGCACGCATGCATAACTCATCAATTACATTACTATAACCTCGAGTAATAATGGAAACCGAATATGCAGAAGACAGTAACACTCACTTGAAGTTGTAAGGAAAGAGTATTTTATCTTTGTTTTGATTTTTAAGCAACGATTGTAGCAAGTTGGCCTCGGTTTCTTTCGGATTATATGTAACCGTCCATTCATCTATGAGATTTGTGTTAATGAACCCAATATCATAGATTTGTGCATTTCTGCATTCGACGATCTTCAATCTGCATAATATAGTGAGGATAATTATATATACATGCAATGAAAGAGCTGAGCTATATACAGAGACTTAATTACAGAAGTATAGTACTTACAGATAGTAGCAAGTGATGATTATTTTATCGAGGTCCTTTTGATTGAAAAACTGGAAGAACTCCTCAAATGGAACAGACAACAGATCAATTCCAACGAGGTCGTGCTCCTCTTTAACTCTCAGCGTCAAAATATCCTTCCCAGACTTGCAGGTGTCCAAGTACCACTTATGGAATCTTCGCATCATCGTTGTTAGAGGAGGATCACCAGGTCTGACGAGAGGCTTCCCGTACTGGTATTTGTGTTCGTCCACCTCCATTGTATCAAAATGTGCATCGTCGGGCAGGTAATCACCAGGATTGGTACCGGGCAGCATCCCCGGCAGATTTCTGACGATATCGCTAGACACCTTGAGCGGGGGGCACGATTGGTTTGCCTGTTCGCCGAGCTGGGGAATTTTGTTCCCACTTCTTCGTTCTTGTAACCTTTTGTCAGTTGAAGTAGTTCCCGACCGGCGCGCTCCTTCCACTGCCTTTTTAAGAGCGCGGACATAGTTGTCATCCGGCGGAGGCGGTGGTGGTCGCTTCAGGTTCTTCACAGTGCGCTTCAATTTCACCGGATCCATCTTCTCCTCCGGAGGTGGATTTTTCTTTGCAAAAAAGTCCCTCACTTGGGCTTTACAGATCTCCGTGTTTTCCTCGTCGGTCATCTCGTATGGTAACTTCTCTAGAGGCGTGAGAGTCGGACCGAATCTGTATTGCCTCCCGCCTCTGGCTGTACTGCTAGACGCCGGAGCAGTCGGAGTGGCTGCGGCTGTCTTCCTTCGTTGCTTACGAGGCGGAGTGCTACGAAGCGCCGGAGCAGCCGGAGCGGCGGCGGCTGTCTTCCGCTGTTGCTGATGAGGCGGAGAAGGAGGCGGGCTGCTCGGATGCACCGGCGCAGGCGGAGAAAGAGGCGGAGTGCCCTGATCACTCGCCAGAGGAGGAGGCGGAGGAGGAGGCGGAGTGCCCTGACTCGCCGGAGGAGGAGGCGGAGTGCCCTGACTCGACGGAGGAGGAGGCGGAGGCGTCCAGTTCGGAAGGTTGATGAGCTCCTTCCGCCATAGACATGGAGTCTTCAGAGCAAGACCCAGCTGAGTCTCCCCTTCACCGGTAGGGTGGTCAAGCTGGAGCTCCTCAAATCCCTCTGTTATTTCATCGATCATCACAACAGCATAGCCTTGTGGAATCGGAAGGCAGTGAAAAGTTGCGCCGGGTCCAGAAGGTGCAACAGAGCCGACAGCCGCCTTGACTTTGAGGTGCTGCCATTGCGCCATAAGGTGGCAATCTTGAGCCTCCGTGATAGCATCCACGGGGTAGCTGGGAGCCGTGAAGTCAGGCTGCTGAAGGACCTCGGTGGAAGCCACGCTGCTTCTCCGCTGAGATGGAGGGGTAGCTTCTGGGGTAGCTCCGGCACGTCGCTGGCTCTGAACTAGTAGTGCTTGTTCCTCTAGCGCTCGTACCCTTGCATTCAGCGACTGCAGTTCCGTCTGCTCCACTTTCCTCCTCCTCTCCCGGGTTTTGTAACCGCCTACGCTGGGAAACCCAACCCTCCACGCAACGGAGCCTGCCGTGCCTCGTGTTCGTCCTGGGTGCTCAGGATTCCCGAGGGCCTGTGTGAGCTCGTCGTTCTCTCTGTCGGGAACGAACGTCCCTTCCTGTGCTGCGGCGATATACTTCTGAAGCTTCTTGATGGGTATTTCAAGTTGCTCCTTCGTCCAACGGCACTTCCCTGTTTCAGGGTCCAAGGTTCCCCCAACCCCGAAGAACCAAGTCCTTGAACGGTCTGGCCAGTTCAATGTCTCTGGTTCGACCCCTTTATCAAGCAGGTCCTTCTCAGCCTTGTCCCACAACGGCCGGGCTTTGAGGTAGCCACCTGACCCCGTGCAATGGTGATACTCCTTCTTTGCAGCATTTTTCTTGTTTATCGCTGACATCTTCTTACTCTTCTCCGATGTCTTGTGGGCCACAAATGCGGGCCAGTGATCTCTTATCTTCTCAAATCGGCTGGTGAATTCTGGAGTCTTCCCTTTGTCGACAAACGTTGATTTCAACTCATTCTTCCACCTCCTGAATAGATCTGCCATCTTCTTAAGAGCATGAGCCTTGACCAATGGCTCTATAACTGGCTTATCCAGATCCTCCTCTGGCAGTAGGGTGAAATTTGTCTTCAGCGCGGTCCAAAGATCATCTTTCTGTCTATCGTTGAAAAAAGACACTTGAGGGTCTTCGCTCTTAGGCTTATTCCATTGGTGGATGCTGATCAGGATCATGTCCCTAACAAGAACCCCGCACTGAGCAGAAAATGCTTCCTTGGTCCGGCTGAGTTCAATCGGTTAGCCATCGCCCTTGATTGCTGTGATCGTGAACCTTTCATCCTGGCGCAACCTTTTCTTCGGGCCTCGTCTCGTTACCGAAGTTTGGCTCGATCCGGAGGGCTAGAAAAGAAGAAAGAAGAGAGTTAATATGTGTACATACCAAAACAATTAATGCATCAATTAGCTAGTCAGCACAGGCTTAATTAATATATATACCTCGCCGGACTTTGCAACAGCTCCTTCCTCCGTTTGCTCATCGGAGCCATCATAATCATGTCCTTCCACCTCCATTGTTCGATCACCGGAGCCTGCTTCACCCTCTCCTTCCAGACCATCGGTGTCGTTGAGATACGACAAGATATCACCTCCGCCGAGGATTATGTCCCCCAACAACTGTTCTGCTTCGATGTCTCGGTGCTCCATAGTTTCTGCAAATATTACAACATGGCAATTAATATACAAACATGACAGATGGATATATTAGTGCAAACGTAGACCTAGCTAGCTCGACGCTTCTACGGTTTGGGGTGGCCTCGACAACTCTTCTATGAACCGCCTCTCTCATGAATGTCCGACGTCCGGACCGACAAGGGATTTAACAAAATGACGCCATTCTGGATGTGCAGAAAATGGTCCATATTTTTCCTGATCTCATCTATCCTTCTATATGTCACGTTGTCTAGTGTCAAAGAATTCAAGAAAACCATGACTTCATCATTAGCCAGAAATGACAGGCGTATAATGGTACGAAGCTCTTCAAAGTTGTTTTGGAACGGAGTTCCCGATAGAATAATTCGCTTTTTGGTACAAAGTTCAGCAAGAGCCTTCCGAATATCGCTATTTGGAAGGCCTTTGCTGAAATTCATATCAAAAGGAGAATTATTCTATCAGGAACTCCGTTCCAAAACAACTTTGAAGAGCTTCGTAGCATCATACGCCTGTTACTTCCGACTAATGATGAAGCCATGGATTTCTTCAATACTTTGACAGACAACGTGACATATAGAAGAATATATATATAGATGAGATCAGAAAAAAAATTGGATCAACTTGTGCACATCCATAATGGGGGCATTCTTGATAAATCTATATATGTCAAAATTCAAACTTTGACATATGATCAAACCTTGACATATGATCAAATGTTGCATATGTCAAAATTCAAACTTTGACATATGATCAAACTTTGACATATGATCAAATGTTGCATATGTCAAAATTCAAACTTTGACATATGATCAAACTTTGATATATGTCCACCGTGATATAAAATAATACATAGACTTGTTCGGGCGAGAGGGGGTTGATCGACGTACCCCCTCATGTCGAAGTTACCGGAGTTATCTTCTAGTGGTTTGGGTGGCCTCGAGAGTTTGTCGAGTAGGGGCGGGAGGGGGTAGGAGATCGACAACGCTTTTTTATATATGTCCACTGCGATATAAAATAATACATAGACTTGTTCGGGCGAGAGGGGGTTGATCGACGTCCTCCCTCATGTCGAAGTAAATGAACAACTCTGAAATTTTTTACATGTACTCCCGAGGGGAATTGAAGTTGTCGGGGTTATGTTTATACAACAAATGGACAACTCATCTCACTTCATCTCATCTGAAAAAACATAGCACATCTAAAAAAAATACATACATACATGGAAAAAAATTGCTATGAACAAAAAAAACATCATATATGAACATTTTCTATATCCATCCATACATACATTGAAAAAAATGCTATGAACAAACACATCAGTAGTAATTATTTTTATAATGATTTGGCCTCAAAAAATTTTTTATTAGTATTTTCAAACTCTAGAATGACCCTGTTGCACTAGAACTATTTCAAATAATTCTTTTCAAATGCCACAAATTTTTTGAGAAGTCCTCTGATGCCTATAGATCATTTTTATACAAAAACCCACTTTGGTCATTTGAAACTTTTGAGCAGTGGCAGAGCAAGGCCGAGCTCGGGGGAGCACGCGGCGAAGTTATTGGGGAGGGGGTATATCGACCCCCCCCCCACTCATGTCGAAGTTATCGGGGAGGGGGTATATCGACCCCCCCCCCCCATGTCGAAGTTATCATGGAGGGGGTATATCGACCCCCCCCTCATGTCAAAGTTATCGGGGAGGGGGTATATTGACCCCCCCCTCATGTCGAAGTTATCGGGGAGGGGGTATATCGACCCCTCCCCCTCATGTCAAAGTTATCGGGGAGGGGGTATATCGACCCCCACCCCCCTCATCATGCATATATAGCTACCACATACATATATACATTGAAAAAAATTACATTATATATATATATATATGAACAAAAAAAATTACATCATATATATACATATGTACATCGACCCCCACCCCCCTCATCATGAACAAAAACATGCTCTGAACAAAAAAATTAATACATTATGAACATCTACATACATATAGGCACATACATAAATATATACATTATATATATATATGAACAAAAAAT